>JAJOZX010001461.1:432500-840000 GCA_023014485.1 Bathynomus jamesi
ATTTTTTTAATTTACTAATAAACAGGCATTCTCCAATGGGTTGAGTTTCTTTTTGAACACCCTGTATTTACGTTGTTTTAACATAAAATCAACATCGGTCATATACACGAAACGTTATACAGTACCTATATATATATATATATATATATATATAATATGAAGAATAGCGCTACGATGCTTTTCAATTTATCTCTTTAGTCGAAAGGCTATAAATCCCCCCCCACCCCCCACCCGAGTCAGTAAATTGTCTTACATCTTTTTATTTTTTAGTTTGACTGCATTTATTAAAGCATTCCATTCTTTCCTTATGAGGAAAATTACTGATTTCAAAGGTAAACAGTGTAATTTTTTTTCTTTGATTGGTGAACAAAAAATTAATCCTGCATGTAGAATTTTTTTCATCTTCCTTCCGCTTCCCGTTGTGGAACCCGATAGTAACTGCATGTTTAAATTATTATTATTATTATTACTATTACTATTATTATTACTCCACCGAAACTTAGTGCATGATATGTGGAGATGGCCGATTCAAATTTGTTCAAGGAAAGTCGCAACGTTAACAAATGTGACCGTTAACAACCACTCAAAAGTGAGGCAGTGCTTCAATCGTTATCGAAGCGGCGGGAGACCCCTTTTCGATCTTTGCAGCTAAATTTCTGTTTACTCCAAATTAGATTTCTAAAACTTAAAAGTTAAAATTAAATTAAAATAAATATTATTTTAAATATTAACATTTTTCGTAATACAGTATCGTAAAAATGGTAATAATATAATATTTAGTTTTATGAGTAAAGAGTTTTCATTCATTCATTTATTCATATATAGTTTTCATCCTCGTCACCTCGTGTGAGTCTTTACTGGAACAACATTGTTGATTCAATCAAAAATGCAACACTTCATTCATTTCGGACGGATTGCGTAAACTGATAAGCTCACTTGCAATCGCTAAAGTCAGTCTTTTCTTTCACAATTCGTACTTTAAAAACAAACTTTCGTCAAACGATTTTTAATTCAAATTTTAGCAAACGCTTTTACACATCAAAGTTTTAAATTTCCATTTTTACCAGTGAAGCAGATGTGTAAGCGTATATCTGTGTGGCATTTTTTGAGGCCAAACGAGAAATGACTCACCACTCAATTGATTACTCAATGTTGCGGACTTTTATAAATATATATTTCGCTTCTAAAAGTAAATATTAAACAAGCCACTAAAATAAAAACTTTCGTAATTCCTTTCGCTTACTTGAGCTAAAGTTAGGGTAGCGGTGTCATATGTACAATATAATTACAACCAAATGACGCAGCAAAGTTTATATAAATATTTACATACATATTCAGAATCATTCATACACAAAATCTGAGATTTAGAAAAAAATAAAAGTCTGATTGTTTAATATTTTACGGTATATTTAATGTCCTCTTTAAATTCTGAGAAAAAAATGTACAGTATATTGTTAGTATGACATGTGACGCAAGACCATATAAATCATAATGCATATCTCTCTCTCTCTCTCTCTCTCTCATATTATATATATGTATATTATTCATCGATGTATTCATAGCTTAAGTGGAAGTATGAAGATTTAAATATCTTTTCACACAAGAGCATCATTCCGCCCATACGCCCATTTCAGGGTACTAGCAGCTCGCAGCGGCATTGCCAAACAAATAAGAAGTCAAAGTACTGACGAAGCTTTCGTAGTTCATCCCCACTGAAAGCAACAATGCTCTATGTTAGTCTAGTCCAGTGATTCTTAACCCTTGGGTCGCGACCCAAAATTGGGTCGCCAAGCAATTTTAATTGGGTTATTAAATTGTTATCCCTAATCATTTTACCATTAATTATTTATTTTATTAGCTCTTACGAATGAACTGTTTGAAGGCATGGGTCGCCGAGCTAGCCCCGCGACCAGAATTTGGGTCGCAGGCTAAAAAGGTTAAGAACCACTGGTCTAGTCCAAAGAATATCCATATCCATATTCTTCAACTTTTCGTTAGTTTGTATTGCTGCAGGCACTTCCAGTTATTATCAGTCCCGTGCATGATTCTTCAGGAGCAAGATACACCGCAAGTTTGTGTCCTCCCTAAAGCAGCACAAATTTACCTTTACCCATCAGTCATACTCGTACTACCTCAAGTTTGCTCTACACAAACTGAACCAAAAACCACAAACAAGTATCTGCAATCGCAAACCATCCATATTTAGGCCTGTATTTAGTTTAAAAGTTATATATATATATATACAGAGAGAGAGAGAGAGAGAGAGAGAGAGAGAGAGAGAGAGAATAAATTGAAAAGAATCTCTATGACAATGAGTGTATGTGGCGTAATTCAGTTTATTTCATTTTAATGCATAGATTATATTATATATATATATATATATATATATATATACTGTATAATGTATATATTAACTTTATAGAAAATATTAAAACTGCGAAGTTAGCTTATGAAACTTAACTGCTTGAATTACAGAGTATGTTATTATAAAATAAACATATAACACAGGCATCAAAGTCAGCTATAGCCACAATTTGTAGCATTACGCCAATTCATTATTGTAAAATATTGCTTCATAATTCTTACTTCCTCTCTTAATTCATCTATATAGCTGAGGGCGCGCTCTTGTGGTCTAATGATTAAAATATGATGAGTAGAACGGGAAACGTTACACACACACACACACACACAGGTTGCGACAGGGTAACTGTTTTAATTAAAGAAGAAAATAAACGAATTTTTACAATAGATTTCTTGTTCATCATTTTTAACATTTCAAGATTTTGGCCTTTTCGTTTATACGCTATCCCGAATTCAGCAATATAAATATAACATGGCAGGAAACTACTGAAATGGCTTATTTCACTATTAACGATAACATCAAACGGTTAACTGGAATGATGCCAGACTCGAGTGTCACCACAGATAGGATTTTAAAATTAGAGATTCGGTGAATTTTCGAATCGATGACTGTTTGAGGGAGCGTGTTTACGACTCTAAGTCATGAATAAATATAATTACATACTAATTATTACAAGAGATAAACATTAATCTCGTATGACCGTGGTCTTATATCAGTTTCTAGAATAAATTGAAAAGAAACCTTATTATTATACGCGATATATTTCGATTTACTTCATTTTAATTAATTTTAATTAATTTTGTTTCATTTTAATTTGTATTCTAGTAATCACCGGTTTTCAGAGAAGGAAACCTTTTCAAAATGTTAATCCACGTAATGGAATTTTAGTTTTTACGCTCAGTTCTAATAAATCGAGTGACACGAGTAGACTTTATTTCTTATCGGTACTGCGGCTGAAACTTCCAAATTTGGATGTAATGTTGGTACTTCACCTAAACTCTAATCCCATTCTCACCTTTTTCGTTTATATAAATATTTTGAATGAACAATTAGGGCTCATTATGAATATAGATATATAGTTTATTTTAATTATTATAATTAGAGATTATTATAATTAACTGTGTGGGCGCAATTCCCCCCTTTTTTTTTTTTACCAGAACACCTCACAGGGTGTTATTTCTTTCCAGTTTGGCGTATCGGATCGTACCGGTCATTACTTTCACCACTAAACAAACCTTATGGAGTCAAAACCGCCTTAACAAGTTTGAAACATGTTGAAACATGGTTTACAAGAGCTTGTTTCCTTTTCTCGTTTCTCGCTCTTTTTCATCGGAAAAAGCCAAAATAGTAGGATAAAATTAGGATAAATAAGGATAAAAATAGGATAAATTAGTTTTTGAAGTAGCGGTGAGTTATGTAAAAAAAAAAAAAAAAAAAAAAAATCATCATAGGCGAATATCAGCTGATTTAAAATAATTAGATTTTTAATTAAAAACTACGGTTGCTTGAAAATTAAAATTTCCACCAATATAACAAAATTTTGCGAATTCTTGAAGACCTTTCGCGGAAGTCTAGGGTTCCGCGGAGCAGTTTGAAAGCCACTTTTCTAGTTAGATGTGCAAATAATTAGGGCCTTACACGGAAAAGTCTCTGAAGCATTTAAATCTAGAAAATTGGTGTGGGACTTGATTGCGATTGATATAGAGAAGTCATTACCTCACTGTTTTCATATATATATATATATATATATATATATATATATATATATATATATATATATAATATATTTTTTTTTTTTTTTTAAGTTCTGGAAGAACCGATTCGCCTCTATTTAAAAGGGCATATCTCGGCGGAAAAACAAAGAAAAAGTCTCGAGAGGAAAGAGAGGAAAAAAAAGGGTGGAGGGGACAGTCGAAGTGGAAAAAGACCAAGGATGACAAGGACTGCAAGGTCGAGCCCCATCATCCTTGGGTGCTAGGGCCGGGAGGGCGCACGTGAAACCTCCTGGAACAAGCACGTACAAACGAGCACAAAGAGCACTCAAGCGCACGAGCTTAGAACCCCCTTGCGGGGATATATATATATATATATATACATTTTAACTGCAAACACGCAGTATAATTAACGTAAAGAACGACGCTTGTATAGGAGAATATTCCGCGCAAGATGAGGAGAGAGAACGAAACAAATGAAAAAATGAGGTAACCACCCAGGAATCGAACCCGGGATCTTCCGATTGCCGGTCAGATATGATAACCATTACACCACGGGCCTCACTCGAACAAATGCCGTAATTCTCCTACATACGCGCAGAAACCAATGCCCCAAGGGGCACCTCCCGCATGCCGTAACATTATATACATTTTAACTGCAAACACGCAGTATAATTAACGTAAAGAACGACGCTTGTATAGGAGAATATTCCGCGCAAGATGAGGAGAGAGAACGAAACAAATGAAAAAATGAGGTAACCACCCGGGAATCGAACCCGGGATCTTCCGATTGCCCGTCAGATATGATAACCATTACACCACGGGCCTCACTCGAACAAATGCCGTAATTCTCCTACATACGCGCAGAAACCAATGCCCCAAGGGGGCACCTCCCGCATGCCGTAACATATATACATTTTAACTGCAAACACGCAGTATAATTAACGTAAAGAACGACGCTTGTATAGGAGAATATTTCGCGCAAGATGAGGAGAGAGAACGAAACAAATGAAAAAATGAGGTAACCACCCGGGAATCGAACCCGGGATCTTCCGATTGCCCGCCAGTCAGATATGATAACCATTACACCACGGGCCTCACTCGAACAAATGCCGTAATTCTCCTACATACGCGCAGAAACCAATGCCCCAAGGGGGCACCTCCCGCATGCCGTAACATTATATACATTTTAACTGCAAACACGCAGTATAATTAACGTAAAGAACGACGCTTGTATAGGAGAATATTCCGCGCAAGATGAGGAGAGAGAACGAAACAAATGAAAAAATGAGGTTATCATATCTGACCGGCAATCGGAAGATCCCGGGTTCGATTCCCGGGTGGTTACCTCATTTTTTCATTTGTTTCGTTCTCTCTCCTCATCTTGCGCGGAATATTCTCCTATACAAGCGTCGTTCTTTACGTTATATATATATATATATATATATATATATATATATATATATATATATATATATATATATAGCTTCATAATGATACTACAGTCATCTTTAGGAAAGTTAATTTGTATTTAACATGCGTTATGTTAACAAATGGCAGTCCTACTTTGAGATAGGTAAATGAGTATTCGAAATCAGGATTCTTTTTCTTTTGTTAACAATGTTGACACAGACACCTACAAAAGTTATTTTATTTGAGAGATCACGTCTGTCATCCTTCCCATCAAATACGACACGAAAGATGTGAGAAGCCGCTTTTCAATCTCTGTATACCAATATGTAGGCGGATGACAGTCACAGACTGTCCCAAGCCAATTTGAGAAATGGGGATGGGGGTACAGTGACGAGACCACTGAATATAATGTATTCGGCTCGACCCAGTTCTCCTATTAAAGGAGAATTCACTTTTCTCGGTTGGTGACTATACCGCCCGTTTCAGCGCCCTCTGGTGAACGAAGGACTTAAATCGGAAGAGCCAAGCCAACTATATTATTGCATGCGTAGGTTTGCATTTTATTATTTTGTTTAAAGCCCAATAGACAATAAAAGTCTTTAGGAACATTTGGTAAAAACATTTATTTTCATTACCATTCTGTCAACTTAGTGACGACCAAATATACCTTCTGTCTGTCATATATCACGTGAAATACGTTTCACAGCCGTTATAATTCAAATAATTTATAATTCAAATATTCTAAAAACTTTCTCGACAGCTTGTACGTTTGACGGACGTGTGACAAAGCAAAGATCTTTGTTTTTAATGTTGTTGTTATGAGAGACAATCACAAGGAAATGAATGACAAGGAAATAGAATTATTCGCAGAAAAGTGTCCAATGAACATATATCAATCTTTCAACGTTTTTTTTTAACTGTTAATGAAATTATCATTATCTTTTTTATGCTTTTTAATCCTCTGACATCGGACTTTTTTGCACTGCAGTGTATACAGAGGGTTGACAAAAATAAATAGATACCTTGAATTTTTTTTTAAAGTTTTTGATTTGATAATAAAAGTGAATAAATAATAAGAGATTTATTGACTCGATATATTTAGAATCGTGCTGCTTTCCCCTTTCTATTATGTAAAGCTGACATAACACATTCTGGCATTTCATTGATGAGATTCGCCATTTGTTATCGAAGACAATCATTGTGGTGTCTATTTATTTTTGTTAATCCTCTGCATGTGCAAAAATGAGCTCAGCATTATATTTTTTTTATGTTGGCAGAATGGTCGTAAAAGTTAAATTTCAATTAAGTAGGCCTATCTCTCTCTCTCTCTCTCTCTCTCTCTATATATATATATATATATATATATATATATATATAAATGCGCCTCGGTGGTGTAGTGGTTAGCGTCGCTGACTACAAATCCATCGACCCCGGGTTCGAGACCCGACGGCAGCCGGCGCGCAGCAAAACCCAGCTGTTCATCCCTCCACACAATAAAGAAAGTGATTGGTAGATAAATGGGTACCTTAGGTGGCTTAGTGGTTAAGACGCTGGGCTGCTAATGGAGCGTGGTTCGGATTCCACGTTAAACTGTAGGTCTAAGGTGGAGTGAAAAGCTTGACCTTCGTTAGGATGAACAATTCGGGCGGAAGCTAACCAAAGTTTTTTTTTTTATATAGTATGTTACGTCCTTTTTGCGAAATCGGCCTTTTTACAAAAGGCCGTAACATATATACTGGACTTCATCATGTTCATCTCTAACACCGCTTCCCGACGATCAGCGAAGTTAAACGACACTGGGTTAGGGTTCTAGTTGGATGAGGACACAGTCCTCTGCGTCCAGATTAGGTAGCGACCCATAAAGCTTAGGTCGCTTCCGTCATATGACCTTAAATGTTGCCAAGGAGGTTAAACAAACCCATCAAACAAACAAACGGTACTAGATGAGCCGGGTGTACCTGGCTATGTGCGATGGAGAACCAAGCCAAGCCTAGAGGCAGGGCCACCAACTTGACCTTCGTGTGAAGAGAAACCACCGCACGTAACTGCTACGAGGTTACGAGGTGGGAGAAAAGTCTTTAAGGATTTTATACATACAAATAATTTGTTAATAATAATAAATTCCAGTGATATCACTGCAGTGATTGCGATACTTTTCAAAGCAACTATACAAAGCCAGGAATGACGCTAGGCTAGAACAGGAAGTCCCTACGCCCTAGCTCCAGTCAGCACCATGTCAATAAAGATGGAACACAGCAATGAAGAAAAAGTGTATCTTGTATCGTGGGTTATTTCTTATAATAACTGTGAAGAAAGTTTGTGTTTATTTCAACAAAAATTAATAAACCACCACCAAATGCAACCGCTCTTCGATAATGGAAGCTCAAACTTTTGCAAACAGGGAGCCTGGTAAAAGATCTTCTAAGAAGCGGAAGGCCAGTAACGATGACAGGAAACAACAACAAAGAAAATGTCCTTGCCAGTTTTCAAGTCGATCCAACAACTTGAACGAGAAAAGTCGCAGAGGAATTGGATATGTCCAAATTTTCAGTAGCAAAAACATTGAAATCACAGGGGTACCACGATTACAAATCCATTTACTCTCAGCTCATATTCAACGATGGTTTTGATAGACGGCTGCAGTTTGCTGAAACAATGAGAAAAGTTCAACAATGATCCAGATTTCATTCGAAAGCTCAAATTTTCAAATGCATGCGTCTTCTTTTAACGAGTAAAGGAAACAAATACAACCTTCACTACTGGGCGAAAAAAAATTCCAAAATACGATTGGGTAAACCGGCTACACTGACAGTTTGGGTGTGCTGCATTGGTTATTCAGGACTTCCTTTGACATATCGAGAGATACGATGGATGGAAAACGCTATTGCCAGGTATTAAGACAAAGTTTTGCTACAGTTTACTAATGGCGTTGGCAGGAATTGGCTTTATCAACATGATGGAGCGCCGCCACATTACTTTACAGCCGCCCATGAGATTCTGGATAAAACCTTGAAGGAAGATGACATGGGCGGCGAGGTCCCATTGAATGGTATGGAAAAACTATACGCGCTCACAACATGGTATCATATGTGGTACATTTATTTCATAATTAAATATAAATTATTAATTAATTGAATTAAATATCTATACAAAATTGCCTCGGGATTGGCGACATAGCCTATTGGGAATGAAATAATTGAATTGCCATACGTACAAAGAACCTGTATGTATGAATCAGCCTCACATAGCAACAAGAAAACCCAATTTATTGTTTAGTCTACCAAAGAAAAGTAGACTAACAAAATTTTGCGAGAACGGCAAAAAAAATACAAGCGAACCAAGGAACGGCTCTCAGGGCTGTTTATGTTACAGCGAAGCTTTAAACGCGGAGGATGTCTTTGTCCCCCTAGAGTCCTGAGTGAATTCCTTATAATATAAACCTAATGACTATAAAAGGATAGGCCTATTCCTTCAGGGGTTTATATAGTGACTGCCTATATTAATTACCTTAAGTAAATTCGCCGCGTAACTCCATCGTGGCGACCCTACACCGAAAATGATCGTAACGCCCTACATCGAAACAAACAAAGACCCAGCAAAAATAAGGTGAGCAATTTCAGTTTTTATTAACATAAGGCTTTCCCAACTCCCGATGCTAGAATTACCGTAATCAATATAAATATAAAGAGGTCCTTTAAAGACCTACATATTTATAACTCTCTAACGAAAAAGCATAGGGCTTTTGTCGGTAACCCTCCACTGACGTCTGTTGGAAATTTCCAACGGATGAGGGCACAGGCAATCAACCCATAGCCCTATATAGTTTTTTCAATGGTGGCCCTGTGTATGGGGAACTAACCCCTCTAAAATTTACACTGACACACGCAGTGGCTAGGCTTAACTCAGTAGGCCTAACCCCAATTTCAACCGTAACCCCACTATAGTTTTTTCATATGGTGGCCTAAGCAACTGGGAACCGATTCCTTTACCTTTACACTAATCGAAAACAAAGGCTTGTTCATTTAACAGGCATAACTTATTTTAGGTCCTAAAAATAATAGGCCCGCAACATTAAGCCTATTTAATAGGTCCTACTCTTCAAATTCAAAACTAAGCCTTGTTAATTTAACAGGCTTAACTCATTTGAGGTCCTATAAAATAATAGGCCCAAACATAAGCCTACTTGGTAGGCCCAACAAATAGGCCTATTTAGTAGGCCCACCTAACTTTACCTTACATAATAGGCCTACCTCTTAAAGTAGGCCTTACTCTTTACACTCAAGGCCTATCCTAACTAAAAACATTGTGAATTTTTAATTTAACCTGTGGCGCAGGTTATATAAAAAACTTATTACTGTACAGTAATTTAACTTGCTCAACATCATAAAAATTAAACTCAGAACTTTAACACTAACAACAATTATGGAAGACTTGGACAAAAGGGTAAGAAACCCAGACCAAGAAAACAAAAACACAGACCTTGGGGCTACGGCACCATCTCAAAATCACAAAAAATTAATGAGGAAAAAATCAGCACGTAAAGGTGTCATCACCAAACTGTACAATGATTTCAAACAAAAGGAACCTACAAGATATGATCTTGAAACAACATTAAATTCTATTACTCGTTACAAACAAGAAATTTTCATACTAGATGAAGACATAATTACAGAAATTGATGACACAATTGAACTAACAGATGATGAGTATTCTACTCTCCTACTTGACAATGAAAATTACATTACAAAAATTAACAACTATATTTCTGAAATTCAAAACCAACTTGATGAGTGCAAAAAAGAAGACACATACGAAAGCTTCTTAGAAGCTACAAGAAATGCTTCATTTAGCCCTCCCAATGTGGCTGAGGGCAATGAACTAAAATCAAAATTGCCTACACTTGCAGTACCCACTTTTGAGGGTGACAGAGCCAAATTTCAATCTTTTATTGAAAAATTTCATAGCCTTATAGGTAATAAAAACTACATTACAGATGTTGATAAATTTAGTTATTTAGTGAACTATCTGAAAGGCCCAGCCTTAAGATTAGTGGAATCACTACCAGCCATAGGTGCTTCTTATTCTGTAGCAATAGAATTACTTAACAGAAATTACATGAATAAGGATGAAATTATACATGATTTGGCTCTTAAAGTATGAACATGCGAACCCCAAAAGACAACTATGGTGACCTCTTTGATTTTTACTGTGAGTTTGAATGTCTCATGGGACAACTTAAAAACAATAATTTAAACATTGCAGAAACAGCTTGGATCATTCAAGCTGTTGTTTTTGAAAAGCTCCCTTCTAAAGTCAAAGAGATATTTCATCAGAGGACAACTGACATATACCCTAGCCTTAATAAACTAAGAGAAGATTTCCCAACTGTACTAGCACTTTACAAATCAAGTTACACACACCCAAAATTTAACACAGAACAAGAAAAAACCAACAATGCAGAAAACCAAAAACCTAACAAAAGATTTCAACACTTACCAGTTACATCAAAACACAACCGCAAAACTCAATTTGCAGAAAATAAAGTGACAGAAAAAGACTCAAAGACTCCTACTCTGCAAAACTTTAATGTAGCTACTTTTGAGTATAATCCCACACCATGCAAATTTTGTTTTAGCAGTGAACATTATTCTACAAATTGTCCCAAATACAAAGACTTTACAGCAAGGTCAAAACGTTGTGAACAACTAAACTTATGCAAAAAATGCACTGGATCAGGGCACCAAAAGTCAAATTGCAAATCAAATTTGATATACAATTGTAAGTTTTGCAACAGTTTTGACCATGTTACCCCTATGTGTAATACACACACAGACATTGGAAAAACTGACAAACATTATGAACAAACACCCAAATCAAACCAAAACAAACAGAAACAAACCAAAAATGCTATGAATGGACATATCAGTTCATCTAGCATTAACCACAATTCAAAAATTCTTTTACCAACCACAACTTTGGAAATCCAAAACAAAAGAGGACAAATAGTACAGGTTAGGTGTCTTTTAGATACCTGCTCACAACAAACATTTGTAACTAAACAACTGATAGAAAAATTGGGACTTCAAAACCAACAAGGAGATGAAGATCTCTCTATTTCATCATTTATCAATAAAAACCCAGTACAAGCCAGTTTTAAAACTGCAAATATAACTTTAACTCTTGATGAAACATTTGAAACCCTTAAGGTTGTTGTTGTGGACAAAGTAGAACAAGAAAAAATACAAATAGCTGGGTTAAAACAAGCTTTGCTCCAACTTCAAAATAAATACACGATAGCTGATAAAACCCTTAATGCAGATGTAGTTGATGATATACATATGCTCATGGGGGCTGACTATCTTCATCTGGTCCATAGAGGCATCATTAAAATTGGAGATGGAATAGCCATACAAACTCCCACAGGTATTGCTCTTTTGGGTGACATAACTAAATACCATCTTACTACTGACACAGAAAACACAGAACATGAACAAAATTTACGCAAAACAAAATCACCACAGTCACAAATTTCTGACTATGTGACAAACTCGAACTACAAAAACACTGTCATAATCCCACATCATTTGAATGAAAATGATTCCACATTGGATGAAGGGTTACAGCAGTTGTGACTATTAGAATCAGTTGGCATAAAGGACAGTACTATTACACATGAAGACCAATTGATGACAGAACAATTTAAGGATACATTACAACACAGAGACAATCAATACTATGTGGAGCTGCCTTGGAAAACACCTTGTCCAGAAATAATGGACAATTTGAAAGTAGCTAAGGCACATCTGTATAAAAATTACAGAAAACTAAAAAATGACAATCTTTTAGAACAATACAACAACATATTCAAGGAACAAATAGAAAGGGGCTTCATTGAAGAAGTTACTGATGAACCCTTTAAAAAACGAGGTTGTCATTATTTAACACACAGGGGAGTTTACAGAGAAGACTCATCCACAACTAAACTAAGAGTAGTATACAACTGTAGTTTAAAAGACACAAATTCTGTTAGTTTAAATGATTGTCTCATGGAAGGCCCAAACCTTGTCTCAGATCTTGTAAAAATTCTCCTTTGCTTCCGTTTAGACAATTATGCAGTACAAAGTGACATAGAAAAAGCATTCCTCTGTATAAATTTGAAGCTTGAGTATGATAAAAATCATCTCAGGTTTTTGTGGTTGAATGATCCACATGACCTTAACAAAGGTTTCAAAACCTACAGATTTAAAGTAATTATTTTTGGAGCAAATTGCTCTCCAAGTATTCTTGCTTTAACAATTAGAAACCACCTAAACTTATTTCAAGAGGACTTAACAGTTCAGTTTTTAAAACAAAACTTTTATGTGGATAACCTCATTGGTTCCACTGTAACTGAAGAGGAATTGCTTGAAATTTACCAAATGTCACAACCCATAATGAAGCAAGGAAATTTTGGATTGAGAGAATGGGTTTCTAATTCTCCTAAATTAAATGAACAAATAACAAAAGACAACAATGGGAACATTGAACCAAACAATTACACGAAAACACTTGGAATGCTTTGGTTTTTAAAACAGAATTCTGAACACGATGACACTCTTTGCACGAAGAGTTATAACTTAAATCCAAATGCCAATACAAAAAGACAAGTGCTTTCAGAATCATCCAAAATTTTTGACCCCATTGGATTATATTTACCAGCAACCATAAGATCCAAAATCCTTTTGCAAGACTTATGGAAAAAGAAAATTGATTGGGATGAACCACTTTCAGTGGAAGACCAACTTCATTGGAAAAAATTAGCCACAGACTTGAACAAAGTTCAAGACATCTACGTACCAAGATGTGCTGGCTACAGATTGAAATCGCAAACACTACACATTTTTACAGATGCCAGCACACAAGCTTATGGGTGTTGTGCCTATTTAACAAGTGAAAATGAAAGTAACTTGGTTTATTCAAAGGCAAAAGTGGCACCCTTAAACCAAAAGAAAACTGTACCACAACTTGAATTATTAGCTGTCTCATTGGGAGTTAAAACAGCAAACTTTCTTTCACAAGTGTATAAAGAAGTTGACATAACAAACATTTACTTATGGACAGACAGTCAAATTTGTCTAACATGGGTGACCAACACAGATACAACTTCTTGCAAAAATATATTTGTGAAAAACAGACTAACAGAAATCAAAACTGCAAACACAAACCTTGGTATCAAATTTAGGTACATAAAAACAAAGGAGAATCCTGCAGACTTTTTGACAAGAGGGCTCTCTTACAAGCTGTTGAAAACAAATAAAATCTGGTATGAAGGGCCCGAATGGCTAACATGTGAGGATCTTTGGCCAGCCAAAGTAGTTAACCTCACACTCAACTCTACAACAACTGAAAAGATCACTGAGGACAAACCTATATTTGACTATCACCTTTATTCAGACCTAAACAAACTCTTGAGAATTACAGTCTATTGCTGCAAGTTTGTCAATAGCTACCTTCTCAAACACTGTCCTCAGAAAGCCTTTTCTAACTTAACAGAAACTGCAACAAAATACTGGCTCAAACAGATACAAGCTTCAGAATTTGACAAGGAGTTGAAGTATCTTAGGTCCAGTAGCACATTAAACAAAGGTATTCCTTCACTTGTCATGGATCTAAATCTGTACCTGGATACAGAGGGTCTGATAAGGTGTAAAGGAAGGCTTAACAAGTCAACTTTGACTTACAACTCTAAGCACCCAATTCTTCTTCCAAGGAGAAATCACTTCACAAAACTCATCATCAGGGATACCCACAACAAAATACACCACATGGGAGTCCCACAAACCCTGACAGAGCTGAGAAAAACTTACTGGCTACCAAAGGGTAGAACTGAAACAAAGAAAATTTTAAACACATGCATTCCTTGTAAACGTATCCATTCACGACCCTTTAAGACCCCAAGCCCTCCAGACCTACCTGTGGAACGAGTAACATTTACTCGGCCATTTGAAACCACGGGTATTGACTACACTGGAGCGGTAAATGTGAGTTTTGGAGACAAAATGGATTCAAAGGAATACAAAGTGTACATTGTACTCTTCACCTGTGCTGCCACACGTGCCATATGTCTAGACATAGTAGAAGATCTGACAGCAGAAGCTTTTATTGCTGCTTTCAGACGATTTTGTGCACACAATTCTGTACCCAAAACTATATGGTCAGACAATGCCACATACTTCAAATCTGGTGAAAGAATTATTCATCAGATTTGTGACAGTGAAACAGTACAAACTCATTTAACCAAACACAACATAACCTGGAAGTACATTCCTGTTAATACACCATGGTATGGTTCAATTTGGGAAAGAAACATACAAACTGTAAAGAACTGCCTTAAAAAGACTATTGGGACAAAACATCTACAACTTTTTGAACTCATGACTATTCTGTCAGAAATTGAAAATGTTGTCAACAACAGACCATTAACTTATGTGGGAGATGGTATTAATGAGCCAGAACCTCTCACACCAAACCACCTAATTAAGGGAGAAACAGTAAACATGTTACCAGAATCTGAACATAACAGTACAGAGGATCCAGATTGGGAAATAGGACACAAAGAACTCAACACAAAATACCAACATTTGACACAAATCAAAACTCAATTTATAACAAAATGGAGAGAAGAATACTTAACAAGTCTTAGAGAAAGACATAAACAATTAACAAAACAAAGTTGGAATGATTCAGTCAAAATTGGGGACATTGTGTTGATACATGACAAGACACCAAGACAACATTGGTCAATGGGAAAAGTCTTGGAACTCAAAACTGGTGAAGACGAAGTTACCAGGGTTGTAAAACTGAAAACAGCAACTGGTGAGACCACCAGAGATATCACATTACTATATCCTTTGGAGTGTGGGGCTAAATTAGAACCATTACCCCAAAGGATGGATCAGGATACTATTGGGGAGGAATCTCTCAATGTGCCTGATGTAACTCAGACTAAACCAGACAGGCCTCAAAGAAAGACTGCTTTGAAAGCCAGAAAACTTTTACAAGAAAAAATTAAGACTGGTGACTTATAAAACTTACACAAACTGAGCAAAGTTAAAATGCTTAATAACTTTACTTTAATCCCATAAATTTCCTATACCTAAAGGGAGTCAAACTGATTGACATAACTTTAACTAAACTTGAGAAGTTGGCCTCTTGAACTTTAATATTTAAATAGGTCTTGAGTAACCTCTCTCTCCCTAAATTTCTACTTTATTCTTTTCAATCCATTTCACATGGTTTAAAACACAGTTTATCAAAAATTTGATCTATAACATACAAATTTTTCTCCGGCCCCCCCCAGTATATGGAAAAACTATACGCGCTCACAACATGGTATCATATGTGGTACATTTATTTCATAATTAAATATAAATTATTAATTAATTGAATTAAATATCTATACAAAATTGCCTCGGGATTGGCGACATAGCCTATTGGGAATGAAATAATTGAATTGCCATACGTACAAAGAACCTGTATGTATGAATCAGCCTCACATAGCAACAAGAAAACCCAATTTATTGTTTAGTCTACCAAAAAAGTAGACTAAACAAAATTTGCTAGAACGGCAAAAATACACGAACCAAGGAACGGCTCTCAGGGCTGTTTATTCAGCGAAGCTTTAAACGCGGAGGATGTCTTTGTCCCCCCTAGAGTCCTGAGTGAATTCCTTATAATATAAAACCTAATGACTATAAAAGGATAGGCCTATTCCTTCAGGGGTTTATATAGTGACTGCCTATATTAATTACCTTAAGTAAATTCGCCGCGTAACCCATCGTGGCGACCCTACACCGAAAATGACCGTCACGCCCTACATCGAAACAAACAAAGACCCAGCAAAAATAAGGTGAGCAATTTCAGTTTTTATTAACATAAGGCTTTCCCAACTCCCGCTAGAATTACCGTAATCAATATAAATATAAAGAGGTCCTTTAAAGACCTACATATTTATAACTCTCTAACGAAAAAGCATAGGGCTTTTGTCGGTAACCCTCCACTGACGTCTGTTGGAAATTTCCAACGGATGAGGGCACAGGCAATCAACCCATAGCCCTATGTTTTTTCACAAATGGCCAGCCAGATCATCTGATTTAACCGCATGTGAAATTATGAATTTTGGCTTTGGACTTATCTGCGTGACAAACTCCTGGATTTTCATCCATCCAAATGTGAATGGTCTTGGCCGCAGAATAGATGAACAACTGAAAAGGATCCCACTCGATATGTTCAGAAGAACAATGAAGAGTTTCACAGAGAGAATCCACAAATGTATCATTGCGGATGAAGTCTTTTAAGATTAAATTACAATTTAACAAAATATTTGTATGAGTAAAATTCTTATAAACTTTTTGTTTTGATTTGTTTCATCATTTGAACACTTATCTGTATAATGTTGTTAACTAAATAGTTGTATGTATAAAATCCTTAAAGAATTTTCTCCCACCCTGTATATGCATCAATTGTATAGGCTACGAATACGAAGATAGGCTATAACAATGGTCAACAAAGTTTTTGTCAGAGATATTTTTACTTGAACTATATGTAATTTTTTACATTGATTACGGAAATGAAAACAGAATTTTTCTATCACCCGCAGTTTTTAGAGTAACACACGAATTTAAATTACTTAGGATTTGAATCAGAATAGGAAGGGGGTTGGGGTCTGTCCCTTGCTTCTCCTCTGCTTATAAGTTGCTGCATGTCACTATTGACTTTCATTTGTCAGTTACTCACTTGATTTCGCTCATTGAACATTTTAGGTGAGTTCAATATGCATTTTCTACTTTGAGATTGCTATTACGTCTATAAATTAGTCCAAATTTCATTTTCGATTCACTCAATATTGGTGGGTGATAAAATTTTAAGGTCATTTTTGAACTCAGAGGTAAAAAACCTATAAGATCCACCCATTTTTGTTCATGTGACAAAAAAAAACCGTTCTTTTTTTTGTCATCCAGTGCAATTTCAATTAAATAGTAAGTAGTATTTGGGGTCACCATTTGATTTATCAACAATCAAGAAAAAAAGAAACGTATGCGGTTTTTTCCTTTTAATTACCAAACTAAATATTACAATGATAAATAAAGTATGGAACATAACAACACAATAATGCAATTGGTTATAAATGAATGTTAGTTACAAAAGGCTTGATATGTATGAATTAATTGTCACCATAAATACAGTTTTAAATACAACACAGATAATAAATTACATCAAATTGTACAATAATAATTAATTGATGGTTTATTTGAATTGATAGCGCGATGAACGACACAATAAATGCAAGCGCTTGGTGCACTAGCCAAAAAACCCGGATTTTTTATAAGCAAGCGAAAGATTCTTTATAACGGTACTTTACGAAGGCCTATACGCGAACGTGAACTCCCAAGAACGATTGGAGGAAAACTCTTTGAAATAGGCGAAGAAGTGTATGGTAGGCCTATACCCAAGACTGAGGAAAACTGACTTAAAACTTCAAATGTTAAATTTTGAGGAACACGAGGCTTGGTTGATTCCATTATTTACTGTTGCTTATTTTCTGGTTTGGTTGCTTCCAAATTCCTTGGTGATTTTTGAGTTGATTTTTAATGGTTATCATTTCAGGCTAATTTTCTTGAAGTCTGCTTATGATATCGTGGGAGTGTTTCCATGGAAAATGTTCATTAACGCAAAAGAAGTCTCTTTAATCTGACACTGATACTCAGAAAACTTTCTTCAGTATAGATTTCTGCTGGTATCGAGAATTTGCGGTGTTTACAATAAACTCTAACGAAACTTCATGTTTACCCAGGAATTTCTTCAGACATCTAAATTTAGACACCTTCAGATATCTAAAATAATACAGTTCTAGCAAGAAAAAAAGGGGGATCTTTTATAAAGTAATTCGATAGGCACTTGAAAAATGTATTAAAACTGTAGGTCTAAAAGGGAATGTATATGAACACACACCACACACACACACACACACACACATATATATATATATATATATACTGCTTTTTTTGTAAAAAAAAAAAAAGGGTGCCGGTACTCATATCTTGATAAATTGTAAAATTCCTCTCCCACCCCTCCCTCCTCCTGCGCCCTCTCCCCCTTCTCTATTGAATTTGTGAACTTTTAATAAAAAAGCTGATAATAAAAATAAAAGTACATAATAAAATGAGAATATTTAACATTGATAGACGCCGTTTATTACTTTCAGTGTTAAAGATTAAAAAAATGAAATATACCAACTTTCATAGAAAATTCCAAACGAATTCCAACGAATTGTCATGCGAATTTGTTGTTCCGCCAAATGAGTCAGTCGAGATGGGAACGTTAATTTATTTGAACGTCGCTTTGAAAAAAAGGTGCCGGTACGCCGTACACAAAAAAAGCATTGTATATATATATATAAAGGCTAGACAGGGAACTCTCACTCCTAAAGGAAAATAGTTTTGTTGTGAGAGGACCAAGACTGTTTAACCAGCTACCCAAGGAACTAAGGAACACGAGTGGTGTTGCGGTGGACATCTTCAAAAGAAGATTAGACGCTTGGCTCAAAACAATTCCAGATGAGCCGGGCGTACCTGGCTATGTGAGGTGGAGAGTACAAGAAACCAACTTCTCTACTTCACCAGGCCACTCGAGGGAGGGGCGACAAGCTTGACCTTCGTGAAGTGATGACTCATCGCACGGAACATTTGAAAGGTTGAAAGGAAAGGTATATATGAACAAAATTTCGTTTCCCAATAGATTGGGGTGAGAAGACAGAAATAGCTCGAATATGAAAAAGAGAGGAAGTAAAAAGAGAAAATGTTAGAAAGACATATGCAGTGTATATATATGTATATGTATATAAACTATGAATGCATCGATGATGAATACTATTTAAGTGTAGACACCAACTGACCAGTAAAGTACTTTTGGGGGTGTTGTTAGGCAGGAGACAGCTCGTCCTAGAACTCCCGTTTCTCTTGTCACTGGCCTCCTCAGCTGCTCTTTTTCCCCAAGTCTCATCTACCTGTGATGAGTAGGTGACAGGACACAACTCTGAGGAACACCACCATTAATTGCTTTAGGAGAAGAATTGGCCCTCTACAACCGCAGATATAGATCGGCCGGAAAGGAAATTAGAAATGAAGGCAGAGATATAAGGATAGAAACCGAAGGGGGGCAGTTTGGAATTCAAAGCTTTGTGCCAGACTTTATCAAAAGCTTTTGATATTTCTAATGAAATAGCAAAGATTTCACTGAAATCCCGAAAGAAGGAAGATCAAGAGTTAAAGAGATATGTAAGAACATCACCAGTAGAACGTCCCTTGAGGAACCCATATTAACGATCTAAAGAAGATTGTGAGTAGAGAGGAGTTTAAGAATCTTCCTATTAAGGATAAATTAAAATTTTTAGAAAGGCAAGAAATCAAGGCAGTTGGATTATAGATGGAGGTTGAGAGCAGAGCATTTTTTAACCTATGTGAGTGGGCGACATGAATGTCACCCAGTGAAGAACATTTGTCGCCCAGTAAATGAAATTTTAGGGTACTGGGCGACAAGGAATTTTCAAAATTTGTGAAAATAGAATTGTCTTGGGAGTTGTCTGGGAGCATTGTCTGGAAAGCCATATAAATACATATAATACACGCACATATGCCACAATTAGAACTGTTTTATCCTAAATGTAATATGAAATTTACATTGAATATTTATATATAGATAAATGCTAGTGTTTTTTTAGACCACACGGGGATAGTGGCCTGATTAGGGAACATCCAGATCCATAGTATCCTTAATCCAGGGTGTGCTGGGACCGGTTCGGTCCGGTTCGCCCGAACCGGTTGTTAATTTTGATGGATCACCGAACCGTTTTTGTTTTTAAAACAATATTTAACGGTCAGTAGAAATTTATTTATATCTAAATTTTTTAAATTTTTTCAGGATTTATAGAAAAATATAGGTAGTATCACAAGCAGTAGTCGTTTCAATATTTATTTATTTTTTTGATGAAAAATTAGTTTATTTTTAGATAATTATGTCATTAGTGAGTATAAAGAATGTTAAATATTTCTGCCAAAATTTACAAAATGCTGTTTGGAAAAGCTAAAATGCGTTGGCTTCCGTGGCTCCGTCCCTGACCCCGCTGGGGGAGCTACCGCTCACCCCAGACGCCCTAGCTTAATGACTCGCGCCATGGCGCTCGCCGATTTACACCTTATCCGTATCAGAACTGGTTGTTAAGAAATTGGCAGCACATCCCTGCTTAATACCCCGCCTACTTCCCGCTCTGCCTTTGTCGCCCAGTGGGAAAAGCTAAAAAAACGCTTTGGTTGAGTGGTCACACTTCTTTGTGACAGGCTGAATGAGAGCGAACTTCGCAGGAAGGAAAAGTACCAGACGAAAGACAAGACGAAAGAGTTTGCCAAGGCAGGTTGTCACAGAGAAACAGTTCTTGAGAATAACAGGCGGGACCCCGTCAGAACCGTACACCTTCTAGAGTTGAGCCCAAATAGGGTAGAAAAACATCTTTCGAAGAAATTCTAATTTCAGACATAACAAAGTCAGAGGAAGGAGGAGATGGAGGAACGCACTGCACCGGACATGCAGGATTGAGTAGAAATTGGAGGCGAAAGTTTAGCGAAGAGTTCAGATTTATCAGAAGAGACAGCAACTGAACTGTCAGAATGGAAAGAGGAAGGAAAGAAAAAAGTTGTTGAGAAGTGTTTCGCTAGAAAATAGAAAGAGGGAAAATAAATACAATTAGATAGGTTTTCACATTTTTGTCTGATGAAAGAGTTTTTAGTTAGTCGAAGAACAGAGTTTGTACGATTTTCGGGCAGAAATATAAGCTGAGTGAGAGTCAGGAGTTGGATAGCGACCATCTCAAAGCCTCCTATCTGTTTCGGATAACATTAGAACAAGAAAAGTTAAAGGTTTTTTTTGCATTAACAATGGGAAAGAATATGGAATGTACGCCTCCATGCCCGAGAGAATCACCTTGAAGCTCTCAACGCACTCGGAGGTCGCCCGGGCCACGGAAACAGTAATCATTCCATGGAAAATCAGAGAAGTACGGCCTAGTGGCCTCCCAATCGGCGGCGCCAAAGTGTCAGAGTGCCAAAGGCCGAACTGGAGCGATAGAACAGAAAACAGATATAATATTGTGGTCGGAGGAGCCCAACGGAGAAAAAGGTTCAACAGAGTAAAAAGAAGGATGCGAGGCTAGAAATAAATTCAGAATGTTGGGCCTATCTCCAAGGTGGTCGGAGATACGATAAGAGTGCTTTACAATCTGCTGTAGGGCATTCAGGGTAGGGAAGTTGCAAGCTAGTTTGCCAGGGATGTCAGTGAAGTGGGAGAAAAGCCAGACATGGCGGTAAACATCGAAAACTTCTAAAACGGAGGTTTCAGCGAAAGGAGAGTGGGATAAAATGTATTTCACTTTGGAAGTGAGGTATTCAAAGAATTCTGGATGCTTAGTAGAATTAGGGGAAAGAGAGACCGCAGATGAATTTAGTTTGAGATTGGCATGTAAGCGGCAGCCATAGTATGTAGAATTCGGAAGGTTGAAGGTCAGGAATACGAGAGCAAGTTAGGTCGTTACGTACATATACGCGACATCTACCTTTGGAATTCATTTGAGTATATAGAAAGTAAGAGGTTGCTGTCTTTCGTTTCAGACACCTGAGTTTCAGTGAGGAGAAGAAGGTAAGGTTTAGAGGAGGAGAGATGTTGTTCAACAGATTAGAAATCTGAGGAAAGACCACGAATGTTGCAAAAGTTTATGAGGCCCAGAACATCTCGAATGAGTGACAGCAGAACCAACTTCACTGCCAGAGTCTGTGTTCCCTGCAGCGGGGGAACCAGAAGTGGGGACATTTATGGTCCCCTCCCCATGGGACTCCCGATGCTCTTAAAGACGGTGCAATTTTTTATTTATTTTGAAAAGACTATGAAGTGTGTAAGATGCATGTATGCGTAATGAGGAATAGAGAGTGGGTGTGTTTGAGAGCATGCTGGACTGCTCACAGGTAGATGAGACACGGAAAAAGATCAGCTAAGGAAGACAGTGAGAGGAGAAGCTGAAGTTCCAGCATTCGCTGTCTCCTGCTTAACATCACCCCCGGAGTACTTCCTGGTCGATTAGTGTCTACAGTTTCTTCCTATGAAATTGGTCCGGAGCAATATTGTAATGACTGTAGGCCATTCTATACTTCATATTTGATTGCATAATATAATACGATATGTGTTTTCCTGCTACTAAAGTTTAGAATTATTCATTAGTTTCATTATCATAAAACATTATTGTGAACTATGTGAATACCGAGATATACAGCAGTTATGACATTTTGAATGTAAACAAACTAAAGATGTATTTTTTTGGCAAGGAAAACAAGTTAAGCTGTTCTTATTAAGTTGGACCAAAGCAAACGCATTCATTTGTTACTGTACGTTCCAGAACATAAATGGGGTTCGTTTTCGAAGTAAAGGAATTAAACTGTTTTCAGTCATAGCTGAAGTTTGGCTTCGGTCATACATAAACAAAAACAAGG
Source organism: Bathynomus jamesi (assembly GCA_023014485.1). Taxonomy (NCBI): domain Eukaryota; kingdom Metazoa; phylum Arthropoda; class Malacostraca; order Isopoda; family Cirolanidae; genus Bathynomus; species Bathynomus jamesi. The sequence goes on from JAJOZX010001461.1 coordinate 455,558, forward strand.
AAGCAAATGAAAATGAAACAAAATTAATGGAATAATTGTGAATCTTCTTATAAATATTTAAGAATTATTTATTTTGTAAAATAGGGGGTTCTAAGCCTATATCCATGCAGACCTTTCATAACGTAACTAACAAATCATAGCAGAATATAACATTAGTAAACGCACGCACACACACACACACACACACACACACACACACCAACACACCAAAATTAAAAATTATAAGACATTCCTCGATTCCCTACTTCCTGCACAGTTGATACACGCACATAACTTGGGAAGTAAACAATATAAATTTAGAGTTTATACTTAAAATATTTGTATATTGCATCAGGTAAAAAAAACTGTTTTAATGTACTCAACAAACCCATACATATATTAACCCACGAAATTTTGTTCTCTCTTCCCTTCTTAATCTTCTTGAAGAGTGTAGATAACATAAAATTGAAAAACACGTTTCGTTAATGTGTATGGGTTTAAAATGTGAAATTTATAATGTTTATTAATGAAGAGAGAGTAATATATAGAGTTCAAATGCAAAATATAATATGACAATTACGATTAAAACAAATGCCTTGTTATTACTATTAATGTTTATATATTATAATTACCTGCTACCTCTACTGAGGTCCAGAATATTATTGGTAAATTAAAAAATACAAAAAATAACATTCATAACATTCCTGTACCTATATTGAAACTTGTTAAAGATAAGATATCTGTAACTTTGGCTAAAATTATCAATCAAAGTATTTCCAAAGGAATATTCCCATCAATGCTAAAAACTGGTTGTATAACACCCCTTTTTAAAGGGGGTGATCCTACACTAGCAACAAATTACAGGCCGGTGTGTTCATTATCTGTGTTCAGCAAAGTTTTCGAAAAAATTGTAAAAAGTAGAATGCAGCGATATTTAGAATCTTACAATTTATTATCTCCAAATCAATATGGCTTCCGTAATAATAGAACAACGGAAATGGCTATTTTAAATCTTATGGAAAATGTAAATATAGCTAAGGAGAACAAAGAAATAATGATGTCAATATTTATGCATTTGAGTAAGGCGTTTGATGTAATAGACCATAATATTCTACTTAATAAATTGTATTGTTACGGCTTTAGAGGGCAATCAGTGATTGGTTTAAAAGTTATTTGTCCGATAGATATAATTTTGTATCAGTAAATAAGGTTTGCTCCACTAAAGCGCTTGTCAAACATGGTGTGCCACAGGGCTCAGTGCTGGGTCCACTGTTATTTTATTATATATAAATGACCTTCCACGTTCATCTGATATACTGAACTTCATAATGTTTGCAGATGATACAACTCTCTCCTTTTCTTGCAAAGATGTTAATACAGCTAAGAATATATTTCATTCAGAATTCATCAGTGTAATGAAATGGTTGACCACCAAAAACTCTTCCTAAATACCAGTAAAACAAATTTCATGATTTTTACTAATAAAAGAAATGTATATCTTGATGAACTCAATGTTAATGAAATCACCATAAAGGAGTGTACTGTAACAAATTTCTTGGTGTAATGCTAGATAAGAATTTGCAATGGAGTGATCATGTAAATTATATCGCGAAAAAGATTTCAAGGAGCGTTGCTATAATGTTTAAACTTAGAAATGTAGTCCCTAAACAAGTTTTATTGACTCTTTATCATACTCTTGTTCTTCCTTATATAACATACTGCACCCTTGTTTGGGGAAACTCCGCTAACAACGCATTAAATGGTATCTTTGTCATCCAAAAACGAGCAATAAGGTTATTATCTGATGCTGATTTCCTTGATCATTCTAGTGCATTATTTAAAGAGCTAAACCTACTAAAGCTCAATGATATAACCAAACTGGCACATTTTATTTTATTTACAAGTGTAAGAGCAAAATCATTAATTTGCAATGGGTAAATAGATATTGTAACTCATCAAGAAATCCACCCGTATCAGACCAGAAATAGATCAAAGATTGTTATACCTCAATTAGATTGTCTTCATCTCAAAAACTACCCATTTTCATTTGATTGAAACTATGGAATGACTTGCATGCCGATATAAAAATATTGCGAATGTAAATTTGTTTAAAACCAAGTTAAAATCCCGATTAATAATGGGATACTAACAAAAATCTTGGATTAATGTCCACTAATAATGTTTAATATTGTCCATTAATATTGTTTAATATTGAATACAGGCTTAACTATTAATAGTACTTATTTACTTATTTATTTATTTTATTATTATTAATTTATAACGGCTAGCTGCTTATTTTTAATAAGAGCCCAGTAAAACCTAAAGCTTAAGGGCCAAATTAAAAAAAAAAAATAATAAATAGTCGAGCTTCACAATTATTTATGTCATTGTAAAAATTGTAAATTGTAAAAAGACTACTGTATTTATTTTATTAATAAAGGTTATTCTATCTATCTATCTATCAAATTAATTAATTACTGTATTATCACTGGTTAAAACAAAATATCTTTGTTAGTACTATTTAAATACAAAATGTTAAAGGTTAACCAGGAAGAGCGAGCTAGAGAGTAACCAGTCGGTGATTAGCATTTAAAACAACAGCTTTTTAATTAAGTAGGATGGAGGCATAGAAAGCACCCATAGACAGACTTCCCACTGACCTCAGTTAATTAAGAGGTGTTTTAAGATCGTGTTTTCAGAATGTAATTTAAGAAAATGGAGCTATTGAAGAATAGGGACCCCAGCCTTCTTTCGTTAGGCTTATAAGGCTAACTAACGAAAATATCACGACCTAACCTAACCAACGTTAGGTTACTGTACGCCCTTGACGATGGTTAGGTAGGTCATGATATTTTCGTTAGTTAGCCTTATAAAGCTAACTAAAGAAGGCTGGGGTCCTATTCTTCAATAGCTCCAAGAAAATTGATGAATTTTCTCTCTCTCTCTCTCTCTAAATAATTAAGTTAAATGTAGATCGCTCACTTTCCCCTTTAATTATGTGTTTTAAAGTTAATTAAATAAAGTCATCTCGAAGGGGACATAGGTTTACCATTCGATTCCTCAGTAGTCCAGTAACTTTACGATCAAGTCATTATGCAGTACAGTACAAGTTATCATATATATATAAGGGTGAGTCAAAAGTAGCGCCCGATTTCTGTCAGTTGATTGTTTGTTTTGTCATTTGTATTACAGTGTACAAGAAGGTAGAAATAAATGAATGACATGTTTATCTGACCATTTATTCGGGGGAAAATTATTACGGAACTGTACCGGAACTGTATCTGCAAGACAATTATTAACAACATGACTTCCCAGAAAGAATCTGACAGCCGAAAAAACAGAAATCGGGCGCTACTTTTGACTCACCCTTACATATATATTATATATATATATATCTATATATATTATATATATATATATTATATATATATACTCAATTTTATTCATGACATTAAAATGCAAACTATTTCGGTAAACAATTTGTATTCATCATTTCAATTTGTATATATGTGATGAAGATGCAGTTTTGAAAATAACTACAGCAATCTCAGTTAAAAATCTCATCCTCTCTGGTACACTTTTTAATAATTTCATTGTTATTTGTACTGTTCTCGAATCATTTTTGAGTGAATTCATCAATTTTTGTCTTTTTAATTTCAGTAACGTAATGATGTAGGCTGTTTTACATTTTAATCTACCTAAACTCGTTTCAAGTTTTCTTCTAAAGTATTAGGAACAACACCAGAAACAAATTCTCAACATGCCCAAATTTGAAAATTTATTACATGCACATGACCTTGTAGGTAGTTATAGGGTAAGTCAAGTTTGGTTAAATTATACTCGGTTGGGTTAGGTTGGATTAGGCTAGGTAAATTTGGTTGTTTTAAAAAATGTCGTTAAGAATGGCAGGGTAAAATTATACGAGTACAAATTTTCTAGATTTTTCTTGTGGCATTTTGTGGTATTTTGGGAATTACTCCTTTAATAACGGTCAATTCTTTATCCACCAAGTTAACCTATTTAGATTTCTTTTTTTTTTTATTAAGGGATAGTTTTATTCTCAGAGTTCCAAATCCAGAGCCGCTGTCGTGAGTAAAACCAGTGATGTATTCGTAATTTTTATTTTGGGTATACGCTAGCAAATAAGTTATTCTAGAGTCTAGACACTCAAAATAAAACCTTTTAAATTTAGAACTTATAACTTCTTTTTGAAAGTGCATTCTAGTGGAAATTTTCCTTCTTTTGGGAATCAAAGCTTCTTGTCAGATGATAATACGACTTCTTTAATGATACATAACTTCTTCAGATTGAAAAAAAATGGTTTTCTTGAGTGATTTGAGACAAAAGATATATTTCTATGTAGAGAAGGTCGCGAGAAAGTCTTTTTCTGTGTATTTAACCCTTTAAGGACTGAAGGTACAATTGCTAACGTTTCAAATACAAGCATTCATACTTAACCTACAAAAAATTCAGAGCTTAAAGGGTTAAAATATTTGTATATGGCAACACTGTAATAAAAAAAAACAACGTTATTTGTTATAACAGTTTCCACAAAGCATCTTTTGCTTTAGTGTCATTTTCTTATTTATTTTCACAACTTTTAATACTTTGATGTACGTACACGCTCAAAATTAATAACAGAACTAAATACACGGAGTATACCGCATATACCCTGAGATAACACCACTTATAAATAAAATGAATGTGTCTTAAGCATGGTTCCAGAAACTAAGTCACGTTCATCCCCATTATAACATCTCAGAAGTTTAAAGTATCGTTATTAATGGAAAAGTAGTCAGTAAGCTACTAGATGAATGACGTGGTTTTTATAGAAAGTTGTACAGCTCTTTTGTTGAGACCAAAAAAGTACTTTATTCGTAAAATTGTTACCTACTCTTGTTATTTATTTATTGTATCCCGCTTTTGAATTTAAAATTGTTTTTAAAAATATTTCTGTTAAAAATTTTTAGTCTGGTCTGAAAAACAAATTAAAAGACAATATATATATATACAGTGTTGGGCCACTAAAGCGTTAATCCGATAACAGTTAATTAACGAAGTTAACTTTTTTTAAACGGACTATTAACGGAAGTTAATTTCCATTTATCGTTATCGGATCAGTTAAACTTCCGATAACTCGATATTTAGTCTGTTAAAGTCCGTTAACACGTTAACTGCGAGAGTCATTCACGGAAGATCACCGCTCGAGAATGAATTCAACCGCCATAACTTCAGTCTGCCATTCCGTCCTCTGCGCAGTAGAACGGCTCTTCTCTCTCGCAAGGACATCCTGAGGCCCAAGAGGTCAAGACTGGCAGTTGGGCCTAACTGTGAGAAGTTGGTCTTCTGAAGGGCAACCAGCACATTGTGTCATAGTCTTTAATAAATGTGCCTAAAATTTAATTTTATCCACCTTCAGTTCCCCGCCATAATAATTCTCTGGTAAATTAAATTTAGTTAATGGTTAGTGGTTACAAGGTTTCAAAATGTAATCAGTACATTTTTTATTAAAAAAAAAAGAAAAAAGTTATTAAGCAAAAAAATTGCAAAACTTGATAAAAAATACAGTTAAATACCTATTTATTGTTGGATTTTGCATAAATAAACATTTTCTATGGGTTTTAAAGCTTTTTTTTCCTTGATTTTTGTAAATGTTAGTAAAGAAATAGTTATCGTTAACGGATTATCGTTAACTTCCGTTAAGTTTGTAGTAAAATTATCGGATCATCGTTATCGGAGTTAAAATTGGGTTTAACGGATTATCGTTATCGAAGTTAACTTTTTGGTTAACGGTGCCCCCACTGTATATATATATATATATATTATATTTATATATATATATAAAATGTTGATCTTGTGTTTTATAAAACACAAAAATCGTGTTTTATAAAACACGATTCATTTTAAAAGAACGCCAAAAATTCATCATAAAAAATCTTGTTTTATAAAACACCAATTTTAAATATTTTTCTCGTACATCAACATTTTTATATTTTTATTTTCTTTTAATTTGTTTTTCAGACCAGACTAAAAATTTTTAACAGAAATATTTTTAAAAACAATTTTAAATTCAAAAGCGGGATGCAATAAATAAATGACAATTACAGTTTACAATTACAGTACATGACATTTGGACAATTTGAAAGACATCATCGCAACCAACATTTTTGAGCTGGTGAATTAGATGCTTGCTAAAGAGCCCAGCGTAGTTAGGCATTGCGAGAGCGGTCGGGCTGCACCAATCCCAGGGGATGGGGAGGCATACCCTCATTTAGTGTTCTCTGCATTGCCAACACTATGCTGCAAAATCTGGATCAAGATCGTAAGAACATGTCGGCTCATTTTGGTTGTCTTCATTAGACTCCTCTTCGTCTAGTGTCCATGTATCGGGTGGCTTAGGTACAGGGAGACTATTGTCATGAGGAATAGGTCTAATGGCTGACTGCAAGTTTGGATACATTATTGCATGCTTGGACTTGAAGAAAAACAGGATATATTTGTTAAGCAAAATAAAATCAGTAGTATGATCTTTTGGCTCTCTCCATACCATCGGGACAACAAATGGCATTGACACATGTGTACCTTTTAACTAACCTCGTAAGTATCGTGCACACCTGCTGCAACAGAAGTGTGGCAGCCAGCTCTTATCCTTGCAATCGAAGTACAAATTCATAAGCCTTCTTTATAATCAGGAGACAATATTTGTTTGGGGATTTTAATGTAAGTTCTCTGCATATATTAAAATGAATTTGGATTGTTAGAACACTTGCGAGGCATTGCAACTAAATATAAAGCGAGTTTTGATTCTGCTCTTCTGATTCACTAAAATAGACAATAAAAACGAAACACAAATCAAAATTATCCACAAAATAGGCTTAAATACATATCAAGCAACTGATTAAGACTGATTAAATGATCAGATAACGAACGGGCAATATATAATTATCACGTGATAGTCATGTAATAGTGACCATCACATGAGTCACGTGAAGATAGGGCATGTGATCCCGCAAAAACAGTGCGTGGTGGAACAATATGAATGCGATTTTTAAATCAGCACATGCGAAAACATAAAAATCAGCTGAATTTATACCAAGACAAAAATCAGTGTTTATCCGGTAATTATCGGATAACGCCTTTTCATTTATATTATTGTATTGAGAATCTCTGCGTCTCGATTCTATCATTTTATACAAACATGCATACGTGTTTATACGCACAACTATAGTAAGCAAAACATTCTCACAAATTGTGAGAATGTTTTGCTTACTAGAGTAGACACAGTGGACTCATGGAAGCGAAGCTGTTAACCAGGTCATCACGTCAGGTCATCACCCTGCCATCATTGACACATTACCTCATTTGAGTGAGAAGAAGGCCAGCCACGACGCATGGTCATACCTTCACTCCATCCTCTCCTTCGACTTCATTGTCAGCAGCTGCCTCTTGAAGTATTTGATGCCACTTTGCAAAGTGCTTCAGACCAAAGACTGGGACTTCGTGCGTGCATCCCAACAAGCCCAAACAATAAAACAATACCCTCCTCCAGAAGAAGCGACAATATGCAGCCTTTTACAAAACCATGTGGATTACTATCAGTGACTTTGCCAGCAGCATCGATGGGGCTTTCAAAGCCCGCCGAATAGCACAACATGACAGACACAGCGTTCGAACACTCCAGCCTCTGACCTTAAGGACTATTGGAGGCTGAACGCCTACATCACCTTCTTCGACCATCTCATCACCCAACTGGACGACCGACTGTGCAAACCAATGTCTGGCCTCTGTGATCAGGCCTTAGTACCTCCGCCCCGCCTTCATCAACAGATTAACACTACATAGACATTACCAGCACCCAGATGCCCTCCACTCTACAGGACAGTGCCGTTGCTACAGTTGGATTCTATCCCAACATCCACGCCAACTTCCACACACTGTTGACTATGCCAGTCTCTACCGCTACTGCTGAGCGCTCATTTAGTGCTCTCCGCCGATTGAAGACGTATCTACGTACGTAGCCAGATGACTGACCAGCGACTGATCAGCCCCGCCCTGCTTCATGTTCACTAGGACATGTATCGAGGTCAACACCGTCCTCAAGTAGTTTGACGCAGCAGGACTCCGTGGTATTGCATTCGTCTTTGATTAGATCAAATCAATGGTTTTATTTCAGTCATTATTCTATGTTTCATTCACTTGCGTATTGGTTTGTATATTCATTTGTATATTTATTTATTTATCTATTTGTTTTATTATTTATTCATTTGTTTATAAATAAATAGCCCTTAATGCACGTTCTTGTGAAGTTTGATTTATTTCCCATTTTCACGACCTCACTCGCGCGTATAGTTTTTGAATGTCTGGCTACGCCCATGTTTTAGCACTCGCGTAATTCCTTCACGGCTGTCATAGTCCAAAATAAATTCAGAAGTCTCTAAATATTAACTTTTATTTATTTACTTATTTATCTATTTTTCATTCAGTACTTCCCTTTTACTTCCGCTGAAAATTTTATCTAATGTCTCGAAAATATACGTTTACTCGAAAATTTTGTTATATTAAATTCATATACAGTTCCGAAGATGTTTCTGAACTGCATAGACTATGCAGTTCAGAAACATCTTCGGAACTGTATATGAATTTAATATAACAAAATTTTCGAGTAAACGTATATTTTCGAGACATTAGATAAAATTTTCAGCGGAAGTAAAAGGGAAGTACTGAATGAAAAATAGATAAATAAGTAAATAAATAAAAGTTAATATTTAGAGACTTCTGAATTTATTTTGGACTATGACAGCCGTGAAGGAATTACGCGAGTGCTAAAACATGGGCGTAGCCAGACATTCAAAAACTATACGCGCGAGTGAGGTCGTGAAAATGGGAAATAAATCAAACTTCACAAGAACGTGCATTAAGGGCTATTTATTTATAAACAAATGAATAAATAATAAAACAAATAGATAAATAAATAAATATACAAATGAATATACAAACCAATACGCAAGTGAATGAAACATAGAATAATGACTGAAATAAAACCATTGATTTGATCTAATCAAAGACGAATGCAATACCACGGAGTCCTGCTGCGTCAACCTACTTGAGGACGGTGTTGACCTCGATACATGTCCTAGTGAACATGAAGCAGGGCGGGGCTGATCAGTCGCTGGTCAGTCATCTGGCTACGTACGTAGATACGTCTTCAATCGGCGGAGAGCACTAAATGAGCGCTCAGCAGTAGCGGTAGAGACTGGCATAGTCAACAGTGTGTGGAAGTTGGCGTGGATGTTGGGATAGAATCCAACTGTAGCAACGGCACTGTCCTGTAGAGTGGAGGGCATCTGGGTGCTGGTAATGTCTATGTAGTGTTAATCTGTTGATGAAGGCGGGGCGGAGGTACTAAGGCCTGATCACAGAGGCCAGACATTGGTTTGCACAGTCGGTCGTCCAGTTGGGTGATGAGATGGTCGAAGAAGGTGATGTAGGCGTTCAGCCTCCAATAGTCCTTAAGGTCAGAGGCTGGAGTGTTCGAACGCTGTGTCTGTCATGTTGTGCTATTCGGCGGGCTTTGAAAGCCCCATCGATGCTGCTGGCAAAGTCACTGATAGTAATCCACATGGTTTTGTAAAAGGCTGCATATTGTCGCTTCTTCTGGAGGAGGGTATTGTTTTATTGTTTGGGCTTGTTGGGATGCACGCACGAAGTCCCAGTCTTTGGTCTGAAGCACTTTGCAAAGTGGCATCAAATACTTCAAGAGGCAGCTGCTGACAATGAAGTCGAAGGAGAGGATGGAGTGAAGGTATGACCATGCGTCGTGGCTGGCCTTCTTCTCACTCAAATGAGGTAATGTGTCAATGATGGCAGGGTGATGACCTGACGTGATGACCTGGTTAACAGCTTCGCTTCCATGAGTCCACTGTGTCTACTCTAGTAAGCAAAACATTCTCACAATTTGTGAGAATGTTTTGCTTACTATAGTTGTGCGTATAAACACGTATGCATGTTTGTATAAAATGATAGAATCGAGACGCAGAGATTCTCAATACAATAATATAAATGAAAAGGCGTTATCCGATAATTACCGGATAAACACTGATTTTTGTCTTGGTATAAATTCAGCTGATTTTTATGTTTTCGCATGTGCTGATTTAAAAAATCGCATTCATATTGTTCCACCACGCACTGTTTTTGCGGGATCACATGCCCTATCTTCACGTGACTCATGTGATGGTCACTATTACATGACTATCACGTGATAATTATATATTGCCCGTTCGTTATCTGATCATTTAATCAGTCTTAATCAGTTGCTTGATATGTATTTAAGCCTATTTTGTGGATAATTTTGATTTGTGTTTCGTTTTTATTGTCTATTTTAGTGAATCAGAAGAGCAGAATCAAAACTCGCTTTATATTTAGTTGCAATGCCTCGCAAGTGTTCTAACAATCCAAATTCATTTTAATATATGCAGAGAACTTACATTAAAATCCCACAAACAAATATTGTCTCCTCTGATAAAGAAGGCGTATGAATTGTACTTCGATTGCAAGGATAAGAGCTGGCTGCCACACTTCTGTTGCAGCAGGTGTGCACGATACTTACGAGGTTAGTTAAAAGGTACACATGTGTCAATGCCATTTGTTGTCCCGATGGTATGGAGAGAGCCAAAAGATCATACTACTGATTGTTATTTTTGCTTAACAAATATATCCTGTTTTTCCTTCAAGTCCAAGCATGCAATAATGTATCCAAACTTGCAGTCAGCCATTAGACCTATTCCTCATGACAATAGTCTCCCTGTACCTAAGCCACCCGATACATGGACACTAGACGAAGAGGAGTCTAATGAAGACAACCAAAATGAGCCGACATGTTCTTACGATCTTGATCCAGACTTTCAGCCTCTGACGTCCGCTCCTCACGTGATATCCCAGGCAGAATTAAATGATCTCGTTAGAGACCTAAATTTGCCCAAAATTCAAGCGGAGCTATTAGCCTCTAGACTACAAGAGTGGAATCTTTTACAAAAAGGTACGAAGGTAACATTATTTCGTAAGCGTCAGGAAAACCTGGCAGAATTTTATTCTATCTATGAAAGGTGATCGTGCATATTGCAATGACGTCAGTGGACTAGTGGAGGCGCTAGGACGAAAGCATATACCACATGAGTGACGACTGTTCAAAGACTCCTGTAAGTATAGTTTAAAGGCGGTGCTTTTGCATACTGGGAATATGTGTCCTTCTATTCCAGTAGTACATACAACACACATGAAGGAATCCCACGAGAGTATGGCTTTGATTCTCCAGACCATTAGTTACCATAAATATGAATGGAGTATATGCGGCGACCTAAAAGTCATTGCACTTCTTATGGGCAATTGGGCATGCAGCAAGGTTTTACAAAGTATTGCTGTTTTTTATGTGAGTGGGATAGCAGAGCCAAGAATCATCATTATGTGGTTAAAGAATAGCCCGTTATGCGAAGCTTAGTGCCAGGAGAGAACAGTGTTTCCCATGAGCCCCTTATCACACTGGTCTACAAATTTTGAAAAAGTTTGTGCTTCGGAGATAAAATGTGTTTCCTATTATGGATTTTGGGGTGCTGAAAACGAATATGACCATAAAAACAGTCGATTGGCTATAGTTTCCAAGAAAATTTAAGTTACACATTTTGCGTATATGTATATCATATATTAGTAACATACCTGTATAATGCAGTCACTTATATTGATTCAACCCGTCGCTTCTTTGCTTGTCTCTTGTATTCAACTTCTGGAGCATCTCTTGTTATTGTCCAGCAGTAGTCTGCTAACAATGATGGACTCCATTTCCCCTAGTAGCGTTTCTCCATCGCTGAGATATCCTGGTGGAAACGTTCACCATGTTCATCGCTGACTGCTCCGCAGTTGGCCGGAAAAAATTCCAGGTGCGAATGGAGGAAATGTATCTTTAAAGACATATTGCAGCCCATTTTGATTTTAGGACAACAGCAGGTTTTCCACCAGTTCCCTGTAATTGTCAGCTTTGGTATTTCCGAGAAAATTGGTTGCTACTAACCGGAAAGCATTTCACGCTGTCTTCTCCTCACCACCTAGGATACGGTCGAACTCCTCATCTCTAAGAAGCTCGCGGATCTGTGGACCAACAAATACACCATCCTTGATTTTTGCTTCACTGAGGTTTGGGAATTTACCACCGAGGTACTTAAAAGCTGGCCCCGTTTTATCCATAGCCTTAACAAAATTTTTCAGGACGCCCAGTTTGATGTGTAAGGGTGGTAACAAAATCTTGCTCGATTCTACAAATGGAGGATACTGAACATTTTTTGTTCCAGGTTCCAATGAGTGTCGGAGTGGCCAATCCTTCTTGATGTAATGAGAAGTCCTAGCCCGACTACCCCATTCACACAGAAAATAGCAATACTTAGTGTAGCCCGGCTGCAGTCCAAGCACGATAGCAACAACTTTCAAGTTACCACAAACCTGCCACTGATGTTTGTCATAGTTTATGCAGTTCAAAAGTTGCTTCATGTTGTCATGTTTCCTTCATGTGGACTGCATGACCAACTGGAATTAATGGCAATACGTTGCCAACATGCAACAAAACAGCTTTTAGACTCAACTTCGATGAATCAATGAACAGTCTCCACTCATCAGGATTGTGAATAATGTTGAGAGCTGCCATCAGACCATCGATGTCGTTGCAAGCTACAAGGTCACCTTCCATGATGAAGAATGGGACAAAATCTTTTTGACGGTCACAAAACTTACACACTCTAACATTTTCAGGGAGGAGATTCCACTGCTGCAATCTGGAGCCCAACAGCTCTGCCTTACTCTTTGGCAGTTCTAAATTTCTGACAAGGTCGTTTAATTCATTCTGAGTTATCATGTGCGGTTTAGAAGATGTCAAGTTATAAACAAATTCAGGGTCTTGTGAAGTTGAAGGCTCAAAAGTTTCGCAGGTTCCTTCATTCTCCTCGTCCTCTGACTCCAGAAAGAATGAGTGTGGGGGCTCAGGAACGGGTAGTCCTTCGCAGTGAGGTACCGGGCGTAGCAGAGGGTATATTCGGAAATTGTAAGATCCACTTTTTCTTCTTGCAAATACCTTTCTTGACTGGAGGCACCATGCAGAAGTAACAATTGCTGACATGATCTGTTGGTTCCCTCCACACCATTGGCACTGCAAAAAGCATAGATTTCCTTTTCCGATTCAACCACTGGCGAAAGTTTGTTGCACAAGTATTGCAGCATATGTGTGGGGCCCAGCTCTTGTTCTGATCTCCAATCTTACAGCCAAATTAAAGGTGATAAGTCAATTCTCCACAAACATAACAGAAGTTATCTACACTGTTCACGCAATTACGAGGCATCTTTGTTGAAATTAGGCTGAAAAAAATTCAGTTTCAAAAACAAACACTAAAAAGAGTTTGACAAGGGTGCACTGTATGACTTCCGCGAATGAACTGATGCTGTGACGTAATATGTAGACGCCTGTGACACATCGACGCCTTGACTCTACTGCGCATGCGCGTAGTTGTATTTTTTTATTTTAATAAATGAATGTAATTACATTGCATTTTAATAATTTTAAATTAGGTAAGGTTAAGTTAGGTTAGTATTCCATTTATATTAATATAAAAAACATTATGGGAAGCAATATGTTAAAATGATCCAATCTATTTTTTAATAAATAATTTACAAATACATAATGTAATAGATAAATTTAAAATTACATTTTATTGTATATATATGTATATATTTACATTAATTTATTAAAATAAAAAAATATAACTACGCGCATGCGCAGTAGAGTCAATGCGTCGATGTGTCACAGGCGTCTACATATTACGCGACAGATGCAGTCCAGTTAGTAGGTGCAGGGTTGTCTGATATCTTTATAAATAGAGCCAATTGGCAATTTTAGGCATCATTTTCGTATTCAGGGACCCAAAATTAGTAAAGATTGACTACTTTTATTTCCGAAGCATTTTGGCTGTAGACCAGTGTTATCAGCGCAGAAAAGGTTCTTTTGCTACCCCTCCACCAGACATGTGGACGAGGCCTGGCCTCAGGCCTCGAGGCCGAGGCCTTTTTAGAGGAGGCCTCACGAGGCCTTAAGATTGTTAGGCTGAAGGTATTTACACCCAGAGGTGTGATATTCGGATGCAAATAACGAATGCCGTATTTGCACCTCTGGGTGCAGATACTCACTTCGAAGTCTTTTACGAATAAGCTCCCCCATGCTTTGGGAAGGCTCAACAATCTAGCCTAGTCTAGGTCTAAAGCTCTTCCAAAGGTAACCTACTGTAGCCTCACACTAGCCTGTATCTCTTCTCTTTTTGAAATCCATAAGGAAAAGCAAGATTCTACTAAAAATTAATTAACAAAGACATAGCTCACTTCACTTACCTAATAAAAGGGAATTATTAAGCATTAAGCACGTTCATGTATCAAACGTGGTCACACCACAACACCGACACGCTGTGTGTTTACACTTGCCGGGTCACACAGTCAGACACAGTTGCCAGAACAAGATTTCCTGGGCAGTATACATTAGCCCAATAACTTTTTATTTCTCATTTCATGCAGTTCTTATTTCTCATTTTAATATACCCGCAATATTTCAAATATTTATGATAATATGGAAAGTTATGATGTGAAAATGATCTAGCAAAATATTTCAAGATTGTATTAACTTAGTGAGTGTTGATCGTATAATTTCGGAATGGCTACAATTATCACTGGTCAACAACAATTTTGTCACAAGGGTTTTGATGGGTGTTCTAAGTGTACTTTTTCATGCTGAATCTAAATATGAAATCAGATTTTTTCTATCAGGCTTAGTTTACTTGTGACGCTATGTTCATTTTTTCCTCATTTAGCATGATCACCGGATAAAAAATAATAACATATTATATATAATTAAGTATATAACAATATTATAATATAAAACATTATAAAAATAATAAATATAATAATATATTATATTAATTAATATAACTATAATAAAATATATTAATATATATGTTGTATTAATTTTTCTGTAAAATTAGTACAATTTATTCCTTTGGGGAGAAAGTTCTGATAATGCTGGCAGGATAAATTTGGTCGGAGCAGCAGACTGTGCAGGTTGAAACATGTTTGTACCTCTTCAGACATGAGCCTAGTTTCTGTGTGTAGAGCAGCTCCAAGTCAGTCTGCTTGTAAATGTCACAGTGTTAACAGCTAGTGTCCGTTGCTTCTTGTTAATTTTACACCAGTGTTGTATTCATATAGATGTTTTGTAATGCCGCGGAACTGTCTGAATCATCCTAATTCCTTTTGTTATGTATGTGGTGATCTAACTTTAAAATCCCAGAAACGTAACTTTACACCATTAGTAAAAAAATGCTATGAACTTTATTTCGGATGTAAAGTAGGCGATCAGGACAAGAGTTGGGCCCCTCACATTTGTTGTGTGACATGTGTAAGACTACTTACAGGATGGCTAAACGGTTCACGTCACATGCCATTTGCTATTCCAATGATTTGGAGGGAACCCAAAGATCACACAACAGACTGCTATTTCTGCCTGGTAAATACAAAGGGGATCACTTCAAAAACAAAGAGCCTTATGAAATACCCTAATCTACCGTCTGCAATGAGACCAGTTCCCCACAGTGCTCAACTTCCAGTACCAAATCCTCCTGAACATGTAAGTTTAAGTGATGAGGAATCAAACGTAGCTGTAGCATATCACGAGGAAAAAGATGAAGACATTTCTGATCCAACATTCCAGGCTACCTGTTCCTCCAATGAAGCACATTTACTGTCACAAGGAGATCTAAATGACCTAGTTCGTGATTTGAAATTATCTAAGAAGCAGGCTGAACTTTTAGGTTCAAGATTAAAGGGTTGGAATCTACTGCAACGTGACACTAAAGTTTGTTTTTTCCGCAGCCGCCATGATGAATTCAAAGAATGGTTCTCCCATGAAGATGGACTTGTGTTTTGTAAAGATGTTAATTCAGTCATGGGGGCTCTTGGTCATGAACATAACGTGGATGAGTGGCGATTGTTCATTGACTCCTCAAAAGTCAGCTTGAAAGCAGTCCTTCTTCACAACGGAAATAAATTTCCTTCTGTACCTATTGCACATGCTGCAAACATGAAAGAGTCATACGACAACATGAAGTTGCTTTTAGAAAAGTTTCAGTATCAGGAATATAAGTGGAATATCTGTGGAGATCTGAAGGTCATTGCACTTTTGCTAGGGTTGCAGCTAGGTTACACCAAGTACTGTTGTTTTTTATGTGAGTGGGACAGTAGGGACAAGCAAAACCACTACGTTAAGAAGGATTGGCCAAAACGCACCTCACTTGTTCCAGGCAAGAAAAATGTTGTGAATAGTTCACTTGTTGACCCTGAGAAAGTGTACCTTCCTCCTTTGCATATCAAGCTTGGACTTATGAAAAACTTTGTTAAAGCGATGGATAAAGCGCAAACAGGATTCACATACTTGAGAAATAAGTTTCTCCGGATCAGTGATGCCAAGATTAAAGAAGGCATTTTTGTAGGCCCTCAGATCAGAGAATTGTTAAGAGATGAGAGATTTGAAGGAGAGTTGAATGAAGTTGAGAAAGCTGCGTGGCAGAGTTTCAAAAGTGTCTGCACAAATTTTTTGGGAAATCACAAGGCCGAAAACTATCCTGAAATAGTAGGAGATTTCTTAAGTCTTACCAAGCAATGGGGTGCAATATGTCATTAAAGGTTCATTTCTTGGACTCTCACTTGGACTTTTTTTTCCGGAAAACCTGGGTGCGGTAAGCGACGAACATGGTGAGCGTTTTCATCAGGATATTTCTGCCATGGAAAACCGTTACCAAGGCAAATGGAGCCCCAGTAGCTGGCTGACTATTGCTGGACTCTTAAGAGAGACATGCCTGAGGCAAAGCACAGCAGAAAATCAAAACAAGCTACTTTTAAACTACAGGTATGTCTTTTCGATCATATTTTAATAAGTATGTAACTATATGGGTTTTTAAAAATTAAATTGCATGTCACACAAAAACCAGACCTGATAGAGAAATTTTACAAACTTATTTGGATTCAGCACAGAAAATACTATAAGAATAAGGTATTTTCATTCT
Source organism: Bathynomus jamesi (assembly GCA_023014485.1). Lineage (NCBI taxonomy): Eukaryota > Metazoa > Arthropoda > Malacostraca > Isopoda > Cirolanidae > Bathynomus > Bathynomus jamesi. The sequence continues at coordinate 472,672 of JAJOZX010001461.1, forward strand.
TGGGACACGAAAATTTTTTGTTGTTGTTGCCCAGTGATTAGCGTCTCTAGCGAGCGTTGCAAACAGAGCTACATTTGGAGATGCCTTATTTTTTTAAAGTTTTGCATTTTTATTGTGGTTTTAAAGTCTACCAAAGATTATTAATGTAAGTGTAGCTTGTACTGTATGTGAAAGATGTTTCTGATATACGGTAGGGCTATAGGTATGAAATTTATATCATGCCATTACTATATAATTATAATTTATATATACAATAATAATATAATAACGATAATATTAAGAATATATTTGCACCTGATATTTCAACATGTTACATATGTAATTTGATTCAAGGCTATATTTTCACCTGATATTATCCATTATCAGACATTTTTAAAGTTATATGTATAATACTTTATATTATTAAAGTAAATGAAAAAGACCGAAAAAATTATTTGCAAACAATATAACAATTTACATCTCATTTATAATGCCCATATTAGCAAAATTATTGTTTGCATCCGGTATTATACGAGTATATTAATTTGAAATCATATTATTTAGAAGTTTATATGTAACAATTTACGACGTGCAAAAATCAGTTATCGACGCTAGTAGCTACTTATTAGCAAAGCTGGGCACAAACCGTTAATCCGTTAATCGTTAATTAACGAAGTTAACTTTTTCGTTAACGATTTAACTTTTAAGTTAACTTTGAAAATCATTATCGGACTAATTAACTTCCGTTACATTTAACTTCCGTTAACTCAAGTCCGTTAACCCAAAAATTCATAAATAAACGTTTAAAAGTTTCTATTATTTTCAGCGCTGAGCAGGTGCGCAATTAATCCGCCACTGTTAATAGTGATGAACGAATTTCCATTTCCGCAGTGCAAAATCAGGCGATATATTTGTTTCCGTCGCCACAATTTGTGTCTTACCAAATATGGTAGTTATTTATGGCATTGGTTTGAGCAAAACATGGTCGACTGTAAAATCAGGCGGAAAGATTTGCCATTTGAGTTGAATGTTTCAACTTCTTTCAAGAAATATCACGAGCATTTTAAGGCACTTTCAATAATATATATGTAACAATTACAACAAATAACTACATTCGTTTCATTTGCAGTCTGTCTCTTGCGCAACATGTTTGTGCTAGTGAATATTTAAAAATAATCGTCGTCAAGTAAGTCATGTATATTTATAATATGTCTGTGAGTACCTTATTAGTAGTCTCCTTGATACATTTCAAGAACCATAAAACTGATCAGGTAAGATTTCAATTCTCATGTCACTTTGTTCTCTATGGGCAAGGACATCCTGAGGGCCAAGAGATCATCCCTGTCTGATGAAAACTTTGATATGCTAATTTTCATGAAGGGCAACATGCATCTCATGGACAAAATGGAGAACGAGAAGAAGAGGGAAAATTAAATTATATATATATTGTGTTTTTCATTTTTTTTATAATAAAAGTTAACGTTAACGGTTTATCGGTAACTTCCGTTACATGTTTAACGAATTAACGGATTAACGGTTAACGAAGTTAACTTTTTGGTTAACGGATTAGCGGTTAACGAAGTTAACTTTTTGGTTAACGGTGCCCACCACTGCTTATTAGTATACCAGGTGGTATTCTTCTCTAGTTTGGCCTATTTTTTTGTTATATAAATAGATACAGTACAATAGTTTATACACATAAATAACAAACACATTGTATGAGCTCAGTTCAACTGATGACCAACTGATAGATTGCTTTCCCACACTAGTTTTGCTACAGTAAGTCAATTGGTTTACTGCTGACTGACTGAATAACATTTATATACCGCGATATATGTAATATTTATGTATCTAATGTCACAGTGGCCTGTCACTAATCCGTTGGTCACCTAACTGAATAGTATTTATCAAGGACTGCTGCCTGACTATTCACCTGTCTGAATAATATTTATCAAAGTATACCGCCACATACGGTCACCTGTCAGGTCATGGTCCTCACCTGAAGAATATTCACCCTGAGCGCGTCCACCTGAAGAATCTCCACCCCAACGCTACCCAGGGGTTAAAAATTACAGAACAAAACAAATCAGGATTCTCTAAGGCCTCACGAAAGTCACGAGGCCACTCCACTTTTCAGCTGGCCTTGAGACCGAGGCCGAGGCCAATGCCAAGGCCAGGCCTCAGCTCCATGTCTACACTCCACATTAAACTTGGTTTAGTGAAAAATTTCGTCAAAGCTATGAATAAGGATGGCGAATGATTCCTTTATTTGAGAAACAAATTCCCAGGACTGAGCGATGCCAAAATTAAAGAAGGCATTTTTATTGGACCTCAAATCCGAGCACTTATGGCTGACAACCATTTTGATGATCTTTTAAATGAGACTTAAAAAACATCGTGGCAGGCGTTCAAAGATGTCACTGCTAATTTCTTAGGAAACGTTAAATCCGACAACTACTGTATGCTGCTATTGTAGAACACATGCTAAAATCATATGAAGCAGTGGGGTGCAATATGTCATTGAAGATCCATTTTCTCCATTCACATTTGGATTTTTTACCACAAGACTTGGGTGCGGTCAGCGACGAACACGGTGAAAAGTTCCATCAGGATATTTCTAGCATGGAGCATGGAGAAAAGATATGCAGGAGAGTGAAACCCAAATATGCTGGCTGACTACTGCTGGTCCTTAATCAGCGAGACTCCCGATGCAAGTCATAAACGCAAGGCAAGGCAAAAAGGAGCATTTTTAAAAGGTTAAGTAATAAATTGCTTATTTTGTTTTTTATGATTCTCTAAAAAATGGTGGGTGATACAGCATTTTTATTTGCAGATTTGAATTCAGCACATTAAAATTGACCAAAAACAGCTATTTTCAAGTTAAGGCAAGAATAAAAGTTTGAATTTGTGAAACTGTGTAAGCGCTCACGAAAACAATAAAAAACGTATGCCTAGTTACGCACTGTAAAACGCCACCAAACAAAAATGGCAACTGCAGAGGGGAGGGCTAAGTATGGTTGGCTAGCATGACTCTGTAAGAACAGTTCATATAAAGTTTAGAAAAGAGCATGGAAAGGATACGCTATCGAAAATGTCACTATACAGGTGGGTGGCGAAGCTTAAGAAAAGTGGTTCAGTTCATGATTTACCACGATCGGGAAGGCGAAAAGAAGGAAAATGGCGAACATGTCCGTGGATGTTTTGAGCGAAGTCCCGAAAAATCTGTATGTCGTGCTTCCGCTAGACTGGGAAGTCAAAGTCGATTGTCCATGTAGTTGTAACCATTCTGTTAACCCATTTTTGCCCAGTGTTCCAAAATTCGAACAAAAATGACGTGTATGTTCATGGTTCTCATCTTGGCAATTCATATGACAGCGAGTTCGAAGAAGCTAAATCATGTTTCTGTATCAAAGGCACACTTATAATGTTTGTTATTATTCTGTTTCAATAAGGCCGTCACACAGGTCACTAAAGTTTTACATGCCCTGGCTGTTACGATGGCTAAAAAAGGAGGTATGCTATATATTTTTTTCTGTTTGAAATTTTTAAATATTATTTAATTTTTTTATTTAAAATGATAGAACATTCCTATAATAAAAATTCAAAGGATTATTTAATTTTTTTATTTAAAATGATAGAACATTCCTATAATAAAAATTCAAAGGATTATTTGTATACATTTGTTAAATTTATTATAAATTAGGTTGTTCCATTATTGGAACACTGGGCACAAATGGATGCATAACTTTTATTGTTTTACTTTTTATTTTTCCATAGCCCTTGTACTAGAGAAGAAGTTTTACAGTTGTTAGAGGATGATGATTATTTTTTAAGGGCAAATATGCATATTATTTCTCCTGAAGACGGAATTGACAGTAATGAAGATAGTGCTGACGAAGATGAAGGAGGCAACGTCAATAATTTGTATGGATGCCAATTACAGGCATAGGTTGAAACCTGCTTCGTTCGACGAGAAGCAAAGCACAGAATTATTTCTGTAAACATCGATAATGATGACAGAAGCCAGAATGAGGAAATAATGCATGACAGCAGCTCGTCTCGAAAAAAAAGAAAGGAAAATGTAACCGAAAGTGGGGAATTGATTTGAATCAGACATTTACACTGCTTGTTTCGCCTGTGAACAATCAACCAATACTCTTGGATCCAGTTTCATATTTCAAACTATTTATTGATGATAGTGTATAAGTTTTTAAAGGACATGTTTACCTTATATGCCAAAGACCAAAAGAACAACCATACCTTTGAAATTGAGTGCGAAGAAATTCGATGTTTTATTGGGATATTGTTTTCCTGGATATATTCAACCACCTACAGTAGGTGGGGAATGTTATGGGAAACGGGCAAAGAAAACTACAATACCATGATTGTAAATGCTATAAGGCGAAACAAATTTGAAACGATAAAACGATACGTTCATTGTGCCGACAATAAAAATCTTCTCATAAGTGATAAGTTTGCCAAAATGAGACCATTACTTTATTTACTCAATGATCGATTTTTTAAACATGCTGCCATGAACGAGAGAATGTCAATTGATGAAAGCATGGTTCCTTATTTTGGTAAATATGGAACTAAACAATTTATTCGCGAGACACTAGGATATCTTGTGCACTTTGAGCCTCACCAAGGAAAACAGACAAATAAAGAAATTCGGATCTTGGTCTTGGAGCATCTGTTATTCTGAACTTGGAATAAAAAATGTCAAAAAGTAATCCATTCAGAATATATGCAGATAGGTTTTTTCGTCGCTAAAGCTAGTGTTGGGATAGCAAAATTGGGGGTTTATTAATAAATAGACAATAATAAAATCTATAATACTTAATTGAAAAACATAGGTTTAATAAATAGATTATAAAGTTAGGAAACAGGCCTCAGATAAATTTGTAAAAACGTACATGACTTTTGGCAGAAGTCAGAAGAACTGGTTTCGCCACGTTCATACTTGTAAATGTGTTCAGCTAATAAGGCGCAAGTATGGTTGTCACGTGATGCCCACCTTCCGTTTCGTCCAATCATGTATTCATAAACAGTTTTAGTTTAGAAATAGCACTAAATATATATAATTAATGATAGGATTTAATATCGTAAAATAGGCCAAATAAGTAGCTAAGTAATATACAAGTAGGAATTTAATAACTTCATAAAATCAGATGTGTAAAAGTGTTGTGTAGTTCCAGATGCGTGAGGAAAAGAGACGAGAAATGTTCTATCCCAACGCAAGATGGGAATCCGAAGTCTCTTCTGAAGGGAGCGTCGTTGATACAGTGGATAAGAGCTTGTCACAGAGTGAGGTCGTAGCAGTCCATCAGAAATGCATTTTTTATTCCTCCCTAGTCACTGTCATTGTTTCCATCTGGCCCGTGGGAAATAGGGCCTGATTTCAAAATGAGCTTAATTTAGTAAATTCATTACTTTTTCCGCCACCCCCACCCACTCCCTAGACCAACGAAAAAGAAAATTCTATTCGCAGCCTTGGGCTTTTATTCATGCCACGCGCTACGCCTATGTCGTTTCTTTAGGCCTACTTGAATTTGGATCAAAAATTCACCTTCTTTATTAGTTGTATAACGTAATTATAATTTAATTTAACCTGTGAATGAACATAAGGTTAAAATAGTAACACTTGGTTTTTATAACAACAGTTAAAGGTAAAATAGTTTGAAAACAATGTTCGTTCCTTAGTTGAAGAGTTCAAGTGAAAAACTAATCCAAAAAAACATTGTAACATGCGAATTGTATGAATTAATATCGGTGTATAAACAAAGTGCATTCCTATCGTCACACCCAACCACGAACGGAGCAATGAATAGAATGAAAGGACCATTTTCATTCATGGAGGTTACCGGGGGAGGGACGCCGCCTCGGGAGAGAAACTCCGAACCCAACACAAGTGAATAAACTAAGCGATCAAGGGTTCAGATATACAGGGCCATAATGAAGAACAGAATAAAAAATTGTCCACTCTCTGATGTATGATAAAATCGATGAAGAAAAACATAGGGAATTATGATTTTTGTACTGATACAAAATCTAATTGCACTGTGACATCATGGCATGATAATCGCATTATTTTGAGTGTCAGCTCATGCGATACTGCTTGTCCAATCGGCACTGCAAACTGATGGATGTCTCATGAAAAGAAGAAAATACCAGTGCTTCATCCCAATGTAATCGCGATATACAACAAAAATATGGGAGGAGTTGATCGAATGAAGAAAACAGAAAATTATAGAATTTCGATAAGATCAAAGAAATGGTAGTGGCCTGTTTTAGTTTTCGCTTAGACAGTAGTGCGTATAATGCATGGCAATTATATCGAAAAAATAACGTAATAAAGAGCTAGATTATTTAGGATTTAATAGACAAATTGTTCAAGTATTGTTCAATCGTTGGCTTTGCTTACTTTTGTACTTTCGTACGCAAAGCCAACGACTGGAGGAGGATGGCCAAAAACTTCAAAAGAATTGATGTTGCGAGCACCTTTGCAGCTGAGGTACGACGGAATTGATCATTGGATCATGCCTGCAGAAAAACAAAACGGATGTGCTTTATGCAAGAAAAACACTACTAAATGTCGCGAAAATGTGACATAAATTTACATGATATATGTTTAAAAAAATTCATACAGAATAACTGTTCTGCATAATATTTGTTGGGGATCAAGTTATTTTTTATAACATTACAATAATTTTGTCTTTATATAAAATTTATATAAAATGAATTTTATATTATTGTATTACGGACAAAATAATATTGAGTAAATGTAAGGAAATCAAGTCAATTAATTTTTTTTCAAGGTATTGGTTCATATTTTGTCTTATATTGTCGGAGAAGAGAAGTTTGTGTAATATATTGTATACACATTTTTTCATTTACGTACAGCAAAATCATGCATTAATTTTTAAAAATTCTTTGGATAATGCAAAACAGCATCGTAAATAAACTTCCAAATATTTTTTTTTTTGCAAATCACCTTTTAATTTACTACTGGAACACAAATGTATAATTGGAAGACAGGACTCCCTTTCATGCTCAGTGTTCCGATATTAGGACATGACCTTAAACAGTATCCACGATAAATTTTTTTTAAAAACCTTTTTGTTAGTTGTTGGGCACACACACACACACACACACACACACACACATATATATATATATATATATATATATATATATATATATGCAGTAAAATCACAGAATAACACGTGATCTTATTAATAAGCAAACAACCACGGGGAAAAAGGAAAAAGAAACACGAAATCACGAAAACACGAATATATATATATATATATATATATATATATATATATATATATATATATATATATATATGATGAAAATAACCACGAAGGAAAAAGGAAACACAGAATGGTGCTGAAGCGCTTTCATCTAATGACATTCTCAGGAACACCCAACCACCCAAGTGTTCCTGAGGATTTCATTAGACGAAAGCGCTTGAGCACCATTCTGTGTTTCTTTTTTCTTCGTGTTGATTTTCATCATAAATATTATTCACGTGTTACTTTCGTGAAATAATTTTCATATATATATATATATATATATGATGTAAAATAACGCACTGTCGCGATGAAGTATGAAGAAGGAAACCACTCTTGAGGAAGACGTAAATTTTTATTTCTTAACACCAATACAGTTTCGGCTCCTCGCGAGCACTTGTCAATGGGGAATGACTGTGGGGAATTAAAAAAGTGCGGTATTCTGTCATGTTAGAAACTATAACCATGTAATAGATTTCAATAATTGCAACTTTGTTTTCAAATCTAATAATTATGTTAAGCGTAGAATTGTTGAATACAAAATTTTAATCTATCCGATGGTCAATTCTCTTTTAACAAAATTATATGTAATAAAACTAAGAACATAGGCGTATGGGAGGTTCTAGGTAAATTCCCCCACGGTAATTTCCACCGCGGTAAATTCCACCATGGATATTGCACCGAGGGCAAATTCCTCCACGGTAAATTCCACCTCGGAAAATTCCCCCTATGGAAAATTTAACCAAAGGTAAATTCCACCATTGGTATTTTAATTAAAATTAGGTAAGTTAAAAAAATTAAAAATGGGAAATTTATTTTCACATAAAACAGGTTAAAAATTTACCGTTGGTGGAATTTACCTGGTGGAATTTTCGTCAATAGTGGTGCCTAGTGTAGTTTACGTTCCCCAACTTTGTCCGCGTATACCTAACCAAATAAAACGTTAAAACTAACGAAAATATTACGACTTAACCTAACCAATCGTCAATATATATATATATAGTATATATTGACGATTGGTTAGGTTAAGTCGTAATATTTTCGTTAGTTTTAATGTTTTATTTGATGGATTCATTTAAAAATTGTCTCATAAAAATCTTAGTGTAGTTGGACCTTTTCCAGTTTGTGTACCGTTTTTCAATTATTTGACTAAATTATTATTATAAATTATTTTTTATAGTTATATTTTATAGATATATTTTTTATAGTTATATTTTATAGATTTTTTTAATAGATATATTTTATAGATATATTCAAAGTTGAAACTAAATAATAAAAGAAATCAGGGGGAATTTTCCGCCGTGGGATTTTCCATAGGGGGAATTTTCCGCGGTGGAATTTATCGTGGAGAAATTGACCCTCGGTACAATATACATGGTGGAATTTACCGTGGGGGAATATACCGTGGGGGAATATACCGGCCACCGTATGGGATGGCACTTTACTTGGGGGGCGGAAAACATTTGCCCTAAAAATTTTAAGGGTGCCCTGATTTCCGCATAAGCACTATGTGTAGCATAAAATAACACAAAGGTTAGAGTATGAGTAACATACACGGTGAACCAAAAGTAGGTGGACAGTAGGTTGAATACGGTTTGTGTTATATATATTATAACTATGGTGTTTATTATAACTATGGTGTTTGTGTTTTTATATTAAATATTATAACTAAATTTATTTAAATTTTATTTTGTATTATAGTATACAAAAAATTAAATATGTATTCTCAAAATAAACGTTATCATTTACTGTCCACCTACATTTGGTTCACCCTATATATTAAAGCTTTTTTGATATAGAAAACATTACAATTTACAAAAATGATATAAAATTTTGCTACGACATTTCTAAATGACAAACAAAACTACGACATTGCAGTTGAAAAAGAATTCAGTAAGTCCTCAACTTACCTTTTACTTATTAACTACAGGTATAATAGCAAGTAATTAATTCACCTCAAGAAGTAAAAAAAAAGAAAGGAATGTCAGGAAAAATCTGCCCTGAAAATTTCAGTATTTGCCCTGAAAATGCTCAATTCCCTAGTCCCCTAGTACCGGGGTATTGCTGTATATATATATATATATATATATATATACAGAGTGTTCCATAAGTCCGGCATCATAGGAAAAATAATAAAAAAAGGCAAAACAAAAGCTTTTATTTACAGAACGTGCACAATATGTCCAACATTGTTTTCAATACACAAATTCAGACGTGATACCCAGTCAGCAAGCACACGGTGAATGATGTCAGGAGTAATGGTGTTACATGCCCCAATAATGCGCTGCCGCAAATGTTCAACACTCCTAATTTTCTCTGCGTATACCAGCGCTTTCAAGTGGCCCCAGAGATAAAAATCTAGTGGCGTGAGATCCGGGCTTCTAGGCCAAACCTTATCAGTGCCCCCCCAAAAAAAAATATTATATATATATATATATACATGTATATATAATATATATATATATATATATATATATATATATATATATATATATATATACAGGGTGGGCCGTAAGTTTCCATACATAGGAAAAATAAACATTTTTTAATGGACAACCATTTTTATTTATATAATATGCTCTACATGGTTGCCATTGTTTTGAAAACACATTTCAATACGTGTTCCCCACTGTTGATGAACACGCATTAGCACAGTTGACGTTATGCTTGTAATGGCGTTGGTGATACGTTCCTTTAGATGATTTATGTCTCGTATCTTTTCCTGATACACCATGGCCTTCAAGTGCCCCCAAAGATAGAAATCAAGGGGGGTGAGATCTGGGGATCTGGGAGGCCACTCCACAGGACCACGCCGACCAATCCAAGCATCCGGAAACTGCTGATCCAAATACCGACGCACGTGAAGACCATAATGAGGTGGAGCTCCATCTTGCTGGAAGTAAACTGGGAAGTTACCTTCCTCGTTTAGCAGGGATGGGAAAATCTCTTCTTGCAACATGTTAAGATACCTTTCGGCATTAAGATTTCCACTGACAAAAATTGGTCCAATAATTCTGTCACCCGGCCCACACCATCACTTTACCGGCACCTTGCATCTTCGTCGGACTCAGCCAGTTAGGGTTAGCATTACTCCAATAACGTATGTTTTGCCGATTAACCTCTCCATTGACGTAAAAATTTGCTTCATCAGTAAACAAGATCTTAGTTGAAAAGTTTGCATCCTCGTTCACTTTGGTTAATGCCCATTCACAGAATTCCATCCGTCTATCCGGGTCGTCTTCACTCAAATGCTGTGCCATATGCAATTTGTGTGGATGCCATTTGTTTGCTTTCAAAATGCGCCTGATACTCGATCTGCTGACACCACTTTCTGCAGACAACCGTCGTGTACTTTTTCTGGGACTCCGTGTAAGCGCTGTAAGTATCGTAGCTGTTGTGTCTTCATCGGTGGCTGTACGTCTTGGACCACTTCGCGGTTGATCTGCAACATTTCCAGTTTTCTGAAACTTGTTAATAAGTTTTGCCACAGTGTCGTGTGTGATGTTCGTTCCATGTTTTCTGTTAAAGTTCATTGCAACCATGCGACTGCTTCCCGACCCAGCCATCAGTATGATTTCAATTCGTTGCTCTTTCGTCAAACGCATATTCTTAGGGTATCTGAAACATAAAAACAAACGTTTAAATTTTCCTATGTATGGAAACTTACGGCCCCCCTGTATATATATATCGTAATATTGTAATGTAAAAAAAAAAAGAATTACAACATAATGTAACATCAATAATTTTATTCAAATTAGTTTTATATCATGTACAACTTATTCTTACACAAAGGAATAATGGAAAAAGTACAGTCAAATTGAAGCATAATAAATTTTGCAATAAGAATTACAACATAATGTAATACATTACACATTAATAATTTTTAATCAAATTAGTTCCATATCAAGTACATCAAAGTAAATCAAGTTCCATATCATGTACATCTTACACATAGGAATAATGGAAAAATACAATGAAACTGAAGCATAATAAATTTTGCAAGCACAACTATGTGAAGTTCAAAATGACTTTTTCCTGCTTTTTTCTATGGCAAATTTGTCAATGATACTGTTTGTGTCAAGGGATTGTAGGAGGTCCCCAGTGGGCCCCCAGTTACTGGTGGGCCCTAGGCCAATGGCCTATGTTGCCTATTGGAAAATCCGGCCCTGTAGGTGCCTCCAGTGACATGTTCATCGAAAAAGAGGGCCTATGATGCGATCCTTCCAAATGCCACACCATACCATCACCCGAGATGCACCTTGTTCCTTTGAAGAGGTATACCAGTGAGGGTTGTTTTGAGACCAGTAGCGGGTGTTCTGTCGATTTACCTCACCATTTCCATAAAAAACAGCCTCGTCACTGAACAGAATGGTGGACGGGAAATTGGCATCCCGAGCATATTGTTCGGTAGCCCATTCACAAAATTCCATTCGCCGGTCGGGATCATCTTCGCTTAATTTCTGTAGGATTTGAAGTTTATATGGATGCCATTTGTGAGCCTGAAGAATGCGATGGATGCTACTTTTCGACACTCCTGTCTCGGCGGACCTGACAATCGCCGAAGAGACTTATTGGGACGTCTATTAAAATGAGCCAGGATAGCAGTCTCTGTATCATCGTCAGTGGACCTCCTTGAAGGTCCACTGCGTGGTTTATCTTCTATGGATCCTGTTTCCTTAAACTTTGCAACAAGTCTGCTAACACAACTCTGTGTTATTGGCTCGCGGTCTGGATGCAGTCTGTTAAATTCAGCAGCAGCCTCTCTTTGACTTCGATTTCCTATGAGTAGAATTATCTGGATTCGTTCTTCCTTGCTCACAGACATTATGGCCTGTAGAAAGAGAAAAATATGAATTATGGTTTGTAGAAATAGAAAAATGTGAATTTCTCCTATGATGCCGGACTTATGGGACACCCTGTATATATATATTATATATATATATATATATATATATATATATACACACACAAATTCAGAATGGTCCCCTGTGTTTAACATATAAGTTTCTCAGGGGACCATTCTGAGTTTGTGTATACTAAACGGACGTGTTACGTGCCTTGAAAAGTGGACGCTCAATGTCCCGGTTGAGGTTTAAGTTTTTTTTTTTGGCTAAAAATACAATAGTTACCCATTTTTCTTTGATTTATTCAATCCGACGTGAATGCAACGAGTCTTTTACTTATATAGAGGTTCTGAATGTAGTGGGACTAGGCTTGCTTTAAACCCTAGATCCATGTCCCAAAGCTGGATCCTGTCTGCTTTGCAGATAGCTGGTGAGGGAAGCTATATTTATGGGACCTCTTTGCGAGAGACCCGTTGCCCACGTCGGGCTAGCATCATGAAAAAGGAAAACTATGGTATTTGTCATTTACCATTACTTATTCGGACTATAGTGGATTTAATTTTGCCAGAAGAGTTCCTTGTTCCATGCACGGTCTGTGTTTAACATATATATATATATATATATAATATATATATATATATATATAATTATATATATATATATATATAATTATATTATATATATATATATATATATACACACACACGTCAACTCATTCTTCCCATATAAGTTAATTAAGCCTGTCAGGGGATGTGAGAGATTATAGTCGATTTGCGAGTGGAGTTGATGTAGAAGGAATCGGAACGACCTGCAAAGGTGGACTATTTGAACCATTTATGGCAACGTCATGCTTCCCCTCGGGAGGGTTGTGGTCATCATGCGATTCACGTTCCTATATTTGGCCCTGATTGCGTTTAATAGAACAACCATCTTCTAATTGACACTTGAAGGAAACATGACCTGTTCTCTCCTGAACCATTGCGGGAACCCATTTTGGTCCAGATCCATAGTTGCGAACCACAACTGGATCCTTAGGTTGCGACTCTATAGCTCTCGGTTTTTTTTAGTGTCGTGACAAAATTTCTGTTTCTTCTATTGGCGTAAAACTCGTTGCTGCAATCTACTTAGATCATCAACAGTACCTAGATGTTTACCCGATCGATGTACTAAGTCAAATTTATAGGCTTGTAAAATCAATGCCCACCATTGAATCCTACCTGAGGCCATAACCGGGATATTTTCAGTAGGTGAAAATAACTCTAAAAGAGGCTTATGGTCAATGATTAATTGAAGTTCATGACCTTATAGGTAGAATTGGAATTTCTTTAATGCAAATACTAAAGCTGTGAATAGCACCTTTCAGCTCAGTTAATGTTTTAGAAGCGAAACAGATAGGCCTTTTTAGACCGTCAATGTGGTGAGATAGCACTGCACCAATTCCATAAGAACTGCTATCCGCCGAAACTACGTGAGGAAGTTTAGGATCGTAAGCACTAAGAGAGTGGACTTTAGTAGTACGTCCTTGAAAGTTTCAAACGCTTCCTTTTGGGCTTTTCCCCATTTCCACTGTTCCCCAGATCGTAATAACTTATTTAGGAGTTCTAGGAAAGTCGCTGCATTAGACAAAAACTTCCTACAAAAGTTTAGTAGACTCAAATAAGCTTGTAACTATGTGATATTTCGGGGTGGAGGTATATTTTTATCGCTTCCAGTTTATCCGCCGTCGGATGAATATCTGAGGCATCTTTACGAAACCCCAAATATGAAACCTCATTAGTGACCCAAGAACACTTTGTTTTTAGCTCAAGTCCAGCGTCCTGGAGTCTTTTTAGAACTATTGTTACTCTAGTCAGGTGTTATTCTTTAGATGAACCTGCGATAAATACATCATCTAGAAAAAAAAGCACACCAGGAATGTGACCTAGAAGTTGGTTTATTGTTCTCCGGAAAATGTTCGGAGCTGATGCTATTCCATAGCATATAATCCATTGTATTTAAATAACCCTCGGTGCGTATTTGTAGTAGTTAGCTCCTTAGATTTTTCGTCTAAACTTAATTGAGCATAGGCTTGTGACATATCTAGTTTTGTGAAATATATACCCCTGGAGAGCTAAATAATTTATCAGGCCTACGTATAAGGTAGCAATCTAGAGAAACTATTCTATGATACTTGTTGTTAAGCGGTAATCTCCGTACAACCACACCGATTTGTCTGGTTTTAGTATAAGACCCACCGGGGCAGCCCACTTAGCGTGTGTGAGTGGTTCAATAATTCGATCTTTGAGCAGTCAATCGATTTCTAAATCTACCTTCTCCCACAACGCATGCGCAATAGAACGAGACTTACAAAATTTCGGAGTGATATCAGGATCCACCTCTATGCAGACCTGATGGTCTTTTAGTTTGTCTACTTTAGGCCTGAAAAGAGAAGAAAACCCCGTTAACAACGAGTCTATGTTGAACGAATTCGTGAGAGTATGCACATTTGCTCGCCCCCTTGGCAAAATTTTGTCAATAGGCAACCGCAAGGAATCGATCCAGCTATGGGCGAGTAGAGTAGGACCTTGCTCATCCGCCACTATAAGGGTTAGGGGATGAGATAAAGTTTTCTTTTAAGTGAAACCTTGACATACGCTTCTCCGCAAAGAAGTATTTGCATATTACTATATGTTAACAAAAGAAAATTTATTGGGGCTGTAGAAAATACTCGACTTGACTGTGACGAACCTTTAAATGACCCAGATCATATGTTTCCATTCTTCTATGACACCTTATTCCATATTTGTAATATTTGCTTTCCTTTAAGGAGAAAAACAGTTTCGCCCAAAAGTGTCGCAAATCCATGGATCACTCCAGGAATTATCACTTCAATAAAGAACAGAGATAAATTATTCAAATTGAAATTACAGAGCAAAATTCCTAAAATACAATATACTCAATACAGAAACAAATTAACTAAAATAATAAAAATTGCAAAATATAACTATTATAACAATCAATTTTCCAGACATAAAGGAGACATGAAAAACACTTGGACAACCATAAACAATCTTCTCGGAAAACAAATTAAGAAAAATTCAATAGAGAAATTAAATGTTGATAATAAAGAAATTACTGATGATACTGCTATTGCAGACTCTTTAAATGCACATTTTACTTCAATAGCGGATAAGCTTCGCTCACAATTAATAAATAATGATCACTCACCTCTAGAATACAGTATATGCCACCGGGCCGCCACCCAGCCCACTAAATTCATTTTCTTTTGTTCCTGCTACCTCTACTGAGGTCCAGAATATTAGTGGTAAATTAAAAAATACAAAAAAATAACATTCATAACATTCCTGTACCTATATTGAAACTTGTTAAAGATAAGATACCTGTAACTTTGGCTAAAATTATCAATCAAAGTATTTTCAAAGGAATATTCCCATCAATGCTAAAAACTGGTTGTATAACACTCCTTTTTAAAGGGGGAGATCCTACACTAGCAACAAATTACAGGCCAGTGTGTTCATTATCTGTGTTCAGCAAAGTTTTTGAAAAAATTGTAAAAAGTAGAATGCAGCGATATTTACAATCCTACAAGTTATTATCTCCAAATCAATATGGCTTCCGTGATAATAAAACAACGGAGAAGGCTATTTTAAATCTTATGGAAAATGTAAATATAGCTAAGGAGAACAAAGAAATAATGATATCAATATTTATGGATTTGAGTAAGGCGTTTGATGTATCATAATAGACCATAATATTCTACTTAATAAATTATATTGTTACGGCTTTAGAGGAGCAATCAGTGATTGGTTTAAAAGTTATTTGTCCAATAGATATCATTTTGTATCGGTAAATAAGGTTTGCTCAACTAAAGCGCTTGTCAAACATGATGTGCCACAGGGCTCAGTTCTGGGTCCACTGTTATTTTTACTATATATAAATGACCTTCCACGTTCATTGATATACTGAACTTCATAATGTTTGCAGATGATACAACTGTCTCTTTTTCTTGCAAAGATGTTAATACAGCTAAGAATATATTTCATTCAGAATTCATCAGTGTAATGAAATGGTTGACCACCAATAAACTCTTCCTAAATACCAGTAAAACAAATTTCATGATTTTTACTAATAAAAGAAATGTATATCTTGATGAACTTAATGGTAATGAAATCGCCATAAAGGAGTGTATTGTAACAAAATTTCTTGGTGTAATGCTAGATAAGAATTTGCAATGGAGTGATCATGTAAATTATATCGCGAAAAAGATTTCAAGGAGCGTTGCTATAATGTTTAAACTTAGAAATGTAGTCCCTAAACAAGTTTTATTGACTCTTTATCATACTTTTGTTCTTCCTTATATAACATACTGTACCCTTGTTTGGGGAAACTCCGCTAACAACGCATTAAATGGTATCTTTGTCATCCAAAAACGAGCAGTAAGGTTATTATCTGATGCTGATTTCCTTGATCACTCTAGTGCATTATTTAAAGAGCTAAACCTACTAAAGCTCAAGGATCTAACCAAACTGGCACATTTTATTTTTATTTACAAGTGTAAGAACAAAATCATTAATTTGCAATGGATAAATAGATATTTTGTAACTCATCAAGAAATCCACTCGTATCAGACCAGAAATAGATCAAAGCTTGTTATACCTCAATTTAGATTGTCTTCATCTCAAAAACTACCCATTTTCATTGGATTGAAACTATGGAATGACTTGCATGCCGATATAAAAAATATTCTGAATGTAAATTTGTTTAAAACCAAGTTGAAATCTCGATTAATAATGGCATACTAACAAAAATCTAGGATTAATGTCCACTAATATTGTTTAATATCATCCATTAATATTGTTTAATATTGTAATACATGTTTTAACTATTAATAATACTTATTTACTTATTTATTATTATTAATTAATAACAACTAGCTGTTTATTTTTAATAAGAGCACAGTAAAGCCTAAAGCTTAAGAGCCAAATTAAATAAAATAAATAGTCGAGCTTCACAATTATTTATGTCATTGTAAATTGGAAAAATTTATTTATTTTATTATTATTATTAATAAAGGTTATTCTATTCTATTCTATTCTATGTTTTAGTATGATTTGAGATTTGTAGTTTAGATGTATTTTTGAAAGTTTTGTCAAAAACTGTTTTAGACATAACAGTTCGGGCAGCATCTGTATCTAGTTCTCGAGGAACTGTAGTTCCATTTAGACCTACTTCTATAATACACGGACCTTTATGATTATCACTTTGGTGCTCAATGTTTGAAGTATTACCATAGGAGGATTAAAACTAAAAATGTTAACATTGGAATTTTCACTTTTGTTTTTTGCTTTTTGAAAAACAAACTTTACCTGTGTGGCCTACTTTACTATTTCGGAAAAATGCCTCTTTAAAAGAGCAGTCCTTCTTCTAATGGTGTTTTCCACACCCTGTACACGTCTTGGGAGGTTTCTCGTCGTGCTTAGAATTAGTATTAGTAGGTTTAGTAGTATTGGCAGCATACTTTTTATTAGTTTGTCTAATAGGCCTATTAGGTCTGCCAGGACTAGAAGATCTAAAACTATTTACTTGTTGGGGCTTACCTGTGTGACTGCCAAAAGCTTTAACATCTTTGGCGGCTGTTTCTCTAGCCGCAGCTATTTCTACAGCCTGACTAAAAGTTAAGTCCTTTATAGTTAATAGGGTTCTCTGAGTAGCCTTCTCTTTGAGAATCATTACAAACCTATTGTGAAAAATGCTCTGTATGAATTAGTCCCCAATTAACTCACCCCTGACATCTCCAGTCTAACTACAGACTAGGTTAAGTCTAACCTTGTAGGGTCAGCCTAGAGATTCCGGAAATGGTCCAGAGCGGGTAGAGTAAATTGAGGTCCACAGTAGGATTCCTCACCAAATTAGGTTAGGGTAATTTACTGTAGCCTTTGTTAAACTTTGGACCTAGTTTAAACTGTTATTACTAAACTAGGGCTTAGAAATACAGCGGTTTACTTACCGAGTGTTATTAGATAAGGCCTGGTCTCCTTAGCCAGGCCTGGTCTTGGTTTTGGAGTCCTTCTTCTATTTGTTTAATTTAGGTGAGCGCATTTAAAAAGCTGTATTTCTTTCTTCCGTTTCAAGCACCTCGCTCGCCATGTCGCTATTACCGCATGGTTTTTCTTTGTTTTTTTTCTCTAGCTTTTTTTGTGTTGGTTGGTTGGTTGATTGGTAGTGTCATTGTTTCAATACTACCAAGTAGCTTTATCACACAGTACAGTATATAAATACTAGTGTGAAGATTAACTCTAGTCAGCAACTGACTGGTTTCATCCACCCAGTCATTGACATAAGAGGAGTTTAATAATGGTCAGATTAACTACCTACCTACTCAGTGGACCACTTTCGTTACCTCCCGACTACCCACACGTATCAGTTTTCCATACCTATCTCTTAGCATTTCATCCAATTTGTCATCAAACTCACAAGTACAGGCATAGGCTTTTATATCAGCATCAAACTCTGAAATGCTTTAACTTGCAGTCTGATGCCTAGAATAAAATTTAAAGCGTTCATAAATAAGAACCACTTGTAGTTTGTAGTGATTGGTTAGAGCCTGTAGTATTCACTGTAGGTCTAACTCGGCAGTGCTTTAGAAGCAACTAGGTCTTTAACTAAGCTAAAGATTTTAGGGTCTATTATAGTTAGAAAAGCAGTACTTTCTTGGCCTCTTGGATGAAATTAGCCTCAAAAAATAACTCCACCCTAGTGACATAAGTTTCAAAGTCCTTCTCCATGTCTTCGTATGAATTTACATTGTCAATCACAGCCATCCTACAAACAAAACCAGTTTAGGGCCATATGAAGTTTAAATTATGTAGGGTTTAAATTTAGTCAAATTACTTCCAAGTTAGGGTTGAATCGAAATTAGTGCGTGATTAGAGTTAGACCAGTGGGACCTACGCTATAGCAATGTACTTACTCCTTTAGGTAGGCTGTCATATATTAATTTATGAAAAGTATTTGAAATACAAAATTCAACAAACTTAAAGTATGCCATTGTAACATGCACAGAGTTATAAAAATTTATCATTTAGGTTTAGTTTTAAACAAATTTGTTAAAATTGGAGTGGAAAACCGAATTACGTTTTTGTTCAGTTCAGCAGTTTGTAACAGTGCTAAACATTAGGATGGAATATTATTTATTTGAATTAAAAACTATTTTGTATTGGTCCATTTCGTCATTGTGAGTCTTGAGAATAAATGTAATACACACTTTCAATGGTCTCTTTATTCTTTAACTTTATTCTCTCTGCTACCCTTCCGCCTCCCCAATTTCAGAATCTTGGAGTGGATTGGATGTTATTTTATTTATTTTGATTGGGTTCAAAATCCCAGCTGAGCCTTGAATGGCCAAGCTCTGAGGGGCTACTTTAACTTATAGCCTAAATTAAGTTAGACTAAAACAAACTTACGGACTTGGAGGTCCTATTAGGTCCTACCTCAGGATTGCTGACTCGATGTGGGCCTACTTTAGGCCTCAGTAGCATAAAATTAAGAAAAACAAAAAGGGGCACTATTTATGGTCTTCTTTCTAAACCTTGCAACAACAACACAACCTGCACCATTGCACGATGCAACAATCTTGTATCTAAACAACCAAACTGAATTGCAAGAGAGCTCTCTATAAGACTACGCCCTGTAAGTGCCGCATTCAACAAACGAGTAGAAAGGACGCGCCAGTGCCCCAAAAAATGATGCCACAAGAGTGCCCAAACAATGATGCCACAAGAGCCCAAAAATGCTAGTTCTAAATTAAGTGAATTTTTCACTAACCTTACAATTATGAGATGGATACACACACACACCTTAACTTAATATATACAAGCAATGCTGCATCAATCAGCTTAGTCATCATATCGCCTTGGGACCAGTGGCGGTTCCTCATATGGGCAATATGGGCAGCCGCACAGGGCGGCATTTGTGGAGGGGCGGCATGAGCGCCTGCAAAAAAAATAAAAATAAAAATAAGAATAAATAAATAAAGAAATAAATAAAAATAAAAAATAAAATAAAATAAATAATAAAAGATCAATGACTTTGCATCAAGGAAGGTAAGAAGAGTCAGGCTTTAGATGGCAGTTGTGCTGTGGTGCAATTTATTTTGTTTCTTGTTCAAAGTGTAGCATAATAATTACCCTCTCTTAAGTGTCTTATTCTATTTATGTGATAGAGCATTTGTACAATTTAGAAATTTGATTCTCTAGTTTATTTATGGCAGTTGTGCAATTTAATTTGTATTTTTCCTGTTCATAGTATCATAATTACATTCTCTTAAGTGAGTTATTCTATTTACGTGATGAAGGATTTGTAAAATTCAGAAATTTGTCTTTGTTTTGGTTCTGAAGTTCCAACAATTAGTCCAATAAAAAGTTATTTTGTGAAAGAGTTATGTCTGTCCTTTATTTTGGGGGATTCGAATGTGTGTGTGTTGGCGAACAGGGGGGGGGGGCGCTGAAGGTGAGGTTCGCCCAGGGCGTCATGTAAGCTAGGACCGCCACTGCTTGGGACAATAATGGCTTTTCTCTTCTAGGTTTTCTAACACTGGGTACAAGTTATAGTAAAACCTTATTCTCATCCCTGGGTTTTGGCTTTTCTTGTTCCCTGTACTAAATAAATGTTAATGAAATTCATCTAAGGTAGCAAACCCCTTTCACTTATAGAAACATGCCATTAGAATCATGTAGCTAGAGATGGAGTCCTTTAGAATAACAGATTCAGCAGTTTACTGGATCTTTATAGGTAATATAGCCCTTCTCACAACTTTACTCAAAAAATAATCTGAACTGAATTTCCACATCAGTTATTACCTTACTCCCAAGATTTCTTTCATTCAGATTTCGACTAAAACAATTCTTGGTTTTAATATTTTTATTTACAACTTAATTGTACAATCTATATGAAAAATTGGTTGAACGTTCGAATCTTTTCCAAAATCCGGACCGTTCTTTATAACTATCATAGAAAGTTACATTATTATTATGTGGTTTTGCGTGCTGAGTTAAAAAAGTTATTCTTTTTTGGAGAAACGAAAAATAAAAAAGTTACAGCAATTTTTATTTATAATATTTACGGATCTTTTCCTTTATAACACCCCAAATTTCTGTACGCCCATGACAATTGGTTAGGTTAAGTCGTGATATTTTTGTTAATTTTAACGAAAATATAACAATGGGGGGGGGGGCTAGTTTTACTACTGTTTTACTCTGTTCTTTTATAGCACCCCCATTATTATATTTTCGTTAAAACTAACGAAAATATCACGACTTAACCTAACCAATCGTCAGAGATGGGCAGTAACGCGTTACATGTAACGACGTTACGTAACGATCGTTACAAAAGTAACGAGTAATGGTAACGCCTGAAAGATTTTCAAAAGTAACGATGTAACAGTAACGCTTTAAGGATTTTCAAAAGTAACGAGTAACGGTAACGCCGCCAGTAGTATAGCCGAAAAAGGGGAGAGTGCAAGAATGTTGCAGGTTATTATGTAATGTTGCAAAGGGGGGATGGGGATTGTTGCAAAGGGGGGCGGGGGAAAATTTGGAGGCGGCGTTATCCCCCAAGAGAAAGGAGAGAAAGGAGGAGGAGAGGTGTTCACCTGGCAGGAGCCAAGTGCACATTAAGACTTCAGCCGAGTTGGCGTTGTTTTATAGGCTCCTAATCAGCCAGTTGGCGTAAATGGCTTGAGTTGCCAGATACCTCTTTTAGCAGTACCATTGTATACATTATTATACGCCTAATCAGCCAGTTGGCTGTAAATGGCTTGAGTTGCCAGATACCTCTTTTAGCAGTATTATGTATACATTATTATATACTAATCAGCCAGTTGGCTTAGAAGGCTTAAATGTTGCCAGATACCGCAATACCACTGTATACATTATTATATTTCGAATACCGGTAGTAGAAGGCATAACAATTAAGTAAAACAACATTGCATCATTCTTTTATTATAAATATATAGAAAATAAATATACATTTGAGGAATATGCATATAACAGTACAGGAAATATATACACACAATTATGGATATATAAAATAAAATATACATTTCAAATAAATATACACTTCAATAGAAATATGTACATAACAGTACAGGAGAAATATACACACACACGCAATTATGAAGATATATTTATAAAATAAATATACTTTTCAAATAAATATACATTTCAATAGAAATATGCGTATAATCAGTACAGGAGAAATGTCAAGCAAAATATAAATACAATTCATTTTTTCAAAATACTAAACTCGGTCTAAATCGAGTTTACAATTACATCATTATTGCTCTGCATTACGCAGTATATGCGGCTTAATAATATTTCACCGCTTAAAGTATAGGGAAACCTGTATTCGATATGAAGGGCTTTCATATCGTTCAGTACTATTTTTGTTCCCACTTTACAACCGGTTGGTAAGTCATCTTTAAATACGTCTAGAATACAATCAAAAGCACGCACAAAGAGTTCATCGTTAGCTACATTATTAAACACAAGTTTATAAGAACGCTTTTCCAATCGAGGGTTTATTTCGACCGACTCGAGCTTTTCAATCGTGAACTCACTCAACATAGCGGCAATTGAAATAATCTTCTAAATCATTACGACAACTGCGCGTTATATAAAGAAATAGTTCTTCAGGGTGAACGGTGTAGGTGAGCTCAGCCTTGTACCGATCAATTGCTTTGTAACAAAGTTCATGGTATTTCAAAGAGTCTAAACTTTTTAAATAAACATCCAGCACTAGACCATTCTCACCAGCCCTACACTCGGTAAACCCATCGAGCAGAGCGGTGTATGCGTATTCAAGTACTGTATCAAAATAAAACATATCCGTAACACGCGCGTCTAATATAGGTTTCAGTTTACGGAATCCGACGATTCCAAACATTCTGTCGAGGATGAAACGGTTTCGCGTAGGAATAAGAGCGTTATTATCAGAAGCATTCTTCCACATCAACCGTATATCAATGCACGGCCGATCGTTATTTATACACAACGTACATACAACGGCGTATGAGGGTGCGTCACTAATCTGCTCTCTTCTTGTACCTACGTTAGCAGGTATTTTATAACGATCTTCACTCCACTTCTCAACTATCACAAAGAGTCTATTCATCTCCTCGATACTTAAATAAACCCGTTTGTTTGTCGGTCTACATTCCGTTTCCAGTACATAGCTAATGGTACCGGAATTACGCCTGAACACGCGCAACGATTTCGTCACGGACACATCGTACGAGGCGTTGAGAATGCTGCTCAAAGGAAGTTCCATCGTATTCGAGGAGCGCACGTCCACTCGGCTCAAGCTCTGAGATAACTATGAGCCGTGTGAGGCACGCAGGTAGGCAGGAATGGTTCGACGGGCGGCTGACTCGATGATACGTGAATGGGCTTGTTCCGCGAGTCGAATTGTTGTACAGGTACAAGAATATCACTACCAGCCTACACACCAGACATTTTGGATAAGAACTAGGAACATTTTGTTTTACTAAATATCTCCACACTCCGGCGCACTATTTGAGAGGAACATATGTTCATATTTTTCCTTTCTGCCCATCAAACGATACTCGTCTCTAAACTCTGTTAAAAATTCACGCAGGGCACTAGCCACAACCTCACTACGAACCTCATCATGATATACGTTAATATAGTGATAAAAATACTAAAGATTGTCCATGATCACGAGATTCACATTTCCAGTCGTAGGGTATGAGTAATCGACATGGTGTAGCATGACGTAATACCGCTTGTCACACCACCCATCAGCAAGACTCATTATCCATACCTGCTGCTTCTCTTCTGCACGCGTTGTTTCTTTTACTTCACGGTGTATGTGAGACTTTATAAAGTTTAGCTCTGCAGTAACTTCAGCACATTGTCTGTGCAACGAAAGCCTTCAACGGTCTCACCAGAACATCCGTAGAGTATTTGTACATCTTGGAACTTCGCACAATCCAATGTGTTTTTAAAAGAGGCATAGGAGGGATGAATAGGAAGTTTTTCGGTATCCACCACATCCTGGCACTTTACTGAATACCATTTCGTAAACGTTGTACAAGCAATATTAAAGGTAGCCATTTGAATACACGTCTAATCTGAATACACGTCTGATCTCTCGGGCTTACTGCGGTCGACTGACCACGCAGGGATTCCCAGATAGTAGCATGACTCACGGTCTTACAGGGCGGAGCTTAGAACTTTCACCTACACACACACACACACACACACACACACACACACACACACAAAGGAGAAAGTGAAACGCTATTTGAAACATGATTATTTAATAAACGAGATATTCAAGTTATATATATTTACAAATACGATTTAATAAACGAGATATCAAGTTATATATATATATATATTTACAAATAGATACGATTATATTCAAGACGTGTGAGTTAGAATCATCATTGGTATCCAAAGGGGTACCAGGTAACTGGTAACGTTTCCTATAGGTGTTACGGCACACCATCGTACCCCTAAGTTCCTTCACGCCCCCCAGCTTCTGCGCCCGAAAATTGTGGGTGCCTACAATTAGTTGGGGAGGTTGTTCATCCAAACATACTAGATCCTTCAACGACTCAAAGTTAACAACCTCCCGATTCGCATGGTTGAGCGTAATACCCTTTGCCTTCACGATATATTTCATTTCCTCCCCCACCCTGACCCGTACCCCATAAGTCTTAGGTCCTGTTGAGGCAAAAGAGTCGGCGTATGCGTTGTCCCCATACTCATCCTTGATCTCATCAGTGAGCTCGCCGAGGAACTCCCCAATAGTGGGCATGTATTCACCCTCCCTCTCTGTGAATATCACGCTATCTGTATCGGCATACAATACTCTCCGCCCAAGAGAATGCAATAGACCCCAAAGTTTTATACGGGCGTAGGCTGTTGTGAAGCTGGCCACAGGTATGTTTGTAACCCTTGAGGTATCTGTGGCAAATTCAGTGTTGTTGTACTTTATTACGTAAGTATTACCTACATTTACGATCTCCATGACCTCTTTATCGGGGGCATTGGCATAATCCCAGACATCGCTATAACTTTGTGCCAAATGAATGCTCCCTCTGCCGGTATTCTGCGCAAATTTTCCCCATAGACTGTTTAGACACAACTTTGCACTAAAGCGCTTGCCAGGATTCTTTACAATTTGGACACGATCAAGTTGTATACCTTCGCGGTAACGTTGAATATAGGCAGACTTTTCATCTTCGGTATCAACTCCTCGCGGATACCCTGATGCCTCAACCTTATCCTTCAAAAAGGTGTTTATATATGGTGTGAAAAGGTTGGGTAGCTTCTGAAACCTCCACACCTCATGTATCTTCAGTATTCTATAACCATGGCGCACGGCTAGGGCCAACTCAGGACTTGTATATACGCCTCTGATCTTACGCTGGTGGGGTATATGGTTACATTCGCCGTTATCCTCTTCCGCGCACTTCACGCACAGGGGAAACATGAGCTTGTCGTCGATAACGACAGGTAAGATCGGCATCCATAAATTGCGTGGGGGGAGTACGTCTACGAAAGAGATCCCAAAGTAACGATCATTCAAATTTTTTGAAAATTCATTGATGGATGGTAGGCTAGGTCCCACCAGTTTCTCAGGAGCGCCCACGGGGTACGGATGCTCTTCATCACGTATGGGTATAAAGAACAGAAATCGTAGTAATGGAGCTTCACGCCCTCCGTAGGTGGGAAGTATAGTCTGAAAGGATTTGTACGTCCTCCAAACAAGCTATCACCACATTTGAGAGGATCCAGCACCATTGAACGCTTGATCGCTTTTATTTCCTCACGGTACACCTCGTCTGTCTCCATCCGTGCATCATATTCATGCTCCCACAAGACTTTGTGAGTGAACTGTGATCCTATAAGTTGATCGCGGGTGCGGGTCGATGCAAGACAGTCGGCAGGAGACCTACCGTGGATATCTCCGGTGACTCCGCACTCAGGACGGGGGCATCCATGCCACCAGCAACCGTTAAAGGAGTACACAGTCTTCACACCAGTGACACGGTTTTCACTTAACCCATCAACCCAAAAAACACGTCCATTAATCTTAATGGGTACTTCACCCGTGTTGCGGGCGTGCTTTATGTATACACCTGTCTGTTGCTGTAGGTGTATGAGCCAGTAAATAGCCTTGTGCCCGTAACTGCGGGGATTGTTTCGGTGAATAATGGCTAAGGTGTCTTTCGGCATGAAGTTATTCTTGAACACCGTAAAACATAATGATGCGATGGTGGTTGCGACTTGCAGTGGATCGCATTTGAAACGGGCTATGTACATCCTTCTAAAGGCCTGGAAACATACTCTAAGCACGCGCACATCATTCACGCAATAACGCTCACATTCATCAGCTATATTGTTTTTTTGGGGGGGGGTTTACTTTCATTAAAACTGTCGTAGTATCGATCAAAGTCTTCACGTTCATCCATACAGTCAAAATAATGTTTGGGGGTGGTGGGCCTACGTAGTTTAAAGTCTCGCTGGTGAGGAAAGTGTATGGGAAGTATCCTTTGGAAACTTCAGCTGCTACTCCCATCACCTTGGGTAGCTTTGCTAATTTACAAGGTGTGAATAATAAAGTATCTTTAAATTGTACATTGCCTCTTATCTGCATCTGTATTAATTTGTTGCCTCTTTTCAATGGATCACCTGTAAATATCTCAGAGGATTCGTGTTCAAGCAACTCCTTATAAAGGAACTGCGTGTCAAACTTTGCCCGTTATGGGCGAGAATATACACAGTCATTTTTTTGAACTTGTCGGCTAACTTGACAATATAGGACACAAATAGTTTCACAGGACTATCGCTGACATTCGTTTTAAAAACGTTTGTCCGTTTACCACATTTGGGGCACTCGTCACATTCGATATCCATACACTCATCGCAGATAGTCTGGCTCACAAGTAAATGTGGAATTACCTCTTTGGTTTCAGCGTTCGTATATGTTTCTATATCGTAGTATACAGTTATACAAGGGTTATTTTTAGGCTTAGCATCTTTCATATAACATACATGCTTTACTCCATCCGCCTTATATTCCTCCTGGCATGTAGGACAGTGAATTACGTCACACTTGTGCTTAAATTTTCCCCAATTATCCATTGTGTGAAACATACCACATTCACAGATTCTCATTTTCCTGCACGTGCCAATTGATTTATGGAAATCAAAACAGCTATTATTGAAAAATGTGCGTCTACACACATCACAGTCTCTCTTCTCAGCTTCAACTACACGGCTTTCACATTTGGTGCTTTTACACTGCTCACATACCATGTGACATTCTTTACAATGTCTCACTATATCATCCGCAAACTCGAGGCACCCTTACACAAATCATGATGTCTCCCATATTTTCGACTTTTGTCATAACTCGCGTAAAGCCACCTTATATTACGGATGGGGAGATACGTTGTCCCTGACAATCCTAAAATAAGTAGGGGCCTTGTACGATCTCTCACACAGCTTTTAAAACATATACAGTCCTACGACGATCATCCAACCCAAACACAACTATGCGGACATTCATTTCCTGTTCTACCCTTCTCAGCTCTTCAGGACCCATATTACAGTCAAATTCAAGTTCACAGTCTACAGCTAGTTTACGGGCACGCTCCACGACTGTAGGCAACCAAATTTTTTGAGTTCGTGTATTTTGTACAGTAAACATACGTGCTAAGAGTACTGCTATAAAGCCGCAACCACGATCGACGTTTATATGCTTGGTAAATAGTCGGAGAATTGAAGTTAAGAGTATACGGTATGGCACTATGACCCGCAACACGGAACATGGTCAATATTTACCGTGAAGTTGTCCATATTGAAGGCTATACTACTTTGGGCGGCTTGCATTATACGTCCTAATATATATTCTACATCTTCAGCCGCCAAACGTCTAAATGGCACTATCACCCAATAATCGTCTACATCACCGTCATCTGACCCGAATCCAAAGGACAGACTCGTCCTGACTTCACGCTCGTCACGATTCTGAAGAGCAAACTCTATAATATGCTCTACAACCCGGCGTAGTCCGCGCTCAATTCCACTGCTATACATGACTCTAGGGTCGACCCTGACTCTATACCGATTTCTAGTCAAGGCTGGGGTGGGGGCTGCGGATCGCACCAATTCCAGTTATACATCCTCAACAGAACGGGGGGCGGCGGATGAATTAGTGGATTATTAGCGAAGGTGCTGCTGATGGGGGCCCTGTTGCGTAGGAGGTTGATGGTTGGGGCTTATTATTGTAGACTTAACAGAACGGGGGGCGGCGGATGAATAAGGGGATATATTAGGTGCTGCTGGGGTTGTTGTTGCGTAAGAGGTTGAGGGTTGGGGATCTATTACCGCTGCAACAGACGCGTATTTCGGTCGCTTTATACCTGACGTGGATATCTCATACCTCCGCTTTGGACGTGTTACCGGTATCGCTGGTGAGGGTTCAGGGAGGAGATCACAACTACACTGTCGTCGAGGTCATCCGTAATGATGGGCTGCTCTACCTCATCGTCATTCTCGGTTCTGTGGGAGAAGAAATATAAGGATCAGCACTCAAAATTTGTAATATTTTGTAAATGACTCCTTAGGAGTGTGACGTGTTAGAAATGGACTCTGTAGAAAAATTCAGATTCACGAGCCCATCCACATGTATTATATCTGGACCTACAGGATGTGGTAAAACTGTGTTTATGCTTAAAATCATTAAAGAAAAGGGGGAGATGTTCTCGAAATTTGTGCATAAAGTTATATGGTGCTATTCGACGTATCAATCAGTGTTCAACGAGTACCAAGATGATATTTTGTTCCACAAAGGCGTATATGACGTTAATTCGTTAAAGGGAAATGAACATACAATCATTGTAATTGACGATCTCATGTTGGAGATGGATAAAACGTTTGCCGAGACATTTACAGTATTCTCCCACCATCTTAACATAAGCGTGTTCTTCATCAATCAGAATCTATTTTTCAAAAATAGATACATGCGCGATGTGTCGTTAAATACGCAATATCTAGTCTTATTCGCGCAACGTAGAGATGTATCACAAATTGGGGTATTAGCCAATCAAATGTTCCCGAATCAGCGTAAGGAGTTTTTGGAAGTTTATAAAGAAGCTACAAGCACGCGTTACGGATATTTGCTTTGCGACCTTCATCCGCGAAACACGTTTAGAGTGCTTCTGCGAACGAATATATTTCCAAACGAACCTGAAACGGTGTATATTCCAGAATGACAAAGAGACTAAAGAAATACCGTGAATTAATAAAAATCTATCATCGACTGCCTCGGGCAATGCAGCAGATGTTTATTAAAAATATCGATGCCGACTTTTTAAAATGCATCTGTGAAATCTGTCTTAACGTTATAAATTGCAATGTATCAATGAAAACCCATCAGAAGGCTCGCCTACGCCGCTACAAGAACATAATACGTGCACTCGCTCGTAAAAGCCAAACTGTAACGAAGAAAAAACGAATTATTGTACAAACAGGAGGGTCATTTCTCCCCATCTTATTTTCAGTTTTGGGTCCTTTACTGACTAGATTAATATAATGAAGAAAGTGGTAGTGATTCCCCACGAGGTGTACGCCTCACTGCAAAGGAATCCAGACACGTATCTAGATCCCCGTAAAAGCAGACTTAAAAGAATGGAAAGAGAATTGTTAGCCCTATTAAACAGTGAAAAAACACCTGATGAGAAAAGAATCTTATACCAAGAAGCTCTGCAGAAATTTCTTCACGAGTACGAAAATTATAAGAGCCCTACAGAGATTCCTGTGGTTATTAGCAGTGGTGGGCGCGGTACCAAAATTTGGGGGTGCGTTACGCGGTACTGCGGTACCTCAGCATGCCCAGTGCGTTACGCGGTACTGCGGTACTTTTTCAGGTCCCCCTGGTGCGTTCCGCGGTACTGCGGTACTGCGGTACTGCACACAAGAACAACACAAGTAATAGCACATATTTTCAGAAATTGCATACTCGGCGATTTCGCACCTGAACTTTCTTCTATAATGGCTAAAAATCGATCTTTGTCACAGAAATGTAACACACGTGCAACCGCTCAAAAGCAAGCACTGCACTGAGGCGTTGTGATAGGATGGCAACGTAACATGTTCTGAACGAAAACTTAACGTGTCTAGAGTTAGGCTGATGCAACACACGCAGCATTCGTCTTACTGTACTCCTGTAATAAGGTTTACTTCAAAAAAAGTGTTAATTTTTGAAAAGTCGTGTTTTCGGTACCGCGGAAAGTACCGCGGGGAAATTTGAATGCGGTAGCGGTACTGCTGTACTTTCAGCGATCTTTGCGGTACTGCGTTATGCGTACCGGTTTGGTAGTGCGGTAGTACCGCAGTACCGCAGTACCGCAAAAAATACCGCAAGTGCCCAGCTTTGGTTATTAGGCACAGCACGGGGGACGAGGCGACATAGGATCTGTACCCGACGACACAGCTGACCAACCAAAAAGATTAGCCACACAACATATCGAACATGTATTAAAAAATACCCTCCCACTTACATTGAGAGTAAAGGCTTAAGTCTTTATAATCTATTGAATGAGGATCCGCCATACAATGGACCGTACAGGGGAGATCATTGTGGAAGGATCAAAGGTACAGGGATCGAATATCGTAGACATTGTCCATGATCTGGTGAGAAAGTGGATAGGCCATCACCATCAGGATGGAAGCATATTAAAGCAAGACTACAACAAATAATGTCCCTAAAACGTTGATAGGAAATCTGAACAGGTTAAAAGACTTGGAACATGCAACGCCTGTGACACAATTGAAGGCGCCGTCACCCCCGGCGGTAACACCTTTGAAGAGGAGCAAGAAGAGGTTAAACCAACCCTACCCACGTGCCTCTAAAATACGCAAATGGCTAACGTATTAACTAAACGCTATTACGACATTTCTACCCCATCCTCTTACGGCGGCGTAGATAGACTGTACAGAAGTGTTTACGGAGTAGGAAAAAAAGATGTTGAAAGATTTTTGAGGGAGCAGGACGCTTATACGCTATAAGCCTGTGAGAAAAAGGTTTAAAACAGCCAAGACAACGGCTTCCTCGATTGATTCTATTTGGCAAGCAGATTTAACAGACATGCAAAGATTCTGTTTATAACGATGGTTACCGCTACTTCTATTCATAATAGACGTATTCACTAGATATCTGTGGCTAGTTCCTCTGAAAAAATAAATCACCTGAAACAGTTGCTAAAGCCACCAAAACGCTAATGTTAAAAGAAAACAGGGTTCCTGGCTATTTTTGTACGGATATGGGGAAGGAGTTTATAAGCCGTGCTTTCAGAATATGTTGACAGAGTTTAATATCAGCTATTACACAACCAATTCTATACATAAGGCTTCTTTAGCTGAAAGAGTTCAGCGCACCATAAAGGAACGCATGCACCGTTATTTTACACATAAAAACACATACAGATTTCTAGACATTCTGGAATCATTGGCATCATCCTACAACCGCTCCCACCATCGCACGATTGGGGCAACACCTAACGAAGTTTTAGAAAGAGGTACGCTCCGAGAAGAGATGGATCACCACCACCACCACACTCTGCGCGCTTCAAAATCAATGATTATGTAAGGCTGTCGCGTTCGGGGAATAAATTCGCAAAGGGTTTTGAGCAAGGATGGACACGCGAGATTTTTAAAGTTAGGGCTGTGAGATCTAAAGGTGAGATAATGATGTATTACATTGAGATTTGAATGGGGAAGAAATCTCAGGAGGCTTTTACCGCGAGGAATTGCAGAAAGTTGCGTTTAATTTAGAAAAAAATGTGTTAAAATTGAGAAAATTTTAGGAAGCAAAGGTTCAGGAAGGAGAAAAATGTACCTGGTGAAATGGCTAGGGTACCCAGAAAGCTTCAACACCTATATAAAAGCTGATGCAATAATGAAGCTTAAATAGTATGCAACATGGCTCCTAACCATTTCTACGTCACAACTCCCGTCCTCCTCGTCCTGTCTGTACACCCTAACAACACGCTAGCCAACTTTGTAACAGAACTCCTTGGGCACATTGAATTGGGTCGTGATTCGTATGAGGTGGGGATATGCGAAATTCAGCTGGACACCGTCTTTTTAAATATTGAACATAAAGAACCGTTTTTACAATTCTTAGAGACATGACGAGTGTGAAAAAGCTGGGGTAGCTATGGATGAAAACTATGCGCATCGCTCGGACTAAGATTGCACGGTATTACAGTACAGAAGTAAGACTAGGGCCGGGTCAATATGGTTCGGTCGAGGATGTTGTGAGAGGCTTAAACGTAAGTTTAAGAAACTCAAACCTTACGAATGATTTAGTATATGAAATCGTAAACAACCCTGCACATACACTAATCCTAAAATCAAAGACTAACAGACGTCTTAAAGAACATAGAAAGTTCAAAATTCTAACCAACGGCCGATATAGCGCAGCCTTCCAAAGAGGCACATTTCACGATGTACGCTAAGTTACGTATAGCCCATTCTGATGGAACGGTCTGCGATGACAAATATGCTGTATACCCTGAAACAAACTTTCTGCACTCCATATTCAACCAGTGTGACGTATATTTAAATCAGACCAACATATCGGCGGCAGGCACGGGGTACTATCATCTACGAGCCTATCTGGAAAATGTCCTCAACTTTTCCAAAGAAGCGAAGGCTACCTTTTTAAGTGCCGAGGGATATTATCAAACTAAAGATGAAAATAGTATAAAGGACAAATTTAAAAATTCTAAAAAGAAAATATACGAGTGTTTTGGACGGTTGCACACAGATTTCACTTTCCAGGAGAAGTTGCTTGTCAACGGGGTGGATATGAAAATAAAGCTCACCCGCACGAGTCCTGAGATCTGCTTAAATCTGGCTGCTGATCAAGAGGAGGGTGCAAAGCCCGTTGTGGTTCACATTATGGACACATACCTCCGCGTACGGCGAGTGAAATTAAGTTCACCAAAACAACTAGAAATTGAGAAAAATTTACTAAACGCTACAGTGAAATATCCTATTAACAGAGTGCAAATCAAACTATATACGGTTCCTGCAGGGTTGGCATCGAAGCAGATAGAAAACATTGCCCTGGGAAATCTTCCTAAAAGGATATTAATCGGCATGCAGGACCATGCTTCGGTGAATGGAAAATATAAAAAGAGTGCCTTTAAATTCGAGAATTTCGGACTTAAAAATATAACTCTATACGTTAATGGCACTGCTTTGGGTGGAACAATGGGTACGGACTATTCATCAGACGCTGTGTTACCTCTTTGTGCCAGAGCCTATAGTAATCTGACCCATATTGCAGGTGATTGTGATGAGCTTGGTAATGGGGTAACGCAGGAAGAATTCATTGATCAATTTAACCTTTATCCGTTTGACATTACACCTGACTTATCTGCTAGCGTAAATACCCATTTAACCCCACAGCAGAGCGGAAACATCTCAGTGCGGCTGGAATTCGCCAAGCCTATAGACGCTCCTATTAGTGTACTAGTATATCTCGAATCGCAAGCCCTAATAGAAGTAGATAGATTTAGGAGCGTTATCACTGACTTTTAAAATGGATGCTAATACACTTCAGAAAGTAATGGAACGAGTCACACGTTCCAAATTTATCGGAGTGTTTGCGAAGAATGAAACATTGAGTTTGCCAAGTACGCGAGAATGCGGTAGTCTTATTGTGAACACAGATGTCATCGGTAATGAAGGGATTCACTGGATCGCTGTCTATTTTAAAAATAGACAGCGCCTGTACTATTTTGATTCACTCGGTACTCAACCCTGGAGTGACCCTATTATTGTAAAATTTCTCGCTCAGTTACATATTCCCGAAGTTGTATGGAACCCATTTCGTATACAAGGATATTTTAGTAATGTTTGCGGAATGTACTGCGTCTCATTTCTCACGCATATGTCATGTGATAAAGAATTTATAAATTTTTTAAATTTATTTGACCCGTGTCACACTCGCCGAAACGATGAAATGGTATGCAGACAGATAAAAATCCGTTTTCCAATTGTACGTACTCGTTGTATAGTATAATGTTTTTGTTCGTATATTTGTAACGATATATTCTGTAGTTGGTTATTGTACTGATTTCTTTCATTTAATAAATTTATGAAAATATATTTGTCTTCTTACCCTAAAAAAAAAAACACTTACATTATTTCGGTGTGACATTGCTGACTGATCAGTATATCCTCCGTATTCATGACACGAGATTCTTCAAAAGATTGTATAACACGTGTCAAATCCTCATCGGACCTTAAAGGAATAATGTTCATTCTTTTAAAACATATACAGAGTATACAGACAGATCCCCATTATGTGAAGATATCTTTGGTTCATTTAAGAGGAATAACATTGATTGCCATAAAAAATTTCGATTTTAGCATAATGGGTAAGAAGTAAAACCAAATAACATTGATTGCCATAAAAAAATTTTTGGCGAGTATCTATTTGACGAGATACTACAACTCTCCATATATATATAAAATCGAATTATAGACACTTACATTTCTATGGTAGTCCCTTGCGTCGGATTGTAAGGAGCGTCACTGCAAATATCTTCAACGGTTTGCGTTGGAAATAATTCATCACGGTCAATCGCATTGAAAAGACTAATTGCCGTTAATGCTGCAGTATCACTTTCTTCATACAAATCTGGGGAGACGTACAGGTCCATGGTGGAGGGAATGATTATTCACTGACGCGAAAATAGCTACTGTTACTCCCAACTGAAAAATATCCCCTTTTATATGCACAATCGCCAAGCTCCGCCCCAAAAGACCAGATGTTCGTAGTGATTGGCTGCCGATGTAGCTGGGTGGAGCTATGATGTGTACCAATCCGCTATAACGGGTCCGGACGAGTAACATATATATAAAATCGTGTTTCTTGTGAATAAATTATAGACACTTACATTTCTATGGTAGTCCCTTATATTATTTTTATTTTTACTTACAAGTTATTAGTAATGTTTTCACAAATTCTTGTGTTAACATAATTTCAATTGTTAACTTATTTTATAATAAAGAAATTATAAATATAGCCTAATTATATTTTTAAAAAAGCATTCAGTTTCCACGTTAAACTGTGGGTCTAAGGCGGAGTGAAAACCTTTCCAATTCGGCGAGAAATTGCACTAGGGTACAACGAAAATTATTTGGTGATTCTTATAGAACTTTTGATACTGATTCCAAATATGGTTTCAGAATTTTTCTATCACCCATAGTTTTCGAGAAAATAATATTTCCATTTACTCAGAGTTTCCCGCATCATTAGTCACTAATGTAATCGAGAGGATATAAAGAAATATAGCCTAATTATATTTTAAAAAAGCATTCAGTTTCCACGTTAAACTGTGGGTCTAAGGCGGAGTGAAAACCTTTCCAATTCGGCGAGAAATTGCACTAGGGTACAACGAAAATTATTTGGTGATTCTTATAGAACTTTTGATACTGATTCCAAATATGGTTTCAGAATTTTTCTATCACCCATAGTTTTCGAGAAAATAATATTTCCATTTACTCAGAGTTTCCCCTTATAGACAATGCAGGTCCTGTACACAATTGTTTGAACACAATTGTTCGAAAACCATAGTTCGAAAAACAAAAAGTATTAAAAACATTAAAAGTTAAAAATCTTTATTCATACGTTATTCAAAGTTAAAAATCTTTATTAATAAAACAGGATAGAAGCATATGAAAGTCAAGGTAAACTATAGTTGCAAATTATGGTTGGTTAGGTTAGGTTAGGTTAGGTCTCTTACATATAAAAACCCATTCACTAAGAGCATTGGCTTTCCTTTCTCACTAGAAACAAACTCTGCCATTTTAAGGGTGGTTTAACTGCAGCACTATAAATGTTATAGTTTAAATGAAGAGGCTAACCTTCTTATTTACATCTTCGTATTTGCGTCTTGGCAACTAAGATTTTATTTAGTTGGTTGTTCATTCGAACAATTATAACGTCGAATAATTGTTGCTTCGAACAACTGTTTTTCGAACTATGGTTTTCGAACAATTGTGTTCGAACAATTGTGTTCGAACAATCGTCCGTAATTCGATTATTATTTATTATAATTGTGGGTATAGTTAACCTGGAAAAAAGAAAGTAAATTTAAATTAGTACACTTAATTTTAAATAATATTTTGGGAAAACTGAGTAAATGGAAATATTATTTTCTCGAAAACTATGGGTGATAGAAAATTCTAGGTTACGTGAATGGAATTTGCTGGCAAAAGATACAAGCATATTCCGTTATTTGAACAAAACTCTCTCTCTCTCTCTCTCTCTCTCTCTCTCTCTCTCTCTCTATATATATATATATATATATATATATATATATATATATATAATTGTGGGCATATCTAAGAAATGGAGTCGAGAGAGGTTTTGTTCAAGCTGTCTGGGAGAAAGGTAATTATGGTCAGAAAAAAAATCGCCTCTGGCAATAGGTGAACCGATTTGACCCAGATTGTCGGTATCCCTTTCCTCGTGTGTGTGTGTGTGTGTGTGTGTGTGTGTGTGTGTGTGTGCACGAGTTGTTTATTCGTTTATTATATATATACAGGGTGGGCCGTAAGTTTCCATACATAGGAAAAATTAAACGTTTGTTTTTATGTTTCAGATACCCTAAGAATATGCGTTTGACGTAAGATCTTGTTTACTGATGAAGCAAATTTTTACGTCAATGGAGAGGTTAATCGGCAAAACATACGTTATTGGAGTAATGCTAACCCTAACTGGCTGAGTCCGACGAAGATGCAAGGTGCCGGTAAAGTGATGGTGTGGGCCGGGATATGGGGTGACAGAATTATTGGACCAATTTTTGTCAGTGGAAATCTTAATGCCGAAAGGTATCTTAACATGTTGCAAGAAGAGATTTTCCCATCCCTGCTAAACGAGGAAGGTAACTTCCCAGTTTACTTCCAGCAAGATGGAGCTCCACCTCATTATGGTCTTCACGTGCGTCGGTATTTGGATCAGCAGTTTCCGGATGCTTGGATTGGTCGGCGTGGTCCTGTGGAGTGGCCTCCCAGATCCCCAGATCTCACCCCCCTTGATTTCTATCTTTGGGGGCACTTGAAGGCCATGGTGTATCAGGAAAAGATACGAGACATAAATCATCTAAAGGAACGTATCACCAACGCCATTACGAGCATAACGTCAACTGTGCTAATGCGTGTTCATCAACAGTGGGGAACACGTATTGAAATGTGTTTTCAAAACAATGGCAACCATGTAGAGCATATTATATAAATAAAAATGGTTGTCCATAAAAAAATGTTTATTTTTCCTATGTATGGAAACTTACGGTCCACCCTGTATATATATATATATATATACACACACACACGGGTTTGGAGAATGACAATCGGGTGTTTCATAAATTTTCATTTCGTTTGGAGTGAAGGGAGACTTATCAGGGATTGGGGGGAAGGTTTCTCAACCATCAGGTGTTCTTCGAAACCGACCCCGTTATAGCGGATGTGTTTTGGCTAATTTCAATTGATTAATTTCTTTAGATTTCGTTTTTTCAATTTTCTTCGCAGGGGATTGGGGGGAATGAGACCCGACCCCGTTATAGCGGATTGTGTTTGGCTAATTTCAACTTTAAATGAATCTTACAATTGATTAACTATATTGGGGGAATGAGGAGCGTATGTTTTGAATTGTTTCGTAAATTTTTCATTTCGTCTCGTTATTCGTGACTTAAATATTTTAATAAAAATTAAGTGTGTAAAAATTATTTATTTAATAAACAGAATTTAATTGGGTTCATCTACCGTCATATATTGTGGTACACTATTTAAATGGATGATTAATATGGTTTTTGCTATCTGGAATACATGGCGCTATCTGGCAACTGAATACATGGCGCTATCTGGCAACTCAGCCAGAATAGAGGTTTATAAAAGACCGAGAGACGACTGACGGAGTCATTCAAGCTCGGCTCCCAGCCGAGCAAGGACCTCTGGTCCTTCTCTTTCTGGCCCTTTGGGAAAATCCCTTAGAGGCCTCTTAGGTTAGGTAAACGAAAATAGCTTGAGGGAGAACTTCGCCTCCAAGTTGCATGCCTTGCAATCAAAGGCAACTACTCTCTCTCTCTCCTGCAGGTGTACCCCTCTCCCCCTTGGCTCAGCCAACTGACTGATTCAGCCAACTGGCTGATTAGGAGCCTATAAAACAACGCCTACTCGGCTGAAGTCTTAATTTATGCACTTGGCTCCTGCCAGGTGAACACCTCTCCTCCTTTCTCTCCTTTCTGGCCCTTTGGGGGGAATAGCTTGGGGGAGAACTCCGCCTCCAAGTTGCATGCCCCTTGCAACCCCGGTTGGCAACAAAGGGCCCTTTGGGGTAATTTTTTCTTTTTTTTCTTTTTTTTTATATATTTTGTTAATTTTTTTGCAACACCCCCCACCCCCCTTTGCAACATTACGTAATCACTTGCAACATTCTTGCACTCTCCCCTTTTTCGGCTATACTACTCAGGACATTAAAAATTCAGTGAACAGGTAATACTGCATTTTATTTTATACAAAAAACACAGGAAATCCAGTCTCAACGCTCAGCCTATTCTTCAAAGGTAAATAGAGAGGATTCACAGTCTCTGCTTTCGAGCCTTAATTTCTGCAAATTGATCAATGACCTCATCAAAATTCACCTTCTTTGTATATTCATGTTCAATTGAAAGTAAAGCCAGATTTGTCAATCTTGTCTGACTCATGGTCGAGCGAAAGAAATTTTTTAGCAACTTCAATTTGGAAAAACTTCTTCACATGAAGCAATAGACACACAGACAATCAAAAAGAATCTCAAACACAGTGACGAGCTTGGCAAAGATTCACAAAAATCCCATTTCACAATAAACTCCAGAAACTGCAATGCTGTCCATTTCTTTGCCTCTTCAACGCTGATTTTGGCACAGCTTCCAAATGCCTCCGAAGTCGTCCAATTTCCACACTGATATCTTCATCAGAGAATTCATCGAAAATCTGAGTCAAATTTGGAATATACTTCCGAAGTTCTTCTTCTGTTGCAACAACCAAAGTGTTTGGCTGAATAACAGCGAAGATTGACAGAATTTGATCCATTGCCTTAGAACGAATCTCCAATTCTTGATGAAAGCGATCAAGACATTCAAACATAGCCCTTTTTACTTCTTCTGGCAATGTGAGACCAGCATCCTTTGCCATCTCTCCTGGCATCTTTTTCGAGCTTTACTCTCCCTCTTCTCTCCATAGAAATGTCCATTTCCTCACACTTTGTAGTTGCATAATGAATGGCCCTCTCCACAATTTCATTACCCTGATCTTCAAGAAACAGTTTTAGAGCTTGGAGCTTCACAATACACTTTTCAAGGCTGATTCCAACTGTCTGCAAATACTTTTGTGTGAGATTAATTTCTTCCAGGACTTCACACCAGAAAGAAAGGTAACTCAAGAAAGAGAAATCACATACAGCACCATTAATTATCATTATCATTAATTATCATTTATAAACACTTAAACATCACTATGATACCACATTGTCAAAAATTACTGGACACTGGTATAAGTACCATGATATTGTTATAAACACCAGCACTTTATGCTTTATCATAATTATTTAATGAAACATACCTCATGTATGTGGAGTCACAGTGTCAAGTGAACAAAACTTGGAATGTCAGTTGCAGCCAGCTGGCTATGTTCAACAAACTGATGACTTAAACGTCAACAAACGTTCGCCTTTCGATGTAATTTTTATCAAATATTTAATTTTTCGTTTATAAATTTTGTATTGCCAATAAAAATAAAAATTTATTTTATAGTGGAAATTAACATTAAGCTGTTGTAATAGTTTGAACATTTTAAATTTTTTTTCTTACTTTGGCGAATTTTTCATTTGGTTTGAAAACTTGTACTGGTCAGCTTGTACTGA
This sequence comes from Bathynomus jamesi, assembly GCA_023014485.1. Taxonomy (NCBI): domain Eukaryota; kingdom Metazoa; phylum Arthropoda; class Malacostraca; order Isopoda; family Cirolanidae; genus Bathynomus; species Bathynomus jamesi. Next base: position 512,807 of record JAJOZX010001461.1, read on the forward strand.
CCAGCTGTCACCCGGGGCGGACCGCCCCCCCTCGCACCCCTCTTAGTACGCCACTGGATTGATATCAGTGAACCACCTCTCACTTCTAAATTGTGTGATGAAGAATTGCTTGAGTACGAAACAAAATGTTTCAAAGTTGAGCAATACCCCATTCACACACAGAACGTCGAAAGAGCCGTGAAGTTGGTTACAGATGCATCAGCATCAGTAATATCACAGGAATCAAGAGACGGATTTATTAGGTCAAGAATAAAAAGTCGCTCTCTGCTTCCCTCACTTGAAACCAAAAAGGATCTGATGCCTCTCCTGAAAAATAATAATATTTGAGATGAGCAGGTTTTATATTGCATTCAAATGTAATTGATTTACGGCATCCAACCAAGTGAGACCAGATACAATTTTATTTCAAAACAATGTATGCACAATGGTGTTTTTTAAGTATAGTTTTGCATTATAAAGCGTTTTTCTTCAATTATTTTTTTGATAGAACACTTAGTTTTTATGTTATGAGCATATTTTTACTTATGGACAACCGGCTGATGGCCATTTTACTTTTATGTAAAAATGCGAGAAATGGTTTGAGTTACAAACATTAAATGACTGAATACATCATTTTTATGTTCTAATACACCAAAAAACAAGTGAGGCAAATAAATTTAAAATAAAATTTGTGTTTCACTCCGCCCTACTGTCTATGTCTGTCAGCATGATGAGGAATAGGAGTGGGGCTGATACTGTTCCTATCCTCCCTTTTAGATCTAGGGACAATGTTCGCTCTTTTTAGTATGTTTAGTACTTCCTCTGTGTCCAGGGATCTTCTCCGTATCCAATAAAGGGATTAGCTATTTCATTCTTACGGTTTTTAATCAACAGGGCATTCTATTTGTCCGGGCCTGCAGCTCAATTTGATTTCATTTGTCCTATAGCTCTCGTTATATTTTCTGGGATAAATTTAAGTCCTCTTCAAAAAAGGTATTTCTGTCAGGTACTGCTTTGTCTCTCCTTGGGGTATTGAAAGCTGATTTATGTTGAGCTCTCAATATTTCAAATATTTCTTTCAGATCATCAGTTAGCTCATTATTTTCTTTTCTTAAGGGTGTGATTTTGCGAAATTATAGAAGTATTTTAAATTATCTTTTACATATATATATATATATATATATATATATATATATATATATATACAGGGTGGGCGGAAAGTAGCTCCCTATTTTGGATTGGTAAAAAAATACGTATATTATCCATTTATTTCAGAAGAAATAATATGAAAAGGTAGGCATACATGGTAGGTTTTCTCTAAAATTCAATGTGGGCTCCAACTCTTTCCACCAGCTTCTGGAGCCGCCCAGGAATGGCGTCCACTGACTTTAGCAGGAACTCCGGCGGGATGGAGGACATGACTTCCCGAATTCGGTCCTCCAGTTCTTCCAATGTCCTCGGTTTGGTGCGGTAGACTTCTTCCTTTACCCACCCCCAAAGAAAGAAGTCGCACGGTGTCAAGTCGGGGCTCCATGCGAATGTCGCAGTCCTCGTCCGAGAGAGATTGGCAGTAATGCGGCTTCCACGCACGCCAGTTCAGCTCCTTCTTCAGCACAGTTCGCACTGAGTAGCGGGAGAGTCCACTTTCCCGAGCTGCCTGGCGAGTTGACTTTCGTGGACTCCGTGCGAACATTTCCTGAACTGCCTGCACCGTCTCCTGGGCCCTGGATGTCGAAGGGCGACCACATCTTCGAACATCTGCCACAGACCCCGTGGTCATGAGCTTCGAGTGGCAGTTCTTGATTGTTTTCGGGTCCACTTGGGCACGTGGTCCGTGAATGGCCCGCCACCATCTTTGAACTCGAACGACAGATTGCCAAACTTCGTACCGTGCCGCCAACTGGGCACGCTCCTGCAGTGTTAAACGCTCAGCCATGTTACCCTTCAATCTGAAATGAAAAAAAAAAAATGAACGTTACAATTGTACCACTTTAGAGAACACAAAGAGAACACTTTAGAGAAAAAAAGATTACCGTTACAATTGTACCACTTTAGAGAACACACCATAACAATATAACAATACAATCACAATTTATACATAATTTATATGTAATTTAAATTAGGGAGCTACTTTCCGCCCACCCTGTATATATATATATATTATATATATATTATTATTCACTTACAAAAGTCCTGTCATCCTTCCATAAATAAAATAGAAAGACGCAGCAATCTCAAGATTTGAGCTTACAGCATTCTCCTGTTCCTATGGCAACCAATATACAGTATCGTATTTCAAGAAACAATTCATACACTATAATTGTTATTGTTTTGAAGTTAAAAGCCTTGACTGGTTACAATAATAATATACGTTTCAAAATAAATGGTTTCTTTGCTAATTGGACAGCATTTGTGAACTTAAATTTTGGAGGATGGAGGACAGGACATTTGCAACCGGATATAGTTCGGAAACTTGTATTATGTATATGTATAAACCATCATCTGAACGCAGTTATTTACATTTCGAATTCTATATAAAGAAACCTTTGTGGTAATTACTTTTATTAGTATTCATTTAACATAACGTTTATGTTGAAATGTAAAAAAATTTTAAATTGTTTTTAATTAAACCTAAGACGAATTTAACATAAAATACAATTATTCAAAATTTAAATAAGAACAGTAACTACTCGTACATAACTATTCGTACATAACTATTTTTACATAACTATTTGTACATAACTGAGCACATTATAATTGGTTTGGTCGTTGAAGGAACTGATGTTAATCAATCACCATCTTTCTGGACGATAGCCTCAACTTTTAAGTCTTTCGAACTGTAAAGAGACAATTTTTCATCTTTCTTAGGTTATAAAACGTGTTTTTCCTCATTTCCGTTGAGGATGTGACAAGACGAACATGTGCTGCAAGATTAGCAAAGGCTACTCCTAGAGAAGGATTTTCCATAACTTTGCGTTTTCTTCATAATACTATCTATGGTTTGAGGATCTCCAACCACTGCCACACCAGCCCCTATCCTTTGCGTCCCGAGAACGGGGGTATAATGCTCAGGAGACCCGTCGAGCACGTTGTAGGTAATAGCTGCACTTACCATGGTTGGGACGCCATTCATCAAACCATGGCCCCCTGATATAACCATGAACTGTCCATAAGAAGTTGTGCTGTGATTCAGACGCCCTTCTGTCATGTTGGCCCAGAAGTTCCACGTTCTATTATTTTCTTCCCAAACTTAGATTTTGGACACAGCGATAGGAGCGTCTTTCGTTCCTGTTAAACCTCCGATGACGTACAGACGCTCGAAGAGAGAGAGTGCTGAACAAAGCATAAGTGGACGTTGTAAACTCGTGAACAGTCGCCAGCCCTTCGATTCACTTTCAAAAACTTCGACACTGCTTAAAAGTTCACCATTGCTGTTTCTCCCACCGATTGTCCAAATTTGTCCCTTATGGACAACGACCGCGGCACCCGCTCTCTCATGAATAAGATGGTGACGCTTCTTCCACTTAAAAGTAGTTGGATCCAGGGACTCTACATTGTCCAGGGCCCTCTTGCCATCAGTGCCTCCTATAGCCCAGAGGTTACCTCCGTAGGATACAAAACCATGATGAGAACGCGAAGAACTCATAGTAGGCAACTCTTTAATTGTATTGTCATGAAGTGTCAGCATATAGGTTTTATTGTAGACTGTTGTGTCATCGTCCCATCCAAACAGATAGTGCCCTGATGAATTTCTCCCTCCCGTTATAAACACTTTGTTACCGAACACAGCTACTCCCATGTGAGCCATTGTCACTGGTAGAGAGGAACGAACTTTCGTCCACTGCACGGGAGCGGATTTCAAATCTAATTTGTTGATGCTTCTCCCAGCCAATAATTCTTCCATTGAGAGGTCGAGGACACACCCTCCCATATGAATTACATACCGCGGTTTCACCATCATATGCCTCAAGGTAGTTCTTATACTCTGACTGCGCATTCTCCTCTGAATTGTTGAGATCGCCCTTTGACGATTCAAGAAATCCTCGCGTGCCATTCGTTGCCAAACCAGAGTTTGCAAAGTTGTTGCAGCATCGGATTAGTGTTTTATGCGTTCAGACATTTCTTGAATCCTCTCTTTTGCAACGGGAGTTAAATCTTTGATCTCTAAATCCATGGGGGCCCAGATAGACCACATCTGCATTAAATTTTTAATAAACATTTGCAACTATTCATTGCAAGATTTCATAGTCTCTGATCTAATGAAGAAATCAATATCTGTTTTGTCTGCTTCATTAGAAAAACTCGCAGGGCTAATTATTTCCGTTATTTCATTAATGCGTCGATAACGTTCTTTCGAGTAATAAGTCTCTAAATCATCAATGATTGTTCCTCTTGTTTACCAAACGGAGAGTTGATTCTGTCTTGTCAAATGTAAGGAAACATTAGTTCCATCGGGACTCGAAAATAAGTCTTCTAAGCGAGTCGTTCCTTCTGCTTAGTTTGCAGCAAAATTTAGAGGTAGATTTCCACAATTCATAAAATGATTAACAGCATCCCATAAATAATCGGTTTTAAATTTGACGAAAAGCTTCCCATCTTTGCTCTTCTCATCTCTGCTCTCTGTACTCGAAGAAGGAATTTCGAAACATGACATGACAACGTTTTAATTTGGGTACTGGACTACTGAAAAAGTTCGTGTTGATTCAGCGTGTTGATCTTCCACGCGCCGAAAATATAGTGATTTTACTTAGATTTTATTATCAGAAATGTATAACAAACATTTTAACTTTAGTATTCGTCTTAGATATTTAAAATAAATAAATTAAGTTTTGTTATTAATTCCTGCTTTATTACAAATGATTTGGAACAGGTTTTAGACCAATTAGTGCGTAAAATCATTTTCCTCAAACCCAAAAGTCATTTACACGTTTAATGTAGCTTCACATATTTCGGATAATAGTTTTATTAACTGTATATAAAGCTCAGAACTTCGATGAAAGTGTTATTATCTTGTTACACCAATGTATAAGACTTTTACAGTTATTGTTTTTTGTAAATCATGATTTGAAAAAAGCCTCAACCAATCTGCTTTTCATGAAAGGTTAGCCTGACGTCAAACATAAAAGAGTTTTGATTAGAAGTTTGTGGTGTGACATAAATCATAAAAACCATTTAAATTGTTTAAAAATAGAAAATAGAAAACTTTTAAAAATAATATTCAAAATCTTATTTATTAAGTGTGGCTTCACCATAAATTAATATTTTTTCAAAGTAATGTTGAGTAATTCGTTTGCACCAAAGCAACTCGAATTAAATCATTGTTTCCATCTTCCTCCATGTTAATGGTGGGCCGTTATAAAGGCTGTAAACGTTTGAAAAATAATCCTTGATTGGCCCTATTAACCAATCATGGCAATTCTTTCTCGTAATTCTGTGCTTTCGCGTATAAAGTATGTGAGTTATATATTAAACTGGGAAATTTAATAATTATAATTTTAATATATATATATATATATATATGAAAATTATTTCACGAAAGTAACATGTGAAAAATATTTATGATGAATAAAACCACGAAGGAAAGGAAACACAAAATGGTGCTCAAGCGCTTTCGTCTAATGACATCCTGAGGATGTCATTAGACGAAAGCGCTTGAGCACCATTTTGTGTTTCCTTTCCTTCGTGGTTTTATTCATCATATATATATATATATATATATATGGCGCAAAAGTCGCGTATCATAGGAATTTTCAGTGATGATTATAATATATTATTTTCTTTTAGGTAGGGGATGGCTGCGAAATTAACAATAGACGAGAGGGTGAGCTTGGTTTTAATGCATGGAATACCAGTTACTACAAATCGATGAATCGGTACAGATTTAAATGTACCGATTCATGACTTGTAGTACCTGGTAATATATATATATATATTATATATATATATATATATATATATATATATATATATATTAAAGGGTGATCCAGAGAAATGGGACCCAAAAGAAACCCCTGTAACTCTTAAAGTATAAGTCCTTTTATAAAATCATACGCATCATTCGAAAGAGGATAGTTACAAGTTTGTACAGGATTGTATAGGTTTTGACAATACAAGACAAGATAAGATACAAAACAAAATAAAAGTGTTAGTTAAAACTAACCCTTCAAGATGACTGCATGGACTGTGGAACAGCTGCGTTTCATAACTGAGCAATATTTATGAGCATGGAAGAAGTGTAGTTTCAGCTCAAAGATCTTTCAAGACAAATTTTCAGATGTCAAAATCATCTAAGAAAGTAATCCGTCGGTGTGTCAGAAATTTTTCCCTAACTGGCAGCATTGGAAAAAGAAAACCAACTGGAAGAGTGCGCACAGCAAGGATAGACGAGATCATTAACAGAACCCATGAAATTGTACAGGATAATCCTAACATAAGCATCAGACGTGCTTCTCAGCTGTTAGGAGTTGGATATGGAACAACACACCGTATATTCAAGCAAAATTTAATGCTCTTTCCATATAAAATTCAAACAGTGCAACAACTAGACGATGGAGATTTCGCACGAAGACGACAATTCTGTCAATGGATCCAACAGAAGGTAAATGACACCACCAATTTTCTAGCAACTTTGATTATGTCAGACGAAGCCCATTTTCACTTGAATGGAACTGTAAACAAACAAAATTGTCGTTTCTGGGCAACAGAAAATCCATTGAATATTACCGAAGTCCCGTTGCATAGTCAGCGTGTAACTGTTTGGTGTGGTCTTACTGCATCTCAGATCATAGGGCCGTACTTTTTCGAGGATTCCACCGGAAACACGGTCACTGTAAATGGTGATCGCTACGAAAAAATGTTGACCGATTTCCTTATTCCTAAATTAAGAGATCTTTGTCTAGAAAACCACTGGTTCCAACAAGACGGAGCTACCTGCCATACCACGAGGAACTGCATGGCAGTTTTGCGTCAAACGTTTCCAGGCGAGTTAATCTCAAGATTTGGAGACGTTGAATGGCCCGCAAGGTCTCCGGATTTTTCTCCCTAGATTATTATCTCTGGGGATATTTAAAGAGTAGGGTCTACAGAAATAACCCAACGACCTTGCAAGAATTGAAGGCCGCCATCACAAATGAGATACAGGCCATACCACCGCACACTTGCAAAAGTGATGCAGAACTTACAAGCGAGAACACTGGAATGCTTGGCAACTAATGGAGCACATTTGAAAGGAGTCATTTTTAAAAAATAAATATTTCATAATAAACTTGTAACTCTACTCTTTCGAATGATATATAGTTTTTATGAAAGGAATTAAATATTAAGAATATTTGGCTTTTTTTTATGGGTCCCATTTATCTGGATCACCCAGTATATATATATATATATATATATATATATATATATATATATATACATTCAACTGCAAAGAACACGCAGTATAAATAACGTAAAGAACGACGCTTGTATAGGAGATATTCCGCGCAAGACGAGAAAGAGAAAACAACAAATGAAAAAATGAAGTACCACCTATATATATATATGAAAATGAAAATGAAAATGAAAATGAAAAGGTTTATTGGCAGATTATAGTCCATATGAGATATATACAGTGTTGGGCACTAAAGCGTTAATCCGATAACAGTTAATTAACGAAGTTAACTTTTTTTAACGGACTATTAACGGAAGTTAATTTCCATTTATCGCTATCGGACCAGTTAACTTCCGATAACTCGATATTTAGTCTGTTAAGTCCGTTAACACGTTAACTGCGAGGAGTCATTCACGAAGATCACCGCTCCGCGAATGAATTCAAACCGCCATAACTTCAGTCTGCTTCCAGATCTCGCAAGGGGAGGTTGGGGAGGCCCAAGAGGTCAAGACTGGCAGTTGGGCCTAACTTTGAGAAGTTGGTCTTTCTGAAGGGCAACCAGCACATTGTGTCATAGTCTTTAATAAATGTGCCTAAAATTTAATTTTACCTTTCAGTTCCCGCCATAATAATTCTCTGATAAATTAAAATTTAGTTAATGGTTAGTGGTTACAAGGGTTTCAAAACATGTAATCAGTACATTTTTTATTAAAAATAAAAAAAAAAGTTATTAAGCAAAAAAGTTGCAAAACTTGATAAAATACAGTTAAATACCTATTTATTGTTGGATTTTGCATAAATAAACATTTTCTATGGGTTTTAAAGCTTTTTTCCTTGATTTTTTTAAATGTTAGTAAAGAAATAGTTATCGTTAACGGATTATCGTTAACTTCCGTTAACTTTGTAGTAAAATTATCGGATTATCGTTATCGGAGTTAAAAAAGTTAAAAATTGGGGTTAACGGATTATCGTTATCGAAGTTAACTTTTTGGTTAACGGTGCCCACCACTGGATATATATATATATATATATATATATATATAATATTATATATATATATATATATATATATATAGTGATGCGACGTTTCGGGGGTTTAAGGATCTTTTCTTTATTTTTTTTTTGTGCAAAAAATACATCGATTGCCTTTTTTTTTACATTGGTCAAAAATAATTTCATATAAAATATGAACCTAAAAGTGATAAAACAATGTAAAAAACAACCTACCTTCTTTTGACACATCTTTAAGATCATAACTTTTACTGGAAGATATATGGTGTCCAAAAACGATGGTGCAAAAATAACTGGTTATTTTCCCTATTAATCAATACGTATACAATATATGTGGTTATTTACATTTACAAACTTTCTAAATTTATAACACTTTTACAAGATGACCATCATCTGTCGCTACAGTGCGTATTCGACTCTCGAACGCCATTATAGCATAAGCAAGATGCTCTTGTGGAATGGATCCACTATCCTCTGTTTTTTTTACGCAATTCTGGCTGATTACTGGGTTTGTCATACACCCCTATAGACAAAAATCCAAAGAGGTTAAGTCAGGTGATCGAGGTTGTCATTCCATCGACCACGGCCTCTCTAACGCCGTGGAAAGGTTGCGTCTAGAAAGTTGCTAACAGCAACAGCATAATGGGAAGTCGCCCAATCTTGTTGAAAGATTGTACTTCTTACTATGTCAAATCTCAGCCCCTCAGTTGGAGAAGAAAAAATATCCACAGTATATTAAAATAATTTGCCCCAGTTACGGCACCTTCGTCAAAGAAAAATGAATTGATTATGCAATACTGTAAGTAATGACATAGTGCACCAAATGTCAACTTCCCCTTCATGTTGATGGGTTTCAACTTTGGAGAGGCCACCTCGATCACCCAATTTAACCACTTTGGACTTTTATCTATGGGGGTTATGTATACCCTTTCATGCCCGAATTATGTTTAAAATTAAAACAATTTTATACCTTGTTACTCTCCACAAGGACTAAAATCTTGTAAAATTGTATGGTCAAATTTACAACCATGGTCATGAAAGGGTTAAAATATTTGTGTACCAGGATAAACCCAGGTACAGTGGCGCTCATAACTATTCGTACAGAGAACTATTTCAGTTATATTCATCCTTATCTTTTGTACCATGTATAGGAGAGTTATGAGAAGTTTGCTGTTTGTTTGGGAAAATTTAAGAAATAGAAGAAATAAGTTTAACTCCAACATGTAATTTAAAACATCAAAGAATTTGAGGCAAATAAAAACGTTAAAATGCAAAAGTTTTCGTACATTTATTTACAAAATTGTTTAATACTTTGTGTGTCCACCTTAGACTTGACAAACTTAAAATTTTTATCAGTAGTTGGCTGTTTATTGATTAAAGACTGTTGGCAATTCTGAATTCTAAGACGAACGGTAGACGTTTCATAACTATACTATGCAAGGTATCAGGTGATCCCGGTGCTTAACACAAAAAAAAAAAAAAAATCAGCTTGCATGGAAAATCGAAAGTTTATTAACGAAATATGTAAAATCAGACAGACTATTTTTTTAAGTGAAAAACTCGTGTAATGTTTTATAGATGAAATTATCTCCTGTTAGTCGTAACCATCTTAACTGTTAATATATCTCTTTCAGTTATCATAGATACCTGTGCCTGCTCTGCATTTCTTAATCTTATTAGATTCAGTTCAATAGACTAAACACAAAGTAACACACATTATCATATTATGTATAATAATTTCAGTTTATTCACGATGTTTAATTGTTAAATATTATTGTAATAAAAATTTTCTAATTTTGTTTGTTGTAACCGTTGAAGAAATCTAGTTTCAATTTGAAAAGAAAATTTGGTCTTAAAAAAACTCAGAATTTTTTTGTCCCGCATGTGCATTTGAAAAATCTGGCAACCCTAACACACATACAGTCAATTTCATTGCTTCGTTTTGTGCCAGCTATTAACAAAAAAAGCCGTTCAAAGTCAATTTTTGAATTTTGGTCGGTCCACTATTGTGTACTATACACAGTAGGGTGGAGTGAAAATATTAAACCGTCTTACCTAACTCATGATTTGGTGTATTGACCCTCTCGAAGTTCTAAAAAGATGTTTTCTCTTTAGGACCCTCCACCCGCCTCATTTTTGCTGAAAACAAAATGGCGGAAAGTCATATTTTGAAAGACCCCTAGTATAATATCTTTCGGTTTTTGAGAGAAGATATCGCGTTATATTGTGCGTTATTTGGTTATAACTATGATAACGAATAAATATATTCACACAACGCAAGCAATACTTACTAATCACCAACTACTTAAGAATACACAGATGCTTATCTAAACATCAGTCTCACTCGAGGTCAATGACATCTTGCATATGGCTGATAAGGGATGGGGATAGGAGCCGCATGCTGCATATTGTAGCATTAGTGACTACAAAGACTATTGAGTAAAATATGCTTATATTTTAGTTTTAGAGCTTAATATAATTTGTTTTAACTAATTCCGTGTTTTGTATTTTTTCAGATTTTCATAATGTGATATTTCTGTAGAAGTTTAACCTCAGATCTAAATATGGCAAAATCCCTATTAACTAGACAGTGGGTGAAGCAACATTTTTTGTTCGGAATTCCAAGTGAATTGTCACATAATGTCTTACCCTCTAATATGCAGGTTGGGAGATATTTTCTTCTACTGAAAGAAGGCTCATCTGCAAAATTGACAAATAATGATATTCTCGAAACGATAGCAGAAGCATTGGTCGAAGCGTGAAAACGTTCATCAATACCCTCAATGAGTAAAAAATCCATAATTACCAAGCTGAAACGCTTTACCGACAAGGTTACGCAACTCAATCGATCCAAAAGCAGTGAGAAGCTTATTGAATTGTTCAAAAAATCATTGGTAGAACTCTTTGACATTTGTGCCGGTAAATGCAACTTCGTTTCGCACCAAGATTTTGGCTGCCGAAAAAGCAGATGTAAAGAAAAACATTATTTGTGTTTGTCCAAAAGAATCAAGAATACCCAAAAAAGAATTGGAATTCCTTGAGGATCAGAGGACTATACGAAATATGGTGATTGGAGGTGTGGATGTTACCCTTTCAAGATCTATAGCAAAAAGAAATGCAAGAAAGTTGAAGTAGCAACAAGGAAGTAAGCGAAAAAAAAGAATCATGCATGAAGAATTCGAAAAGGTAGTCATTGATGATGTGCTTTCACCTGATACTAATACTGATCTCTCTAGTACCGAAGAAAGTTCAACAACTGAGCCTGAATATGAATGCTCCAACATTCAAATGAGAGCCCCTTTGCCCAATCTCGCCATGGAAGCCGACAGATTTGGTGTTTCAGAGAGGGCTGCATCGGCCATTGCTTCAGCTACTTTGGTGGATTTGGGTATTGTTAGAAAATCTAGAAGAGGAAGAACCATTGTTGTCCCAAGGCGATATGATGACTAAGCTGATTGATGCAGCATTGATTGTATATATTAAGTTAAGGTATATAGTATTCATCTCATAATTGTAAGGTTAGTGAAAAATTCACTTAATTTAGAGCTAGCATTTTTGGGCTCTTGTGGCATCATTGTTTGGTCACTCTGGTGGCATCATTTTGGGGTGCTGCGCGTCCTTTCTACTCGTTTGTGGAACGTCGTACTTACAGGGTGTGGTCTTATAGAGAGCTCTCTTGCAATTCAGTTTGGTTGTTTAGATACAAGATTGTTGCATCGTGCAATAGTCCAGGTTGTGTTGTTGTTGCAAGGTTGAGAAAGAAGACCATAAATAGTGCCCCTTTTGTTTTTATCTTAAATTCATGCAACTGAGGCCTAAGGTAGGCCCACATCGAGTCAGCAACCCTGAGGTAGGACCTAATAGGATCTCAAGTCCGTAAGTTTTAATTTTAGCTTAACTTGGGCTGTAGGTTGAACTGGCCCTTTAGAACTTGGCCGTTCACGGCTCAGCTGGGATTTTGAACCCAACAAATAAATAAATTAATATGGTCCTTCAGAACCGGATTCTAGCCCAAGACTGAGTCAGTGACTATTTTTCGGCAAAGTTCTGATTGTGCAAATTGTAGCCCAAGTTAGGCCTAGACGGGTTGAGTATTATTGAATTAAGGTCCCAGGGTAGAAAGTTTGGTCGCCCAATTGCGAAACTTGGCCACTCGTCTGTCGTTGTTTTTGGCCTACATTTTTACCGGTTTGGTTAATTTTGGTTTATTATTCGTAGGCGAAGGTTGCAGACTTCGGTGTGCCAGTTACTTGGGTGGAAAAATTGGTATTCCATACTGGTGGTTGGTTAGTACCCCACCCAGCAATTCAGTTTATTTGAAAAAAGCAAAATTTACGTTTGATCAGTTTGGTTAAGTATTTCTGCCAATTCAGCTCATTTGGCATTGAGCCCAATTGTTGTTTGCATTGAAGATGAGTGCATCTGAATTGAACAAGTTTAAAAAAAGGAGAAGCGCCTACAAAGGTCATTGCCACTATAGATTCTGCCATAGAGCAAGAGGATTTAAGATTAGTGACTGCGCAGCTTTCCATATTAGAAACTAAAAAGGTTGCTCTAAGTGAAGTAAATGTCAAAATTGAGGCTCTTATAGAAGAGGATGAAATAGAAAATAACATAATTTACTTTGAAGAGATTATTGATGATATAATTAAAGTAGGCCACCGCGCAAAAGAGTTTAGCAGCTCATTACAGTTAGAGACCAGGTCTAATATTGAAACACAACACTCAACAAATGATGTTTGTGAAGTTAAGGTTAACAGATCTGCAGTTCAATTACCGAGGCTTGTACTCAAAACATTTTCTGGGAGTATTCAGGAATGGCAAGGATGGGCAGACAGTTTTCAATCAGCAGTTCATTCTAGTCAAGTGTTAAGTGCGGTGGAGAAGTTTAATTATTTGCAGTCCCTCTTGGAAGGGGAGGCAGCAAAGACAATAGCAGGATTAGCATTAACAGAGGTTAATTATAATGTGGCTTGGGATATATTAAAGAAACGGTTTGGTAAGCCAGAGATCTTAATTAAAAGCCACCTCCGTGAACTTTTAGCTATACCTCCTGTTAATAATTCTAATAGTGTCAAGGAGTTACGGCAGTTATATGATGAATTTGAAGTTAGAACTAGGTCCCTGGATAACTTGGGTGTAGGAATGGAAAGGTATGGTATAATGTTGGTTACTATACTAGAGTCTAAATTGCCTAGCTCAATTTTGCTTGAATTAAGTAGGGGACACTCTACAGAACATGTGTACATCCCCCTTCAGCAGATGTTAAGTCTTTTAGGCACAGAATTAGCAAGACGAGAGGGAATTGAGTTTGCACAGTGGGATGTTAAACAAGGGGACAAAGGCAGGCACAGCACCAAAGTTTCTACAAAAAGGAATAGCCCAGGTACAGTGTCAGCTCTACATGCATCCTCTGAGAATAAATTAAAGGGAATCAAGGAATGCATATTTTGCGAAGGCAACCACAAGTCATATAAATGTGAGGTGGCTGAGGCTTTACCCTTTGAGGAGAGAAAGGACAGGGTAACTAAGTCCACAGCATGTTTTAAATGTTTTTTGAAAGGTCACAGAGCAAGGTTTTGTAAGTTTAAAATTTTGTGCAAAAAATGTCATGGTAGGCATCAGCCATTATTGTGTGAAAACACTCCTAGTAGGCCTACCCCAACAGTAGAGACATCAGTGGCACATGCCACTGCTATGAAAGGGAGTAAAAGTAAAGGGGGATTATTGCAAACAACTGCAGCCTTATTAATTGGGAATGGTGGAGAAGCTACTGTAAGAGTGTTGTTTGATAGTGGTAGCCAGTGTAGCTTTATTAAGACCAGAATTTCCAGAAAATTGAAGTTTAAAGAACTTAAGAGGGAAAATTTAAGAATTTCTGGGTTTGGGGGTTCCGTTCAAAACCGAACCAAATTTAAAAGGTAGAAGTTCTGGTTAAGGGGTTGTTACCGCAAAGTCCCACTATCAAGGTCCAAGCTGTAGAGATTGAGGAACTTTGTGCTCCAGTCACTACTTGTTTAGATATGGCATGTGTCCAAGAATTGCAAGTTAAAGGAATTAATTTGGGCAATAATAAGTTTGAAGGAACAGAAGATATTAGTCTTTTGATTGGAGCTGACTATTATTGGGACTTCATCACTGGTAATATTGTCCGCACATCTCGAGGCCCGGTAGCTATTGAAAGTAAGCTAGGCTGGATGCTACATGGTAGTTATTGCAATGAAATGGAAGTTAAGGCTCTTTTTGTTAAGATTGAAGAGAACAGCCATGGTCTGGAAAGGCATTTGAAAGCGTTTTGGGAACTTGAATCTATTGGCATAAAGGACAAACAGGCAAGTACAGTGAACAATGATGTTTTAGAGCAATTTGAAAAAAGGATTGGGATTAGAGATGGTTGCTATGAAGTTGGCCTACCATGGAAGGATTCTTGCAAACCCGGTTCAAACCTTCAGCTAGCTAATCGGAGGTTGGAGACTTCATTGTACTAAGAAAAAATGAGGAGTTGTTAATTGAATACAATGAGGCCATCCTAAGCTATGTAAGGGAGGGCTATGCTGAAAGCGTGCAAGGTGAGCTGGTGAACCAGGAGGCACATTATCTGCCACACCATGCAGTGGTACGGCGAGACAAAACTACCACCAAACTGAGGGTAGTTTTTGATGGCTCAGCCAAGGACAAAGGTGGTGTGTCCTTGAATGACTGTTTGGATGCTGGGCCAAATTTAAATGCAGATTTATTTTCCTTGTTACTGAGATTCAGGTTTGGTAGAGTAGCATTGACTGCAGATGTGAAGCAAGCTTTTTTGCGGATAAAGTTAAAACCAGAGGACAGAGATGCAGTAAGGTATCTGTGGGTGGATACGAAAGACTTGTTGGAAAATGAACCTAAGGTTCAAGCATATAGAATGAAGTCAGTGTTGTTTGGCCTCAGCTCTAGTCCATTTCTGTTGGCAGCTACTATGCAGTACCATTTTAAGAAATATTCTGAAGTCTATCCTAACACTATTGAACACATAAAGAAAAATTTTTATGTTGATGATTTGCTGTGTTCCGTGGATAATACAGAAATGGCTAAACAGATATTCATGGAGGCTAGAGATGTAATGAGGGAGGCTGGCATGGAGCTTAGAAAATGGCAGACCAATCATTCTCATTTACAAGAGTTTATGAGTCAGTCCTGTGTAGTACCTGATGCAGCAGAAAGTATTGAGGATTCTGGTATTAAGGAGTTGTGGGCAATAGACGCAAAGGTGCTAGGCATTGTTTGGCAGCAAGGAGATGATTTGTTTACCTTCAATGGGAAATCTTTAGTAGAGCTGGCTGAGAATGAGACAAGGTGGACAAAACGTACCGCTCTTAGTTTGGCTTCAAAGGTCTTTGATCCTCTTGGATTCCTGGCTCCATTTGTGATAAAGTAAAAAATTTGGTTTCAGAGCCTCTGGGAAATTGGACGTGGTTGGGACCAAGAGTTACCTGATCATATGGTGGTAAGGTGGAAATATTGGTTCAAAGAATTGGCACATCTTGGAGACATTGAAATCCCAAGATGGTACTTTGGAGAGTTGAACAATAGTCCAGACAATTTGGAGCTGCACATCTTTTGTGATGCAAGTGAGGAAGCCTATGCAACTTGTATTTATATAAGAGGCGCATTGCAAGAGGAAGTAAGTTGCAAGTTGGTTGCTGCAAAGAGCAGAGTAGCACCTTTGAAAAGGCTTTCTGTTCCAAGGTTGGAATTGATGGGTGCAGTTATTGCTAGTCGGCTTGCAGTTACAGTGCAAAAGTCTTTGGCCCTCTCTGAAATTCCAAGCTATTATTGGACAGACTCCACTATAGTTTGGCACTGGTTAAGAAGCCAGGCAAGGAAATGGAAACCATTTGTTGCCAATAGGGTGGAGGAAATTCAAGCGCACACAGATCCCAAGCAATGGAAGCATTGTCCAGGCACCCAAAACCCCGCTGATTTGCCAACACGAGGAATTTCAGTGAAAGATCTTGCACAGTCAAGTTTGTGGTGGAATGGGCCAGAGTGGCTAAAACTTGGAAATGAAAACTGGCCTTCTAATCAGCCTATTGTAGGAGAATGCCAGGCTGAAGAAGCATGGGTGAGTGAGGTGAGAAAATGCACTGTGAACAGTTGTCAAGTTATGCAGCAGGACCCCATATTGAGGCTTGAGGACATTAGCAGTCTGAAAAGGTTGTTAAGAGTGACAGCATGGGTATATAGATTTACCAACAATATTAAGGGAGAAACAAGACGGGAAGGAATTCTGAATAGTAAGGAGATTCAGCAAGCCAGGAAATACTGGGTGGTATATGTGCAAAAGGAAAAATTTGGTGAAGAGAGGGAATTGCTCACCAGCCATCCATTACAGGTTCTACCAACACATTCTGCTCTCAAGGGTTTGGATGTGTTTTTGGATCAGGATTTATTGAGAGTAGGAGGTAGACTACAGTTTTCTGGGCTTCCAGAGGAGAAAAGACATCCAATTTTGCTACCTTCTGGGGGGCACTTTGTGGACCTTTTGATCCTGGATACTCATCATAAGCTGTTACATGCTGGAGTTAGAGAAGTGATAATAGAGATCAGACAACAGTTTTGGATTCCCAAAATTAGACAAGTAGTAAAAAAGGTCTTGCATAAATGTGTGGTTTGCAAGCGTTGGAGTGCAAAGCCTTATTATGAAAAGGTGGCGCCACTTCCAAGAGAACGGTGTGTCTATACTGCCCCATTTGATGTAGTGGTAGTAGACTTTGCAGGTCCAGTCTATGTGTATGAGCGAGGGGAGTCTAACAAAGGTTATATGTGTCTTTTCACATGTGCTACCACCAGAGCAATCCATTTGGAGTTGGTAAGCAACTTAAGTAGTGATGTATTTCTTTTGGCCTTTAAAAGGTTTGTGAACAGAAGGGGTTTCCCAAATAAAATCACATCGGATAATGCAAAATCTTCAAAAAGGCTGCAAAGGAACTCCAAGAAATTTGGTCCTTGCTAAAAGAGGAAGGATTCCAATCCTACTTTTCACACCAAGGGGTACAGTGGGAGTTTATTGTTGAGAGAGCACCATGGTGGGGAGGATTTTGGGAAAGGCTAGTGAGAAGTGTAAAGTGTCCATTAAAGAAACTTTTAGCTAATGCTCATTTGAGCAAAGAAGAATTCTGCGCTGTTTTATATGAAGTAGAAGCAATGGTGAACAGTAGGCCTATCACTTTTGTTTATAACAGTATGCAGGATGCAGAGCCATTGACACCAAATCATTTTCTTTGTGGTAAACGATTAACATCAAGCCCCAGTGTGCCAGAAGACTTGCAACCTATCCAGAGCACTCAAGGAGAGTTAACCAGACGGTTCAGGTACCTTGAAGAGCTACAAGATCAGTTATGGAAGAGGTGGCAGATGGAATACTTGCCAGAACTCAATTATTACCCATCAGGCAAGGTAAAGGGCTCCACTGCAAATTGTATCAAGGTGAGAGAAGTGGTAATGATTGGGGATGAAAGACCAAGGCAATGCTGGAAGCTTGGCATAATTGAAGAGTTGTTTGTTGGCAAAGACAATTTAGTTAGGTCTGCACTGGTAAAGACTTCAGGAGGAAAGTTAAAGAGACCTATACAAAAACTCTATGCTTTAGAAATCAGCAAAAACACAGATAGTCAAGATGAAACATTTGAGTTACAGCCTCATGGAGAAGGCTTGGCTAACATTGCAGAAGGTAATGACAACAATGCCTCTTCGGTGGGGAGTGTTAGAAAATCTAGAAGAGGAAGAACCATTGTTGTCCCAAGGCGATATGATGACTAAGCTGATTGATGCAGCATTGATTGTATATATTAAGTTAAGGTATATATATCCATCTCATAATTGTAAGGTTAGTGAAAAATTCACTTAATTTAGAGCTAGCATTTTTGGGCTCTTGTGGCATCATTGTTTGGTCACTCTGGTGGCATCATTTTGGGGTGCTGCGCGTCCTTTCTACTCGTTTGTGGAACGTCGTACTTGCAGGGTGTGGTCTTATAGAGAGCTTTCTTGCAATTCAGTTTGGTTGTTTAGATACAAGATTGTTGCATCGTGCAATAGTCCAGGTTGTGTTGTTGTTGCAAGGTTGAGAAAGAAGACCATAAATAGTGCCCCTTTTGTTTTTATCTTAAATTCATGCAACTGAGGCCTAAGGTAGGCCCACATCGAGTCAGCAACCCTGAGGTAGGACCTAATAGGATCTCAAGTCCGTAAGTTTTAATTTTAGCTTAACTTGGGCTGTAGGTTGAACTGGCCCTTTAGAACTTGGCCGTTCACGGCTCAGCTGGGATTTTGAACCCAACAAATAAATAAATTAACAGGTATCATTACCGAAAAAGACAGTGACTTTTTTATTGATCGAAGTAAGGTGAGAAGAGAGAGACAGAAATTGAGAAAAACATTACAAGTTGAAGCTGTACAAAGTTATGGTGATGTTAAAGCTTTATATTTTGATGGGAGAAAAGACAAGACGTTGGTAAAGACAAATAAAGATGGTAAATAGTACCAGGATATAATTGTTGAAGAACATTATGTATTACTGAGTGAGCCTGGTGGAGAATACCTTAACCATTTGAGCCCTAAATCTGGAAAAGCAAGTGATGTATCTGAATCGTTGTTCGCTTACTTGAATGAAGTGACACTAGACCAGAATCTCCAGGTGATAAGGTGCGACAATACGAATGTCAACACTGGGTCTAAAGGTGGCATAATCCATTTCATCGAGCAGAAGCTGAACCGACCATTGCAATGGAGCATTTGTATGTTACATACAAATGAACTTCCATTAAGGCATCTGTTTGAGCGATACGACGGAAAAACAACTGGGCCAAGATCATTCAGTGGATCTATTGGTAATGTTCTTAAGACTTGCCATGAGATGCCTGTGGTAAAGTTCTCTCCAATTACGGATGGGGCTGATAGTATCCCAGTTCTAACAGATGAGCTCATAGAAGATTTAAATAATGATCAACAATACATGTTCAGAATAATTGGGGCCATAAGAGAAGGATATGTTGACGGAAGCCTAGAGAAACTCAAGCCTGGTCCCCTTAACAACTCTAGATGGTTAACTCTAGCTAACAGACTATGTCGTTATTATGTTTCCCAAAAGAATTCCTCCAGAGAGTTACGTAGCCTTGTTCTGTTCATAGTAACAAACTATGGTCCTAACTGGTTCAATATAAAATTTAAACCGTATCTGCCTGATAGACCCAAACATATATTTGATGCGATAAAAAGGTTCAACCTGTTACCCCAAGATATACAGAAAGTTGTCCAACCTTATATATCACGGAATGCCTATTTTGCTCACTCAGAAAATATTCTTCTATCAATGCTGTCAGAGAATTTAGAGCACCAGAATTGAACTTCAAAGCATCACATTGGACAGACATCATCTTCTGGGATAGGATTGATTAGGAGCACGCCCTCTTTTACCCCACAACTTCCCATATCTTCACAACCGCACATTTACACAAGAAATGAAAGTCAAATTCGCACAAAACACAATGAAATACACCAGAAAAACCAATTTTTATGCCAAAGTCCAGGTCATTTGCTAAAACGAATATTTACGAAATGAAGAACTTAGACAGCATACTATGCCCCAGATAAACACGAAATTCAGAGAAGCACGAAAGCAAAAGACTTAGGGTAATAGGGTAATAATGACCGATGATGCGAAAAGGAGTTACGGGAGTTACGGGACAGCTAATGAGATCCTTCAAAAGAAGGGATGAGATCTACAGAATCTACAGAAGCTAAGGCTAACAAAGACCCTAAGATCCACTCTAAGGTTAGCCGAGAGAAAAAAGGAAAGAGTAGGGGGTTAAGAGAAGAGAATAAGGGGTTAATTAAGTAGCAACACCTATCACCAGGGGTGCAGTGCCAATTTTATAGGTGCCGGAGCTCTGGTGGGCCTGACAAAAGCCTGCCATTTCCTATCCTGTTTCTATATATGCCACACGATGACTAAGTATTTCGTGTTTGCACTCACTAATTATCATAAAATAAATATAATTATCAAACAAATAAAGAAAAAAGAGCAATCATGTATTTTATCAATTTAAGAAGTTAAAACTACTTAGTGCTTACCAAATACCATCAGTGGGAAGTTTCACAATAATTTCCACAAAGGGTCAGGCGTGATATGTTTTCGGGGGTCTGAAGCAACTCTTGTCCTGGTGTCATCTGCCGATCTGTGGTACCGCAGCCATGATATGGCATATGGCTCAGGATTCCACTGAACTAGAGGAGGTCCATGTAGTTTAACAAACATAAGCGCTGATACATGATTTATGAGAATTCTTGAGCGTGTTGTTGTTATTATCAAGTTCATGTGACTGAATCCCCTCTCACACTCAGCATTACTAATAGGAATAACTTGTGAACAGCTCAGTAATGGGTGTAAATCTTGGGGGATGCGGCGCCCATGATCTTCCACATAGTCTCTAAAGGCATTTAGTACAGAGTAAGAAGAAAGCTTAAACCTCTTACAGAGAGATGAGATTTCAGCTTCTCCGTAATTAGGTGGTATTTCATCAGGTCAGTAGTCTTTTTCAAGGACATACATTTCATTTAGCAGTGATTTATACATACTTTGAGGTTCAGAAGTTTGAGAACCTTTCATGGATGTTGTCGTGAACATACGGTGCTGCAAATTGTTCACAAGACTAGTAAGAAACTGTTGATAATTAATGGAGACAATTTTTTTGTTGCTTGTTATGGTAATTCCTCCAAACTTCCTCTTGCAGAGGTGCCGGAGCGGCGCTCCGGTGAGCTCCGGCAGCACTGCACCCCTGCCTATCACTCATGGGTTAACATTCATTCAAAAAAGGAGAAAGAAAGGCTCACCATCATCATCAGTCGGCCACTGCCGACAAGTCAGAAAAATAGTCGGAGAGAATAGGAAAGGGGTGAAAGATGAAAAGAATAAAATAAGAACGCTTACAAACCATGCAAACACAGTCTTAACTCACTGTCATACCATGCGAACTACAGACATGCAAGTAAGGAGAGGATAAGAAGGAAAAAAAAAAGTAAGTAAAGTAAAATAAAAAGTGGGTTAGTTTTCGCTACGAGCTACATCTACGATCGTGTTAGTCTAATTTTTTTTTTTTTTTTTTTTGCTGGCATCACACACTGGCATGTCACAAGCTGGCATTATTGTCAACAGACTCATCCTCGATCACCACCCCTAGAGCTCCTGTTGCTAATTGTTTTATTATATTAAACAACGTTAATAATTTTAACGAGGGAGAGGGAAAAGGGTGAGGCTGAGAGGGAAAAGGGGGAGGCTGAAAGGGGGAGGCTGAGAGGGAAAAGGGGGAGGCTGAGAGGGAGAAGGGGGATTGTTTTATTATTATATTAAACAACGTTAATATTTTTAAAATGCCTATCTAAACGGTTCTTAAACATATTAACGCTGGTAGAGTTCACGACTGACACGGGAAGATTATTTCATTTATCAGTTACTTTAAACGTAAAGAAGTTTTTAGCGATATTAGTGATGAAACGTCTGCCACGCAACTTAAATCCGTTATTACGAGTATTATTATTATCGAAAGTGAACAATTTGTCAAAATTTATGTTATCGATGTTATTAACGATTTTGAAAACTTCAATAAGCTCCCCCCTTAATCTCCTAGTTTCGAGTGAATACAGGTCTAACTTTTAATCCTATCTTCATAAGGCTTGTTGCGCAATGACGGAATTAGTTTCGTGGCACGACGCTGAACCTTTTTTAACCTATCAATATCCTCACGCAAATACGGGCACCAAAACTGAACGACATATTCTAAATGAGGCCTGACTAGGGACTTGTAAAGGGGCAATATAATATCCTTCGATTTAAATTCGAAATTACGCGATATGAAGCCTAACATCCTATTAGCTTTTGCGCAAGACTCCAGGCACTGGTTCCTAACCTTTAAATCCTTAGATACTTCCTCGTCAACGCTCGCTAACTCCCTATCATCCATCGTGTACGTGTAATTATTTATTGTTACGAGAACCTATATGCAAAACTTTACATTTGTCTACGTTAAATTGTATCTGCCACTTATCCGTCCACTCCATAATCCTATTCACATCGTCTTGGAGCCTATTTCTATCGTCCTCCTTAACAACCTTACCGCCTATTTTACATAGTATCGTCCGCGAATTTTGACACGTTACTAGTAGAGGACAATGATTATGTTTATGTTTATGTTTATGTCTTATTCAAGTGATTACTTATTATGCTTATTCCTTTTTCAGAAGACCGTTGTCATTGTTTGACTTTATATAAATAAATAAATGATTACAAAGAGTTGGTTCTCATTTATGACAACGGTCTTAGGTACAAATGACTGATTAATTAAATAAATAATAAAATAAGTCTACATACGTGGTAAATTCAAACAACTGTCAACCACCCCAACCTAATTAAGCAACTTCAACAAACGCTATCCACAATGCCTGCCGTAGAATGTCCTATCACAGGTTGTACCTATGTCACAGCAGACCTGGACCCAGCCATTGTAGCCGCACTTATAACAGCCCACTGCACGACCCATGTCCCAAGCCCGACAGTCTCTGCAAAGGTTGAGAAAGTAAGACGGCCAACCATTTCGGCTGCAGGTACCAGTGAAGACTGGGCATATTTTACGTCGCGTTGGACAGATTATGCGGAAGCTACAAAAATCACTGGTAGGGACAAAGTGGTACAACTACTTGAATGCTGCGACGATTCACTCCGCAAAGATTTGACAAGATCCGCAGGTGGAAGCCTAACAAACAAAACCGAAGATGAAGTCCTTGCTGCAATCAAGAAACTAGCTGTCCGAGAGGAGAACACCATGGTAGCCAGGGTTACCCTACACAATATGCGACAAGACCGCGACGAAACTGTGCGCAGTTTTGGAGCCCGTCTGCGTGGTCAGGCCGGAGTCTGAAAATTTCTTGTTGAATGCCCAAGCTGCAACAACAACGTAAATTACACTGACCCCATCCTTCGCGATGTCCTTACCCGCGGAATTGCTGACCCGGAAATACAACTGGAACTCGGCAACAGTAACCAGGAGATGACCCTGGAAGACGTCTTTCAGTTTGTCGAGGCGAAGGAAGCAGGCAAGCGCTCAGCATCACGACTGCTGGACTCCCATGCCGTGGAGGCCGCAGGCAGCACATACAGGAGAAGTAAGCAAATACCCCCACAAGACAAAAATGCCCCTGTTCATATTGTGGTAAAAAAGGACACGGCAGAAGAGCCCCAGTCCACATACGCAAGAAGGATTGCCCTGCGTACAACCACAAATGCAAAATTTGCAAGCGCGACAGCCATTGGGAATCCGTATGCAGGAGCAAAGACAAGGACAAGAGCCTTTCAGCCACTCCTAATAAAGCTGATGAGTGCGAAGGTGCGGTATTTGATCTTCTCTGCGCCACAAGCAACACTTCCGAGCCACATAAGAAAGAGCAATCGCCCTCGACCATCACATTTACAATGAACTATCGGACATGTGGATCAAGGAAACTCACAACCACAGCCACACATCAACCTGACAGTCAGGACTCTCCCCGAAGACTACGAGGCGCTTGGGGCAACCCTCAATGCCCACCCAAAAACCGTGGTACTGCCTGCCATGGCAGACACAGGCTGTCAGAGCTGCCTCACCGGTATCAAGGTTATCCACCGCCTCGGGCTTCTCCAGTCTGACCTCATCCCTGTGACCATGAAGATGCACGCCGCCAACAACAAGGGCATCAAAATCCTTGGCGCAGCCATACTTCGCCTCACTGGCAAGGATGAACAGGGCCAACAAGTAGAAACGAGACAGGTAACATATGTGACAGATTCTTCTGACAAGTTCTTCATCAGCAGAGAGGCATGCGTTTCACTCGGCATTATCTCGGGAAGATTCCTACAGTGGGGGAAGTCCAACTGGATCCAGCACAATACTGTAACAACAGTGCCAGCACGCCACACAGTGACAGCGGACTTGTAACTAACTGTGACTGTCCAAGACGCCAACATCCTCCATCACCTCCAATCGAGCTACCGCTACCCGCTGTTGCGGCGAACCAGCAAAAGCTCAAGGAATACCTGCTGGACTATTACAAATCAAGCACCTTCAACACTTGTGACCACCAAGCGCTGCCCATGATGGACGGCCCCCCAATGAAATTGATGGTGGACCCCAATGCCAAACCAGTCGCACATCACACCCCCGTCCCAGTACCAATCCACTGGCAGGAGGACGTGAAGGCTGGCCTCGACCAAGATGTCAGACTGGGTGTCCTTGAACCAGTACCCGTTGGTGAGCCCGTAACCTGGTGTCACAGAATGGTGGTGTGCGCCAAAAAGAACGGAAAACCAAGGCGTACCGTTGACTTTCAACCCCTCAACGCTCACGCCACCCGCGAAACACACCACACTCAATCGCCATTCCACCAGGCCAGATCAGTACCGCAAGGCAAAAAGAAAACAGTGTTTGATGCATGGAATGGATATCACAGCGTACCAATCTGTGAAGAAGACCGCCACTTGACCACCTTCATAACGCCCTGGGGTCGCTACCGTTACAAAACCGCTCCCCAGGGTTACATTGCATCTGGTGACGGTTACACAAGAAGGTACGACGAAATTGTATCGAGCATCCCTAACAATACAAAGTGCATTGACGACGTCTTGCTCTGGTCAGACACAGTGGAGGAGAGCTTCTTCCAGGCCACCCAGTGGCTTGACACCTGCGGCAGACACGGAATCACACTGAACCCCGACAAGTTTGTGTTCTGTCAGGACAAGGTTGAATTTGCAGGCTTCGAGATCACATCTGACAGTGTCCGACCCTGTAAAAAATACCTCAAAGCAATCCTAGAGTTTCCATCTCCAAAGAACATCACCGACGTTCGATCATGGTTCGGGCTCATCAACCAGGTGTCGTATGCCTTCAGCATGGCCAAGAGGATGCAGCCGTTCCGCCTACTTCTGAAGCCAGGAACACCTTTCAAGTGGGATGACGAATTGGAAACCATCTTCGAAGAATCAAAGGATGTCATCATCACAGAAATAGAGGAGGGCGTTAAAATTTTTGACAAAACCAAGCCCACATGCCTCGCCACAGACTGGTCGAAAACAGGCATCGGCTACTGGCTACTTCAGAAACACTGCACCTGTACACGAGTCGAACCCTTCTGCTGCCATACTGGATGGCGTGTCACATTGGTCGGCAGTAGATTCACTACCTCAGCTGAGTCCCGCTATGCACCAGTAGAAGGAGAAGCACTTGCTGTCGCCGATGCCCTTGACAAGGCGAGGTACTTCGTGCTGGGATGCGAAGACCTAATAATTGCAGTGGACCACAAACCTCTCCTCAAAGTGTTTGGTGACAGATCCCTAGAGGACATATCTAATACACGCCTCAGAAACTTGAAGGAAAAAACCCTCAGGTACCGCTTCCGGATGATCCACGTACCAGGCGCGAAACACAAAGCTGCTGACGGGGTGTCACGATACCCCACTGGCGACCCCATACCACTGACACTCCCCGATGACGTAGCAGCCATCCATCAACCATGCGAGGGAACGGCGTTCTTTCCCCCCCCCACCTTCCTAGCCGGCATACGGACATCACTGACAGATGGTAATGGCATGGAAGCCTGCGTCATTTCTGCAGCCGCATCAACACTCAACTCGCTGAGCCTGGCATCAGTGACATGGGATCGAGTACGCACCGCCACGACCAGCGATGAAGTCATGAATAGTTTAGCCAATGTCATAGAGTCCGGCATGCCTGAATCCCGCCATGCACTCCCTGCACAGCTGCGGGAATATCACCAGTTTCGCGACGACCTCCGCACTGTTGACGGCGTGGTAATGTACAGGAACCGCACGGTTATCCCGCCGGCCCTCAGGCAAGAAGTACTGGCTTCACTCCACTCAGCTCATCAAGGTACTTCATCCATGATCTCCAGAGCAGAAGACTCCATTTTCTGGCCTGGCATCACACCAGCCATCACAGCACTACGGGCTAGCTGCAACCACTGCAACCGCATGGCACCAACCCAGCCCAGCGCTCCACCCACTCCACCAACATCACCAGAATACCCCTTCCAGTGCGTCTGCGCGGACTACTTCCACTACAAAGGAGTAAACTACCTGGTCGTGGTGGACAGATACTCTAACTGGCCAATAGTAGAGAGGTCATCAGATGGTGCTGCTGGACTCATCGCCTGCCTCCGACGGACCTTCGTCACCTTCGGCATCCCGACGAACTGGCTTCCGATGGGGGCCCTGAATTTACCGCAGCAGCCACACGGCAGTTCCTCAAAAACTGGGGCGTACACCACCGACTCTCATCAGTGGCTTTCCCTCACAGCAACTGTCGGGCAGAAGTTGGTGTCAAGACAACGAAACGCCTAATAACCGACAACACTGGACCAAACGGCGACCTCAACACCGAAAACTTTCAACGGGCCATGCTTCAATACAGAAACACGCCGGATAGAGATACAAAACACTCCCCAGCAATGTGTGTATTCGGCCGCCCTATCCGGGACTTCATTCCAATCCTTCCCGGCCGATATAAACCACACGACACGTGGCGTGAAAACTTGGCCACCCGAGAAGAAGCTCTGAGGAACCGCCACATGAGGGGAGCGGAACGCTGGTCAGAGCACACCAAGAGACTCCCACCACTAGCAGTCGGAGACCTTATACGCATCCAGAACCAGGTCGGTCCACACGCCCGTAAATGGGACAAGACAGGTGTGGTCATCGAAGTCAGGCAGTTTGACCAGTACGTGGTTAGGGTCGATGGATCTGGGAGGGTAACTGTAAGGAACAGGAAATTCCTTAAAAAATATGAACCCTTCAGCACACCTGCTCCAAAGATGACCATAGACCAACATTTGAAGAACTTCCTAGCGGTGCCCACCAACAGCCCACCTGCTGCACCACCTACACCTGCCAGGTCAGCACCAGGACCAAAGACACCCGCTTCACCCCGTAGTCCGACACGGTCCAGCCCACACGTTGAACGCAGGCGCCCGACCCCTGAAGAGACCACACCCCCCACCCAAGAAGACATGTCAACGCCGCCCATCGACATACTACCACCTGCACCCCCTAGGCCAATGGGTACGGCACCCCAAACTGCAACTCCACTAAGGCGTTCGAACCGTACCAGACGCCCCCCTACCTGGCATGAAGACTACCATATGAATCAAGAAGAGTAACCAATCAAGTATGCTTTAAATTAAGGGCACTGACAAAATAAGGTTTAGTCTTTATCCGTAAACATACAAATTTTTTTTTTTTTTGCCATATTATCCTTAATAATCTTCTTTATAAAATTGCTGGCTCAAAGACTTGGGGGAGAGATAGAGTACAGTACACTTTACACTTTACTTACTAAGAACTTTATATTGTGTTCCCAATACAGCTGTAACCTCATTACTGTACTATTACTTTTGTCAGGAATACCGTTGTACAACCCTTATTTTAATATACGATTCAATCTCTCGCTGAACTCTCTAATTGTATTGTAATATGTTTGATTGGATATAATGTACTGTATAATTCCATAAGTATTTATATTTTAGTTTCTACAGTATCGTATTCATCATGATGTAATAGCAAAGCCTTATGTTCTCATATTACTCTTAAATAAACTAGTATCTATGTTTTCCTATTAAAGTACTATACTGTATTCACTTTATAAAACAATATAAGTCTTCGCACTACTGTACTGCAATTACCTCATATCACATCTAGTATCAAAGACTTGGGAGGAGATAGAGGACAATGATTATGTTTATGTTTATGTTTATGTTTTATTCAAGTGATTACTTATTATGCTTATTCCTTTTTCAGAAGACCGTTGTCATTGTTTGACTTTATATAAATAAATAAATGATTACAAAGAGTTGGTTCTCATTTAACTAGTCAATCCTACATCTATGTCGTTAATGTAAATTACGAATAGCAATGGGCTTAACACTGAACCCTGTGGGACACCGCTACCTACATCCAACCACCCCGATTCACTACCACTAACTACGACCCTCTGCCTCCTGGCACGAAGCCATTCTTCTAACCAGTTAGCTACCTGACCGCGTATACCGTGAGGCTTTGACCTTCGCAATTAATCTCCTATGCGGAACTGTATCGAACGCCTTTTTAAAATCTAAATAAATAACGTCAGCCGCTCTATGCTTATCGTATTCGCGCACTATTTCGTTATAAAATTCTAACAAATTAGTTAAACAAGACCTATGGCGTCGAAACCCATGCTGACTACTATTAATCAAATCTCTACTTTCTAAGTGATCGATGATACGATCCCTAACTACGGATTCCAAAAGTTTATCGACAATTGACGTTAAGCTAATGGGCCTATAATTGCTAGCTACTGCGCGGTCGCCTTTTTTAAAAATAGGCGTGACGTTAGCTAATTTGAAGTCTTCAGGAATAATCCCCGTTTCGAGTGACTGATTAAAAATCTTCGTTAAGGGGCCTACGATAACGTCTTTCACATCTTTCAAATGTCTGGGATAAAAAGCGTCAGGGCCTGGAGCCTTGCTAACTTTTAGCCTATCGATATAATGCGCAATCTCACCCTCGTAAACAGTTATTTCATTCAAAATAGTCTCGCTACTAAATGGAACGATATCGTCCACGTCGGGGACATTATTTACATCTTTTACGGTAAAAACTGTCGCAAAAAAGTTATTGAAAATACCCGCCATCGCCTGAGCGTCAGAAGCCAAAGCGCCATTAACATCCACTAGAGGGCCTATGTTATCTTTTATCGGCTTACGATTATTAACGTATTCAAAAAACTTTTTTGGATTATGTATACTATCCGCAGCTATAAGTATCTCTAAATTACACTTAGCATTCCTAACTGATCTTTTAACCTGACGTCTAAGCTCGATATATCTATTAAAGTAAGCTGCCGTGCCATTGCGCTTATTAAGTATATACGCTCTACGCTCGTTTATGAACTCGCCTATTTCCCTAGTCCACCACTTGGGCCTACCATGATTTCTGGCGCGCTTGGTCCTACGAGGAATAAACTCCCTTTCAATATTCCTAAAACTTTCTTTAAACGCCACCCAATGCAAATTTGTGTCATCACCCATAAATAAGTTATCCCAGTCCACTACTCTCATCCTATCCGCAAAACTATCAAAATTAGCCCTACGAAAATCAGGGACTTCTATTACGTTACTATCCTTAGTGTTTTCTATCAATAACTTAAACCTAAGAATTTGATGATCACTACATCCTAAACTCTCGCCTACTTCTAAACCTTCGACTATATTCTCGCCGTTCGTCATCACCAAATCTAAAATATTATCACTGCGCGTTGGTTTGGTAACCATCTGTTGTAAAAAGTTATCTTCCATAAACTCAATCAATCTCAAACCCTCCTCATTACCAGTAAAAGTCTCATAATTAACATTAGGACAGTTAAAGTCTCCGACAATTATACTATTCCGATTGTGAATAAAGTTACTAAGAAGTGAGTAAAATCTAGTATCTGTATCGAGGGGTTGAACGGGAGGTCTATAAACAACAACAAAATTAAAACCAGTGGTGGGCACTGATTACATGTTTTGAAACCCTTGTAACCACTAACCATTAACTAAATTTTAATTTACCAGAGAATTATTATGGCGGGAACTGAAAGGTAAAATTAAATTTTAGGCACATTTATTAAAAACTATGACACAATGTGCTGGTTGCCCTTCAGAAAGACCAACTTCTCAAAGTTAGGCCCAACTGCCAGTCTTGACCTCTTGGGCCTCAGGATGTCCTTGCCGAGAGAGAAGAACCGTTCCACTGCGGCAGAGGACGGAATTGGCAGACTGAAGTTATGGCGGTTTGAATTCATTCGCGGAGCGGTTATCTTCCGTGAATGACTCCTCGCAGTTAACGTGTTAACGGACTTTAACAGACTAAATATCGAGTTATCGGAAGTTAACTGGTCCGATAACGATAAATGGAAATTAACTTCCGTTAATAGTCCGTTAAAAAAGTTAACTTCGTTAATTAACTGATATCGGATTACGCTTTAGTGCCCAACACTGATTAAAACTAATACTACGCGCCCTAACTTCAACACATATCGCATTA
Source organism: Bathynomus jamesi (assembly GCA_023014485.1). NCBI lineage: Eukaryota > Metazoa > Arthropoda > Malacostraca > Isopoda > Cirolanidae > Bathynomus > Bathynomus jamesi. Next base: position 543,307 of record JAJOZX010001461.1, read on the forward strand.
ATTGTTGCCGGAAAATCTAACTTAACCTCGATAGCCCTAAGGGAATTACGAATGTACAGCAAAACGCCGCCACCAATCCTATGTAACCTATCATTAGTAATGAGTTTAAAACCCGGTATATCAAGTTCCCCCAACAAGTCCCGAGTCACAGAATTTAACCAAGTTTCAGTGATAGCAACTATATCGTAGTTGCCGGAATAAATTATCGCCTTAAATTCATTTAATTTATTTCTAATACTACGCGCGTTACAATAAAAGACGTTTAAGTTATTTTTTACCACGGGCGGGCGTTTTAAAATATTTTTCACGTCTGGCCCGCGTTCCCCGGACCCACAACGTTTAAAGAAGGCTTCGACCTATACAGCTTTCGCACGTTTTCGTCTATTAACCTACCTAGCTTAGCATTACATTTATCATGCCAAAACTTGAATAGAATACTGCTCAGTCTTGACGTCTCTATACAAAATATAAGAAATAATAAACTAGAAGAAATCCAAAGAAATTTCACAGCAAAGATTGTTGGTTGCAAAGAACTCACTTACTGGAAAAGACTACGTAAATTAAATCTACATTCGCTGAAAAGAGAGAGTACACCATAATTTACATATGAAAAATAAAAAAAAAATTGGTATTAGACTTCAAACTGAACCCAGTAACTATCCAAACAAAACTGAAAAATAGGAAGGATAGAATGTGTAGTGTTCCCAAACTAAAGGCCCGACAAGGGACACCCTCAACACTAAAGGAAAATAGCTTGGTTGTCAGGCGGCCAAGACTTTTTAATCAACTTCCAAAGGACCTCAGGAACATCACCAGGGTTGGGGGACCTCAAAACGGCCCAGGAAAATTTTCTAGAAGCGGTTCATGCAACCCATTCAACTGTTATCTTATAACAGGCTAATTTTACAGTATTCAGTTTTTAATATATTAAATCATTTATTGGGATTGAAATAGAATAAAAAAGGAGCTTATAATATTATAACAGTTTTATATAATAATTTTCAAACAATCTGATAATAATTATAATCTTTAGGTAGTCTAAACAAGAGCACAGAGAGTAAAATAGCATCTGACAGGTATCATGTGTCATTTCCACTTCTTAAAAAAAAACATAATTTCATAAAATGTAAACTACTGGCATATAGGGTGGCCAGACAGTCCGCCTTTTGAGCACTCTGTCCTCCATCCGGAGCCACCTTGAGCCGGACGTTAATTTGTCCTCCTTTTTGGGGTCTGGCTAAAAAGAATTATATAAATTACCTCAGGTACACTTACAGTAAAATAGCGGGTACTGAAGGCCATAATAACCGTTAACATATTTTTATTATATGTAGTTGGCAATACTGCTGATAAGCCGCATTTGTTTTCAATTTCATGACTACGAGTCGGACAGTCAGTCTGCCCAAGGAGTAAAAATGAATATTCATTTCTTTCAGGTATATATATATATATATATATATGGGATGAATTTCACAATAAAACACGTGAAATGAATGAATGCTGCAAACCCACAAGGAAAAAGAAAAACGATTCCAAGGCCTTTCGTGTATTCAGAGCTACACCTCGTCAAGGAATGAAGATAAAAGGCGAAATGCCCATAGATATATACAACGTACAGGAAAAACAAAACAATTAGCACATACTTAACAAGGGTTAATGAGAGGCAAAATAAATTTTAACATGATATTGTCAATTTTATACATTCCCGCACTGTTATTGAAATTGTTTTTAAAATGAATAAATGCACATTCTAGAATATTTCTTTCTATTATATCTCTGTTTTTAACAAGCGCTTTAGAACTATCCCACTTGATGCTATGGTTACATCTATACATATGGTTAAATATAGCATTGGAATTATTAGCTGTTCTACAAGCATATTTATGCTGTTTTACCCTAATATCTAACGTTTTACCGGTTTGGCCTATATATACTGAGTTACATTGTGTACATCCGATCGAATACACACAACCAACAACATTATCAGGGCTATTCTTTATTAGGCGTGATTTAACAGTATTATTATATTAAAGATTACATTAATGCCAATTGCTTTAAGTAAAGTTGGAAGGTATTGAAAATTAACATGGTAAGGTAGACTAAGGATATTTTTACGCTGAAATTCCTTTACAATCACATTATTATAATACCTATTCTTGGCTTTCTTAAGACAGTTATCTAAAAATGAAATAGGCATAATTTAGTACCAATATTCATGATATTGCATAACTCGGAATCTAAAAATTCAGGACTGACAACTCTCAATGCTCGAAGAAACATATTTTATTAAGTATCATCATTAGGGGCAATTAAAGAAAAATATATATTAAATGGCTTACTTTTGAACATCAATGTGCCCCGAAATGCACTCTTTTGCAACAGTGATTATTTTTATAGGATAATTCACTCTAATTTTGCATTGTCTCTTCTTTATGTTTCCGATCTCTTTCTTTCTTTCACTTTCTTTACCTTTAAGGTTTAGAGGCCTCATGGTTTGGGTGGCGATCTCCCACCCCCCTTAAATCCACCCCTGTAGCCATGTCTACATGTATAGTTTTTTCCTCCTAAAGGTATTTAAGTCTAAAGAAGCATTATTGAGAGAGGAAACGATTTGTTCATACACATCTTTAAATGCCAAAATATGTGTTTGAATACTACAGTTTACATCCTGACAAGCTAGAGTAGTGGTGCTCAAACTTATAGCAATCATGTGCTATTTTATGCAAAGCAATAAATGTCGGGTGCATTTTATAACTATATTTTACGTTTTCTTTACGATACCAGCATTACAAAGCCTTGTGTACTTGCTTCTTCTTCTTCTACAGCATTATTAGTCCCGCACTTGCGCGGGTCGCTGCCGCGGATCCTCCTTCTCCACTCTTGTCTATCCTGTACCAGCTCGACATCCAGCTCCCGCTCCCTCAGGTCGTCCCGAACACTGTCCTCCCTCGCATGGTCTCTCCTTCCTCGCCCGTCTTCTCTGAGCTATCTTCTTCAGCCGCATCCGCTCATGGTGTGGTAGCCCTCGTCCACTTTCCACGGGGGCAGGGCGATCCCCCCGCGCGTCGGTTACGGCGGACGCCCTAGCATGTACGACATTTACGACATTTTCCATGATCCGCATATCATAATGGTATTGGCAAGGTTTTACGCTGGATGCCCTCCCTGACGCAACCAGAAAGAAAGACAAATAATGAAGTTTATAAATATGAAGTTTCAGAATGTAATTATCGTAATATTTTCTCTGTGAAGATATTAAGCCTTCTCCTTTATTTTTTTTATTTTTTTAGGATGTCATTTACATAAATTTAAAGGAGTCCATTAATATGATGACTCTTATTTATGTAAAATATAAATTCAGTGATGAAAACTTATGTACTTGCTTCCCTCCAGCTAATTTGTCAAATTTGACGCCCTTAACACATGAATACTTATTCAGTAACTGAATTTTAAATCTTATTGCGCAAGCGCTGCAGGCAGTCTTAGAAGAGTTGCCAACCACTCCGAAAATTCTCAAATTTCTTCCTTACGCGAGACTGCAGGGCCGTTTCCTGGCATAAGCAGACTAAGCGGCCGCTTAGGGCCCCGCTGCTACTAGGGGGCCCCTAGACAGGCTCCCAGGTCACAGCTCAGTGGGCAAGATTAGGAATATAGCTTAAGTTATTATTAATATTATTGTTATTATTATTATTATTATTATTACCCTTATTATTATTATTACCCTTATTATTATTATTATTATTATTATCATTATTATTATTATTATTATTGTCGTATTAATTAAAGTTTTTGTATGAGACAAATGTGATAAAACGGAGACAAACGAAACGTTTTGGTCGTTATGTGTAAATAACTATTGTGAGATCTTATTTCTATATAATTTAACTTTATTCTTACTATATGCTTATACTTTCCTAAATGCTTAATTTTTCTAGTATTGTAAAACATTATTTCACTAATTTACTAATTTTTAAGAGATTTTGTAACACTTTAAAACCTAGGGTTATTTTCGTTAGGTTTTCAAGTTTATTAATTCTTTTCTCATCGTTTTCAGATAATGTGAATTTTGTTGGTTAAAACCTAAATGGTCTGATTATTTTAATGTATTTGATTAACGTTACAATTATAACAATTATTAATTATTATTATTATTATTATTATTATTATTATCATGATTATTATTATTATTATTATTTAGCAGATTAGTTGTGGTTAACTAGATGTGACTTCGTGCATCTTGGAAAGTGAAACGACATTATCCATCAGGAGCTGAAAAACGGAAAAAGAAGAAAATAAGAAGAAAAAGAGCTTTTCTAGTAGCACAGGTGAGATTGCCACTTGTATATTCTTATGATTACAGTTCAGGCAACTAGGTTAGGTAGACCATCAAGCTAGGCAAGTGCTCAGGAATCGTGTAGAGTAAGCTAGTCTCTGTAATATTTATAATATTTCGAAATGTGAAATTTAATGGATCACATCACCTCAAATTCTGTTCACACAGATCAATTATTATCAAACAAGATAAGAAAGAGTATTTTAGCAAAAATTAGCAGAATATGTAATGTTATGTTCTTCTCAGGAGCACTACTGAAATATTTGGAAAAGCCTGATGAGCAACATGAGCCAACAGCAGGACCATCCTCTGTGCAACCTCAAACACCAGTAGAAGTAGAGCCTGATGAACCAACAAGTGGCCCATCTTCTGTTCAGCTTCAAACACCACACACAGGCATTTCTACTGAGCAACAAGAACCAAGATCTGCTCCACCGCGAGATGTTCTCACACGTCTTGTAACTATAATCCAATCACTGGCAGAGAGAAACCTTGCTTTCAGGGGTCTTCCTCTACATTGTACAATCGAGACAATGGCAACTTCTTGAAGGAGGTTGAGCTACTTGCCAAATTTGATCCAGTGATGAAACAACACATCAGCAGAGTCGAAAGTGGCCAATATAGTCATTCAAGTTACCTAGGAAACATCATTCAAAATGAGCTCATTGGGTCCATTAGTGGGAAGATCTTGGATGCCATCGTTGCAGAAATAAAACAAGCTAAATATTACTCACTCATTTCAGACTGCACTCCAGACATAAGCCACCAAGAACAGATGTCGATTATTATCAGAACTGTTAAAATGGGTGAAGTACCAGAAATAAAAGAATACTTCTTGGGCTTTCTTGAGGCTTCAGAAAGTACAGGCCTGGGTTTATCAGTTCTGATTCTGAAGAGACTAGATGAACTGAATATTCACCTTGATGACTGCAGAGGACAGTCATATGACAACGGAGCGAACATGAAGGGCAAGAACAAAGGTGTTCAGGCAAGGTTATTAGAGAAGAACTGTCGTGCACTCTATGTTTCATGTGGGGCTCACACTCTGAATCTTGTAGTGGCTGATGCAGCTAAAGCTTTCACAGATGCCATCAGCTTCTTTGGCAACGTACAAAAATTGTACAACTTTTTTGCAGCAGCTACACAGAGATGGACAATCCTAAAGAAGCACGTGAACATAACACTCAAGTCTTGGAGTGAAACCAGGTGGGAGAGCCGGCTTAAGAGCATTGAGGCTGTGCGATACCAGAGCCACAACATCAGAGAGGCCCTGTTGGAAGTCAGAAACAATGTCACAGATGCCATAGCCAGGACTGAAGCACAAGCACTTGCAGAGGAGGTAGGGTCTTATCGCTTTCAGATTTGCACAGTAGTATGGTATGACATTCTTCATGCAGTTAACCATGTGAACAAACTTCTGCAGTCTCCTACAATGCAGTTTGATGTGGCAGTCAACCTCCTCACAAAAACAAAAGACTCACTCACCAGCTACAGAAACACAGGTTTTGTTGCAGCACAAGTCGTAGCTAGGAACATATGTGAGGAAATGAATGTGGAGGCTGTGCTGAATGAGAAGAGGCTCAGGTCCACAAAAAAGCACTTTGCTTACGAAGCTCCTGACGAACCATTTACAGAAGCCTTAAAGAGGCTGGAAGTCAAATTTTTCAATGTGGTGGTGGACTGTGCCATCGGGTCAATAAATGAGAGATTCAAAACATTAGATGATGTGAGGGACATATTTGAGGTTCTCCTAAACTTCACCACAATGAACAAGGAAGATTTGTCCTGCAAATGTGAAAAGCTCTCTAAGATACTGAGCTCTGGAGCTGACTCTGACATTGATGGAAGAGAACTGGCCCTCGAAATTAAGAACTTGCCGACTTTACCTTCACACAACATGACTGCATTGGAGTTTCCTTCATTCATCAGAAGCAACTGGAGGAACTATACCCCAATCTCTGGATTGCACTAAGAATTGCCTGCACTCTACCTATGACAGTAGCGTCAGCCGAGAGGAGCTTCTCTAAGATGAAGCTAATCAAGAACTACCTCAGATCATCAATGGGGCAGGATCGCCTCAGTGGTCTTGGTATCATAAGAATCAACCAGGACGTTGGCAGGGAGATTTCATATGATGATGTTATTGGTGATTTCGCCCAGAAAAAATCTAGGAGGCAAAAATTTTGAAGATACAAACTGTTCTGTATAACTGTTAGCTATTACACGATTGTATCGTGGAGTTAGTAATTGTTTGGTAGTTGATAATTGCATTATTTTTTTATACATAGTTCTGTGTCATTTATTCTAAATAATGTATAAGCTAATTTTCAGGAATTTCATGAAAAGTATTTTTTCTGTTTGTCTTCTAAAGTACATATTTGTTGTTTTGGACACAAATGTTTCATTAAAATTGTTTCATAATTGTTTTTTATTAACACAGCCATTTTTTGTATGTGTGTGCTGAGGTGATGTAGTAAGGCGTGAGTTGGTGGATGGAAGGGTGGGGCCTGAAATGGGTATACCGCTTAGGGCCCCCTAATGGCTAGAAACGGCCCTGGGCAATTCCTTTCTTTACCATTAGGCAGCGCAAATGCCGAAGGCAAATAAACAGAGGTCCTTTGAAGACCTACATATACATAACTCTCTAATGAAAAAACATAGGGCTTTTGTCGTTAACTCTCCACCGAAGTCTGCTGGAAATTTCTAACGGATGAGGGTATCAGGCAGTCAACCCATAGCCCTATATAGTTTTTTCACACGAAACTTACGGGAAAATTATTGAATGCCTGGTTAATTAAATAGTACGGCGGGATATTTTTGCTACCCGCACGAAGGGTGGGTTCTCTGCTAGTAGTCTAATATAATTATTAAGTCATCTCATTCATGTTGTCGCATTATTGTGTCATACTAAAATGAATATACGATACGCATACAACTTACGCATACTGTAATGGACACAATTTTTATATCTCAGAAAATAACGAAAAGTTATATTGTTCTTGTTTCCTCTAATCTGTATGTTATTACAACCGTAAGAAGCAAAATATGCAACAAATCCTGGCCCTAATCCGAAATTACCAACCATTCCAGATTCACACTCACCCACCTCACCTTAATTAATACAGTTGAGTGATAATGATAGTTTTCTGAGAGAAGTTTGTAATTTGCAATGCTCATGTGGGAGGGCTCTGCGAGTCAGTCTTAGTATGAAAGTTTATGAATGAAATGAGGCTTTATGAAGAGACTACATAATTATACTCAGGGTCGGATTAAGGTTGTGAGGGGCCAAAAGCTAATAAGAGAGAAGGGCCTATATATGATTAATCCGGCACTGATTACACTAGACTGTTTCACTGGCTTTGGATGTGAAGCTCAAAAGCTCTTCAAAATATTTTGTGCGAAATTATTTGCATGTTATAAACTTATAATGCAAGCATGGACTGACTAGATATAGTTAGGCTTTGTTGCTACCTTGGCTTCACAAATCAGAAGATTCAAATAATAAAAAGTTCTTTTCCCAAATCAGAGCCCGGGAAGTTTCATCCAGAGAGCTTTTGTTATTTACATACTGCTTCCAAATTTGAACTTAATTTGAAATAATACATTTCAAATAAATTGCTCGAAGGTTACTGATTTGGGGCTCACTGTCATATACTTAATTAATTAACTTCCAAGATGGTATCCATGCAGGATATGACAACAGCTAGAACTAGAATAAATTCAGCAACTTTATCGAAGCTGACAGGGAGGCCTGTAATTTTATTGGGAACTGTTGAACAGGTTATTGTTTTAATTTCGTTTATTTCTTCTGGTTGGGCCCCGATATGTTAGTTAATTAAAATAATCACAACTCTAGGTGCCACATGCAGTTCAGAGAGAAATCCATCGGTCCTAATCACTAACCAAACCTAGGCCTAACCTAATTTAACATGTTACAAAGTTGTTATAAACTCTGTCTCTAAACTATGTCTGATATCTGTAATTTCGGTGTCAGTTCCGTTACATTTATTTGGAGAACATGGAGCCACTCGGCCCAGTCGAGGTTATCTAAGTCATGCTAGTGAGTTTAATGGAACAGTTAGGCCAGAACCAATTGTCAAGGGCGTACAATTAGTGATGTAAAAAAACCGTTTTTTTTTTTTTTTGTGTCGTTTTTTTTGTTTTTTTTTCTGTTTTTTTTGTTTTTTTTGTTTTTTTTAATAATTAATATAGATATTGCCAATTTAATTATAAGGTATACTTTTGCAATGATATATATTATAAATAAATAAATAAATAATAAAATAGGCCATATGGTACCAGTATAGAATGTCCTTTTCAGCCTATTTACAGAAAAAACTGGCCTCTTTCTTGCACTGAGTCTTGTATCTTGAGATCCATTAAACTTGCGAGAACAACACTGGCTGGGAGCTGACTGCCCATTGTCCAACCTTTCCAGGACTCTCCCTCCATCCTCGGATTTTGAATCTCCCACTTAACTATCCTTTAGACCCGCGATGACATATTCCCCCCCCCCCCCCCACGAGACCATCCATATATATATACATACACATACACCTATATACATATATACCAATATATACATAAATACTTATATACACATTTATATCTATTGTATACCCCATACACATGCATATATCCAGAATTCCAGATACATACGCATGCATACTCACATATATACCTACACAAACTCATACACCTCTATTTCACCCTTTCATTACCTCCGAGATCATTTAGCACATACAGTAATATCCATACAGCCAAAAGAAACCAATTAAGCACAGACAGAGCAGCAAGCTAGTATTTATATCCCAAAATGCAAAATTCCAAGAAAGTGAAGTAAAACATGGTGCTACATTGGCTTCGTCAACATCCAAATCTGCAATAAATACCAGTACCTGTGATATTGAAACTATTTGCTTTAATCAATCTAGTGATAATGATCTTCAATGGAAATAGAATCAGATAATGAAAGTTAAACAGCATTAGGTTAACACAAAGGTTAAAGAAAGAGATGAATATTTATATTTTTTTTTTATTTTTCTATTTGGAATATATATATATATATATATATATAATATATATATATATATATATATATATATATACTGGTATTCTTGCCAATCACAATTATATCTATTGTTTTTACCAGTATTATGGATATTATACCAGTACCTGTGATATTGAAACTAGCATATATGCTCTACCCAATCTAGTGATGATTCTTCCATGGAAATGAAGGTTAACCAACATTAGGTTAACAAAAAGGTTCAAAAAAGGTGAATATTTTTTTTTTTCGATCTGGAATATATATACTGGTACTCTTGCCAATCACAATTATGTATATTGTTTGAAATGAGGAAGAATGTTTTATGTTCTAGTTAAAAAATATAGGTATATACATATAAAAAATGAGGGTTTGTTTTTCCTTTCTATTATATACTTTTTGTGTGATTCAGTTTTTTCTAAAAGATGACTATATACATAACTAGGTATAACCGTATAGCATGGTAGTATAGTAAATTATAGGTAATACTAATATACTTATTAGATTAAAGGAAGAAAAATATGGAATAAGTTTAAAACAATAAAAAATAAAAAAAACAGACTATCTTCGTTTTAAACAAAAAAACGACAAAAACACAAAAAAAACGACACAATAAAAAACGACTCACATCACTACGTACAATTGACTTACTGGGCATTCAATGATTTTCATGTAGATTTTGAGTAATTTTAAGCAACTTTTACCAAAAATGTGTTAGTTATAGCTACTGCATATATATATATATATATATATATATATATATATATATATATATATATATAATCATTATCATGCATTATCATGCTAACAGACATAGACAGTGGAGTAAACAGCAACAGTATAGTAACATCCTTTGCAGATGATACAAAGATCAGCATAAAAATCAGCGATGTACATGACGTGGAGGCCTTGCAGAGGGACGCGAACAAAATATACAAATGGTCGGAAGACAATAGCACGTCATTTAACACTGAGAAATTTCAGCTCCTGAGATATGGTAGAAAAGAAGAACTTAAACAGACTGCATATTATGCTCCAGATAGACAGGAAATTCAGAGAAGCACGAAAGCGATTGATTTCTGGATAATAATGACAGATGATATGAAATTCAAAACATAAAATTAGATAGCGATAAATAAAGCAAAAAGTTGCCGGACAGGTACTAAGAACGTTCAAGAGAAGGGACAGGATAGTAATGATTCCCTTGCTAAAACACTGATTATACCAAAACTTGAATACTGCTCAGTTTTGACATCCCCATATAAAAAGGAAGAAACTAATAAATTAGAAGAAATACAAAGGCATTTCACAGCCAAGATTGCTGGCTGCAAAGAACTCAACTACTGGGAAAGACTACGTAAACTAAATCTGTACTCCTTGGAAAGAAGAAGAGAGAGGTACACCATAATCTACATATGGAAAATGATTGAAAAACTAATACTAAACCCAATTACCATTCAAACAACACTGGAAAATAGGAAAAGTAGAATGTGTAGTATTCTTAAATTAAAGGCCCGACAAGGGACCTCCTCAACTCCGAAGGAAAATAGCTTGGTTGTCAGGAGGCCAAGACTTTTTAATCAGTTTCCAAAGGACCTCAGAAATGTAATGGGGGTCAAAGTTGATGTCTTCAAGAGAAGACTGGATGCCTGGCTCAGGATGGTACCAGATGAGCCAGGCGTGCCTGGCTATGTATGGTGGAAAGTGCTAGAAAGCAACTCTCTCCTACACCAAGCCAGACCAAGAGGTGGGGCCACCAGCTTGACCTCCGTGTGAAGAGAGACCAATGCATGAAACAACATAAGATTCATAAGGTAAGGTTCATCCTCAAAATTCTCTGATTCCATTACAGAGGTAAGAAACTGTGTAAAAGATCTACACTCTCCAACCCCAAATATTTTTCTCTGTGGTGATTTTAATTTTCCACTCATGAAGTATAAAAGGATAGGAAAAAATATTTGTGTACACCAAGACAAGGGGGGCACATAGGAAGACCAGGAGCAGGTAAAAATGCTACAAGCTCTGGCTGATGAATTTGTTTAACACAAGAAATAACAGAAAATGCAAGAAAAAAACTGCCTAGATTTGGTATTCACAAACAGCAGCAACCTAATTGATAATGTAGAAATATCCCCAACTATAATATTGGATCACAACATTCTTGAAATAAAACCACTATAAAAAAACAAGAAAGGAAAGAAGCAAATTCAAAATTTTTAATTTTCACTCCAAAGCTATAAACTGGGAAGATGTTGCATCCAGCATGGAAGTAATAGATTGAAAATCCATCTTTGAGGCTAAGGCAATGGAAGAGATGCTGGAAATTGTGAAAAGACATGTCCTAAAATATAACAAAGAGGAAAGAGAACCAGGTTTGAGAGAGAAAAGAGGTCATTATTCCGAAAGAGAAAAAGAGTGACTGCAAAATTAAATAACTATGAAGATGACAACATCAGAAAAATATTAAATGATAAACTGCAGAGTATCGATTGCATCATACAGGAACTAATTGAGAAGCATACAGAAAAAGAAGGCAGTGATGCTGTAGAGGTGATAAAGGTTAACTCAAACTATGTCTATAATTTTGCAAAAAGGAAGTCACAGAACCATGTGACTATTGGACCTTTGAAAAATGAAGACAGTGCTTTATCTGATGATCTAACAGAAGATCTGAAATATTAAGAGCTTAGTATGAATCATCATTCAGTATCCCAAAAAATGACAAACTGATATGCGATAGAAATGCGTTTGTTGAAGAAGAACTACAAGGGGAAAGTATGATAGACTTTGACTTTATGACATGATATTACACAAGCTATGTGGAAACTAAAAGCACACACTGCAGCAGGACTGAACAAATGGAATGCTGCAAGAATGCAATTGCTGAGCCCCTATATTGGATACAATGTTGTAAAATTCTCAGGAATAATCTTTAGGAGAATATTCTCGAGAATTTTCTTGAGAATATTCTCTGAACCAAGAATTTTTGAGAATTTTCTTTTTTAGAACGCCTGAGGGGTTTTTCAACTATTCCGATACAACTTAACTTCAGTTCCTGTCAAAATGGAGAAATTCTAAGTCAGAAGTAAATGATAGGATGAGTGAAGAAATAAATAAATTAACTGATTCAAAAAATTTATTGAATCATTGTATAAAGACTGTATTTCAATTCAAAGTACAGTATTTACCAGGGATGGCAGTGATTAAATCAAAATGATTTAATCACCTGATTAAATCAATTGATTTTTTTATGAAAAAAAATCATGGTTTTTTGATTTTTCAAAATTATATAGAAATTAATAAAATATATCAGACAAAACACTTTAGAAAAAATTAAAATATCCCTTGTAATAATTAAGTGTTCAATTTCAGTTTTTTAGTATAATAGCTTTTTTATGAAAAATTCATGATTTTTTTTATTTGATTTTTTAAAAAATTATATAGACATTAATAAAATATATATCACAAGACACTTTGGAAATAAAAAAATATCCCTTGTAATTATGTGTTCAATTTCAATTTTTTAGTATCATAGCTTTTTTATGAAAAAATCATTATTTTTTTTTTACTTACCGGTATTTGATTTTTTCAAAATTGTATATAGAAATTAATAAAATATATCACACACAACAGTTTAGAAGAAAAAATATCCTTTGTAATGAAGTATTCAATTTCAGTTTTTCAGTATAATACTAATAAATAGCTAATAAAAAAAAAAAAAGATTTTTATGAAAAAATCATATTTTTTATTTATTTCAATTTTTTCAAAATTATATAGAAATTAATAAAATATATCATACAAAACAGTTTAGAAACAAATAAAAAATATCCCTTGTAATTAAGTGTTCAATTTCAGTTTTTCAGTATAATAGCTTTTTTATAAAAAAAATCATTTTTTTTTATTTGTTTGATTTTTTCAAAACTATATAGAAATTAATTATTGGTTACCCTGGTATTTACTCTGATTCTGACTCATCAATCATTGCCTCATCGTCATCATTGGCTTCTTTGTCTATTTCTTCTTCCTCCTCCTCCTCCTCCTGCTGTTCTTCTTTTTCTTGATCTTTGCATTCTTCCATATACTTCTCTGGAACATGAGGCTTTTCTGGGCTATCCCCATGTGTTAAAAGTTTTAGATTGTGAGAAATGTAGGTTAACTTGCCTGCTCTTTCTATGGTTAATTTGTTCCTTTTTGCCGAGTGAACAGTACTATAAGTACTGAAACTTCTTTCAGTTGTGGCAGTGGTTGGTGGCATACTTAAGATGTTGATCGCTACTTTGCCTTGCTTTGATCCGTAGCAGATACCTTTCCACCATGTTAGTGCATCTACTGTTTGGGCTGATTTAATTGCATATGGTTTGCTATAAAACCCTTCTTTTGCTCAGTACTCCGCAAGCTCTGAAACGACTTCAACTGAATGTTCAAGTACCATACATTCTGTTTGCTAGGTTATCTATGAATTCTGTCCCTTTGATTTGCTCATCCCTACTCAGACACTCACTATTGAATTTTGCATTGAGAATATTTGCAGCATAGTGAATATCTTTTAGAGCCATATGTTTCCTCTTTGCCAAACTTTCCATAACATCCTGTTCTTCCTTTTCACTAAGTGGGCTGTCAGGTAGTTGCTCTGCAAAATGATCATTTAGCTCTTTGAAACATTCAGCTACTTTGCTTATTTTTGGCTTGTCAGATTCAAGTATTGTTATCCATTTAACAAGGCTGATTAATTTCTGAACCCGCAACCAATATACATCTTCATCCAGGACTGCATTTCTAGTACGTTTGCTCATTTTGTTCTCAAGTTCCTCTTGTACAGCAAGGTGCTTTAGGAAACTTTTTGATTTCAACAAGCTTTCAAAACCACAAAATGGAACCCCATCTGGTTATCACTGGCAATTTAAGAGCATAAGTTACTTTTTTTTCTTTTTCAAGTGTGGTGAAATGTGCCTTTAATAATTGAGAATTGTTAACTTCTTTCACGATAGCTTTGCAAGTAGCCACAGTTTCATCAACAGTTTTCAATTTAGTGATGTCACCAACTATTAAATGTAGTGTGTGATTGGCACAAGTGTACACAGCAATGTGATTGATTTTTCTTGAATGATTGGGAAGGCTTTCAACATTGATGTTGCATTATCAGTTACAATGGCTCCAAACTTTTTGATATCTACTTCACTCATTATTTCTTCAATTTTCGATGCCATGTACTTAGCAGTATGATGCTCAGCTTTTGTCATCATAGTTTTATAAAAGACTGGTTGGGGTGTAGTTAACACGAAATTAATGATCGATTCATTCCTTTGGTTACTCCATGCATCAGTCTGGAGAGTGAGCACAGGAGCTTCTGCAATTCTGGTTTTCACTTCAGCTTCCACATGTTTGTATTTGGCATCCAAAAGTTTGCTGGAAAGTGTGAATCGAGATGGTATCTTGTAGGATGGTCTTATTTTTTTCTTGAAATTAACCCAGTCTGAATTCTCAACCAGTGAGAGAGGCGATCCCAAAGAAAATATTGCTTGTGCCAGGAGTTCATTTAATTCCTGAGTTTCACTTTTATTCATTGAATCAAAATATCTACTAATGGAGTGAGGAAACTTCTGAACTTGATCTGGACTTAGATGGAGGTGTTACATTACTCATACTAAATGTTTTCAACGTACTACGACTACTGTCAAGGCATTCGATATCCTGTGTAGATGTTGATGATGGTGATCTGCTTCTATACTGCTGCTCAGTGGATTTCACAATGGTTTCCTTAATGTACGAGGGCTTTTTGCACAATTCACTATGTTTTTTCATCCTTGTAGCATTTTTCGTATATTCGGCCTTGCAGTATTTGCATTTGTACAACTCTACCTTTCACCATTTTTGGCATGAAGTAATCCCAAACTTCACTCTTGGGCTTCGTTTTCTTCATCATATTAGTCAGAAATCACTAGAAATAAAGAAAACATTTAAGAAACACAATAATCGCATAAAATCACTGACAGAGAAAAACTCACATTTAAAAAGACACAAATATGAAAAGAAAATTACTGATAATTACGGGAAAAAACTCTGAAAACAATTATCACAATCACAATTCACAAGAAAATCACATGTAGATACTTGCTCTATATGCTATATAATGTTATAAAATAGGGTACTATATTTTTGTTGTAAATAACCAAATAATATTAAAAAAATACTAATATTCAATCTTAACTGTATAAATTTAAAAACATTTGAAATAATTTAGAATGATTCAAGCTGATCAAGCAGTTATAAATAATGCTAAGCTTAAGAAAACCAGTTTAATAACACTCAATTTGAAGAGTAAGGGCAAAAATGGCGGTAAAAATGCATTTTATTATGTGCACTACATTTTTTATACATAATTGCACTTTTCTGGTAGTTTTTGATGTTCTGTTCAAATCTGGTATCCATTTTATGGGAAATTTAAGAGAAATTTATTTTTTGCAAAATCAAAAAAAATACCCCTTATATATATATATAGAAGAAAGCAGATGTATAATCCAAGAAAAGATGCGGAATTGAGTAGTATTAACTCCAGATACGTTACATTAACCTAACCTAACCTAAGGTAATGTAACCTAACCAAATGGAAAGTAACATTGAAAGAGTATGTATTCGATACCAAATGAGAACAGAACACACCAAAAACTACCAGGATCCATATCTTTTCTGGGATTATATGCCTCCTTTCTTCTATATATATATATATTATATATATATATATATATATATAGTCTTGACATCCCCATATAAAAAGGAAGAAACTAATAAACTAGAAGAAATGCAAAGGCATTTCACAGCCAAGATTGATAGCTGCAAAGAACTCAACTACTGGGAAAGACTACGTAAACTAAATCTGTACCGGGTACTCACTGGAAAGAAGAAGAAGAGAGGTACATCATAATCTACATATGGAAAATGATCGAAAAACTGGTACCAAACCTAAAACTAAACCCAATTACCATTCAAACAACACTGGAAAATAGGAAAGGCAGAATGTGTAGTGTTCCTAAATTAAAGGCACGACAAGGGACCTCCTCAACCCTGAAGGAAAATAGCTTGGTTGTCAGGGGGCCAAGAATTTTCAACCAGCTTCCTAAGGACCTCAGAAACGTAACGGGGGTCAAAGTTGAAGTCTTCAAGAAAAGACTGGATGCCTGGCTCAGGACAGTACCAGATGAGCCGGGCATGCCTGGCTATGTACGGTGGAGAGCGCAAGAAAGCAACTTGCTCCTCCACCAGGCCAGACCTAGAGGCGGGGCCACCAGCTTGACCTCTGTGTGAAGAGAGACCAACGCACGAAACAACATAAGTTCATAAGGTAAGGTATATATATATATATATGTATATATATATATATATATATATCCCCGCAAGGGGGTTTTAAGCTCGTGCTCTTGAGTGCTCTTTGTGCTCATTTGTACATGCTTGTTCCTGGAGGTTTCACGTGCGCCCTCCCGGCCCTAGCACCCAAGGATGATGAGGCTCGACTAGTGATGTGAGTCGTTTTTTATTGTCGTTTTTTTTGTTTTTTTGTCGTTTTTTTTGTTTAAAACGAAGATAGTCTTTTTTTTTGTTTTTTTTTGTTTTTTATTGTTTTAAACTTATTCCATATTTTTCTTCCTTTAATCTAATATAGTATATTAGTATTACCTATAATTTACTATACTACCATGCTATACGGTTATACCTAGTATATATAGTCATCTTTTAGAAAAACTGAATCACGCAAAAAGTATATAATAGAAAGGAAAAACAAACCTCATTTTTATATGTATATATATTTTTTAACTAGAACATAAAACATTCTTCCTCGTTTCAAACAATATACATAATGTGATTGGCAAGAGTACCAGTATATATATTCCAGATAGAAAAGGAAAATATTCACCTTTTTTGAACCTTTTTGTTAACCTAATGTTGTTTAACCTTCATTTCCATGGAAGAATCATCACTAGATGGGTAGAGCATATATGCTAGTTTCATATCACAGGTACTGGTATAATATACAATCAAAATACATAATACTGGTATAAAACAATATATATAATTGTGATTGGCAAGATACCAGTGTGTATATATATATATATTCCAAATAGAAAAATAAAAAAAAATAAAAATATTCATCTCTTTCTTTAACCTTTGTGTTAACCTAATGCTGTTTAACTTTCATTATCTGATTCTATTTCCATTGAAGAATCAATATCACTAGATTGATTAGAGCATATAGTTTCAATATCACAGGTACTGGTACTTATTGTTATTGCAGATTTGGATGTTGACGAAGCCAATGTAGCACCATGTTTTACTTCACTTTCTTGGAATTTTGCATTTTGGGATATAAATACTAGCTTTGCTGCTCTGTCTGTGCTTAATCAGTTTTTTTGGCTGTATGGATATTACTGTATGTGCTAAATGATCTCGGAGGTAATGAAAGGGCGAAATAGAGGTGTATGAGTTTGTGTATGTATATATGTGAGTATGCGTGCGTATGTATCTGGAATTCTGGATGTATGCATGTGTATGGGGTATATAATAGATATAAATATGTGTATATAAGTATTTATGTATATATTGGTATATATGTATATGGGTGTATGTGTATATATGGATGGTCTCGGGGGGAAAATATGTTCATCGCGGGTCTAAAGGATAGTTAAGTGGGAGATTCAAAATCCGGGCATGGATGGGAGAGTCCTGGAAAGGTTGGACAATGGGCAGTCAGCTCCCAGCCAGTGTTCTCGCAAGTTTAACGGATCTCAAGATACAAGACTTTCAGTGCAAGAAAAAGAGACCAGTTTTTTCTGTAAATAGGCTGAAAAGGACATTCTATACTGGTACCATATGGCCTATTTTATTATTTATTTATCTATTTTTATAATATATATCATTGCAAAAGTATACCTTATAATTAAATTGGCAATATCTATATTAATTATTAAAAAAAACAAAAAAACAATAAAAAACAAAAAAACGACAAAAAAAACGACAAAAAAAACAAAAAAAAAAACATGGACATAAACATATAAAAAAAATGGTTTTTTTACATCACTAGGCTCGACCCTGCAGTCCTTGTCATCCTTGGTCTTTTTCCACTTCGACTGTCCCTTCCACCCTTTCTTTTTCCTCTGTCTTTCATCTCACTTTTCTGTTTTTCCGCCGAGATATGCCCTTTTAAATAGAGGCGAATCGGTTCTTCCCGAACTTAAAAAAAAAAAAAATATATATAGTATATATATATATATATATATGATATATATATATGAGGTATTTTAGACTGGAATGGATACCAGATTTGAACAGAACACATCAAAAACTACCAGAAAAGTACAATTACATGGGGAATCACAATGCAGACATATATATTATCATAAAGAACACAATGATCAATAAAAATTTCAATGGTGTAATCATCATCATTTGTCATTATATAAATTACATCTTCAAAAATAAACATTCACAGCCTATACAGCCATAGCTTAATATCACAAAAGCACAAAATGAACTAAAAAACTTAAATACAGCCACATATTCAAGCGCCATTACCAATAATGATTTACAATGTTTTATACACCATTTATTATGATGTCACACGCGAAATTATTAAAAATTGAACCAAAATCATTGAAATAAAATCATGCATAACTTTGTTAATACAAAATTTCCCATCATGAAATTTTGTATGGGTTATAACTAAATATTATGTAAATGTTAGTGACAGTGAATTTCTCGAGAGTGCGTGCACATAATAAATGCATATATCCAAAATAGCAAAAAAAGAAATACTTCAAAAAGAACTACCTACCCATAAAAAACTCGCAAGACAATATCACAATCACAATTCACAAGGAAATCCATGTAGATACTTGCTCTTGCATACACAACCACAAACTAACCAAGGAAACAATTTGCCATCCTTATATACTATTTTCTCCCAATTCCGGAGTATTCTAGAATGTTCTCACACATTCTAGAAAATTCCATAAGGTTTTGAAATATTCCAGAATTCTCTAAAAAGCTGCAAAACAATCTAAAAATGTTTTAAAACTAAAAAAAAGAAAATGCTTGAATATTCTCAGCAAATAATATTTGGAGAATGAAAATGAAAGAACATTTTTAGAAGATCAGCGTACATTGTACGCTGATCTTCTAAAAATGTACAATAGGATTAAAAAGCAATGAGTAAGTGGCAAGAACATTTTTAGAAGATCAGCGTACAATGTACGCTGATCTTCTAAAAATGTTCTTTCATTTGGGGGCACTTTTTTTTCTTTACAGCAAAAACAAGAATTCCAATTACCACATTTGCAAGAAGCAATATCAAATAGTTGTTCCGAATGTTCCTGAAATGACTTCAATTACTTTTGTAACTTCAGAATTCCTTTTTAGTTTACCTGTGTTTAAGTAAGGTCTTGTACTTATTATGATAGTTTTGAGCATATCATGTATTCTTTTCCTTGATAAAGTTGGGATGAAGCTGTGAGCCATATCTCTGAAGTTGGAAATGATGCATTGGCAATAATCTGGAATGGAGGATCTTGGCTGTCATTTTTTTGTTGTTCCGGTGCCAGAGATAAGCTCTTAGCACATCCCCATAAGTAGGTAGAACATTATTAACAAAATCTGCTGGTTGACCGATGCTATGGCATTTTGCTAATGTTCTGGTTACCAGGGTTGTGGAGTCGGTCCAAAATTTTCCGACTCCGACTCCACACATTGTAAAAATTTGACTCCGACTCCGACTCCACACATTGTAAAAAATCTAAAAATCCGACTCCGACTCCTCACATTTTAAATATATGACTCCGACTCCTCTAGTGTTTCACTCTATAATTATCATAATAATAAGACATTTCACCACCACATGAATCATCAGGTTACTTTCTAGGATAAGGGAACATTCAAATATTAAGAAGGATATTGACTTGTAGATATTATCATATTAAGGGATTTTTATTTTTCCAATAATATATATATAATATACGGTATATATATAATATATATATAATAATATATAATATATATATAATATATATATATATATATTATATATATATATACTGTATATATATGAAAAGATTCTCTTAAACATAATTAAGGCTAACCAGTAGTAGTCCTACTTAAAATTGAATAACCCTTCTTAACCTAGTGGCTATAACCAGGGTTGTGGAGTCGGCCCAAAATTTTCTGACTCCGACTCCGACTCCACACATTGAAAAATTCGACTCCGACTCCGCCCTGAAACGTGCGACTCCACGACTCCGACTCCACAACCCTGCTGTTTACTTTGAGTTTCTTTCAGACATTATAATCTAGTACGATATTTACCAACTAAACTGCGGGTAAATGGTGATATAACACGGGATGAACAAGAAACACAACCTCTCGCCACATGGACACACAACAACTGACAACGTCGCTTCCTTTCCCAGCTTATATAGGGTAGGGAACGGGGGATGTAGCAGTGTGCAGTGTGCAATGCACAATGTGCATTTTATATAATGTTCATTGTTCAATGACTGCTATTAATTTATTCAAGCTATAATAGTGTTCTCAGGGTTGTTTGCACAGAAATATACCGGAATTAACATTTGTATAACATCTTGTTAAAACTTGCTTTAAATCAATATTTTGGATATTTTAACGGCTAAGACGCCACCGGAAGTTATTAACAGATTGTGCTGAAATTTTTATTGTTTATTTTGTAAGTCT
This sequence comes from Bathynomus jamesi, assembly GCA_023014485.1. NCBI lineage: Eukaryota > Metazoa > Arthropoda > Malacostraca > Isopoda > Cirolanidae > Bathynomus > Bathynomus jamesi. The sequence continues at coordinate 564,418 of JAJOZX010001461.1, forward strand.
TTAAAACCATTTTCCAATTTACCCCGTTCAAAAAATACTCACAAATATAATTATGATATTTTTTTTCAAATATCGTATTTTTATGTGTTTTTTAGACCTATTTTTCGATTTTTAAGGACTCGCTGCCACGGAAGTATTGACGTAGATCAAAAAAATTTTGCACACTTTATTTTCTCTCCAAATCGCAACTTTTCCGCACTACCCCCAATCAAATATCGAAAAAAGTGTAAAAATGAGCTGCCCTATTGTACATATTTCAACATGAAGTGTTTTACTAAAAAGTTTGAAATGCTCTGTTTTGAAAAGTATTTTGTTAAAGTACATACCAATATTATGTTGATTGATATTTAGCTTTCAGCTTATGTGTAGTGTATTTTATTTAGAGTTTTTGTTGGTTATATTATGAATTTTCTATTTTGAAAAACCCAGATTTCCCTGGATTTTTTGGGTTTTATATATTTCATTATTATTTATATATTGCATATTAACAATTAAGATAATAAAAAGTAAACTTACTCATTGCTTTTTAATCCTAGTATAAAATGCTGTTTTTATCAAAATCTAAAAAATGGTTATACTGTATCACATTTTGAAAATGAACTCTTCATTTCCTACCTCCTTTTTGCTATCATTTTGTAAATGTGTACTACATTTTCTTTTTTCCATTCATCTAGTACCTCTGCATAATTAATAGACTTAACAAAACAAAATAGTTAGTGCCTCGGATAAGCTTTCCTCCCCTTCTCTGAGAATCCTAGCATATATATTATCAGGTCCAGCAGTTTTATTTGACTTTAGTGTATGAGTCACTTGCCTAACATCATCCTTCCTTATATGAATATGATCAAGAATGCCCAAATTTACAAAATTTAAAGTATTAAAATTAAAGTTATTCAAGTAACTTTGCGTAGTTTTGGATTAACATGGTCCAAAAAACCTAAATTTTTTTTAAATTATTGCACTGAAATCAAATGGGCAATTAATGACCAAAAGATATTCTTTTGGTCAATTTTGGTGTGTTTTGAAAGAATCTGACATTTGTTTCTCATGCAAATGAGCAGTTTTTGAGAGATTTTCAAAATTTTTATATTTGGAGAACCACAAATTTAGAAATGAAATGAGGTTAAATTCCTTCAAAATGCATCAGAATTAACCGGAAAAATATTTACTTGCTGGTGAGGATGTAATGTAACCTAACTCTCTAACCCTAACCTAACTGGACCTAACCTACCCACACCTAGGCAATACATACCATATATATATTAACAAAAAAGAACTCTTTATTCATAATATATGTTGACCTAAGCTTTATAATCATTTGCACACTATAAAAATAGTTTTCCCACATTATCTTTCAAAATGATTCAGAATATTATATTTTCATGTTAAGGTGTTGGTTTGTGTTCAGTGGAATATTAACCAACAGCCTCTGTTCAGGTAATTTTATGTAGCTACCCTCAGTTGTACTGGTACCAGGGTTTGGGGTAATCATCTGTAGTCAGTTACAAATTCTGGAGTAATTGTGTGTAATCAGTAATCATGGACAAGAAATGTAATAATCATAAGTGATGACAGGCAAAATGGGTTATGTAATCATATTTTAGTGTAATCATGATAAGGTTCAAAATGTTTCAAAGTGTGTATAAAACTATTTTCACCTCCATGTGGAGAAATATGCTTTGAGTCTCTTTGGCCACCTTTAAATGCTCTTGTGAGGTGGCCTAGCAAGGGCATTTAAGGGGATTTGTCACTCTAAGATTCTGTAAAGAGCATGTTGCTAATTAAACTGAGTAGTTTAGTAACTGAATGCTTGAAAATATTGATGAATTTGATGTACAAATTAGGTGTTTATTCAAATAAAGATTACAAATATATACCTTTCCTTTCAACCTTTCAAGTGTTCCATGTGAGGATTCCTCATTTCACAAAGGTCAAGCTTGTTGGCCTGGTGAAGTAGTGAGTTGGTTTCTTGTACTCTCCACCTCACATAGCCAGGTATGCCCTGTCTCATCTGGGGTTGTTCTGTGCCAGGTGTAGATGTCCACCACAATACCACTCATGTTCCTTAGTTCCTTGGGCAGCTGGTTAAACAGTCTTGGTCCTCTCACAACAAAGCTATTTTCCTTTTGGGTTGATGTTCCCTGTCTAGCCTTTAATTTTGGAACAACATATTATTCCTTTTCTACTTTCTACTGTTATTTTGTAGGTTATAGGGGTCAGAGTAAGATTAGGGGCTAGTTCTTCCATTATTTTCCAAGTGTAAATAATGATGTATCTCTCTGTCCTTCTTTCCAGTGAATATAGGTTTAATTCATATAACCTTTCCCAGTAATTTAGTTCTTTACACCCATTGATGTTGGCTGTGAAGCTTCTCTGAATCCCTTCTAGCTGACTAATGTCTTCTTTTTTATGTAGGGATGTTAGGACTGAGCAGTATTCCAACTTGGGTATGATCAGTGTATTCAATAGAGGAATCATTATATTCCAATCCCTTCATTTAAAGGTTCTCAGTATCTGCCCAGTTATTCTCTTTGCTCTGTTTACTGATATCTTATTTTGCATTTCAAATTTTGAATCATCAGTCATTACAACTCCTAAATCTTTTGCTTCAGGTTTTCTTTGAATTTCCTCTCCATTTGGAGTATGTATTCTATGGATTTTAGGTCCTCCCTTTTTCCATACCTTAACAGTTGAAATTTCTCTGTTAAATTTCATATTGTCATCTTCTGACCACTTGTAGATTCTGTTCATGTCTGTTTGTAGAGACCCTATATCCTCTGGGTTTCTTATTTTTCTACTGATCTTTGTGTCATTCGCAAAGGATGTTACTGTGCTGTCTCTGGTAACATCCTCATCTATGTCAGTTAGCATGATTTTGAAGAATAATGGAGCTAATTAATACTGTTCCTTGTGGTACTGAGCTCAGGACCTCTGATTCTGATGAAGTTATTCCTTGAACTGTAATGACTTGCCACTGGTCACTAAGGAAATTCTATATCCATTTCCCTACTTTTCCTATTATTCCCATATATTTCAGTTTATGTATTATGATTCCATGTTGAATGCTTTGGCAAAGTCTCTGTGTATGATATAGTTTTCATTACTTTCAAGTGCATCAATAATATTGTAGTGTTCCATTAGTTGTGATAGGCACTCTTTCAAATATTTTAGTGAGATGAGATGGAAGCGACACTGGCTTATAGGTTTTGGCCCCGGATCGATCTTCTTCTCTATATATTGGGACTATGTTCACACTCTTTAGGATGCCTGGTATTTCTCCTGTGTCTTGTGATCATCTCCATATCCAATATAGGGGCTCAGTGATTGCATTCTTGCAGTTTTTGATCAGTATGGCATTCCATTTGTTCAGGCCTGCTGCTGTGTGTGCTTTTAGTTTCTTTATAGCTTGTGTAATATCATCTGTTGTAAAGTCAAAGTTCATTATACTTTTCCCTTTTGGTGGTTCTTCAAAGAATGTGTTTCTCTCACATATCAGTTTGTCAGTTTTGGGATACTGAAAGATGATTTATACCGAGCTCTTAATATTTCAGATATTTCTGTTAGGTTATCAGATAAAGCATTGTCTTTATTTTTCAAAGGTCTGATAGTTGTGTGATTTTTTGACTTCCTTTTTGCAAAATTATAGAAGTACTTTGAGTTTAACCTTTACGGTATTGCTTCTATAGTATCATTATGATGTTTTTCTGTATGCTTCTCAATTAAGTCCTGTATGATGTAATCTATTCTCTGCAGTTTATCAATTAATATTTTACTTACATGTATTTTTATTTTTTTTCATTCATATTTATATATGTATTATAATAATAATGATGGTAAATATGATCATGAAATCACATTATCAAAAATTGAGGCTTCCTTTTATATGAGTTAAATAAAAAGCAACCATGATTACGTTTCCAAAGCAATTATAATCATAATCAATACATATGAAAGTGTGTGTAATTGTAATCATAATTGATTATTTTTTAAAGCAATCACCCCTAACCCTGACTGGTACCCTATTTAGAATAAACTTTCAGGAGAAAGGCCTACTTTAAGGGTTTTAACCTTAGATTTTGAAGTTTTATTAGCATAAGAGGCTAATATTAAGTTTCAAAGAGACCAGATTAAACTAACTTAGATTAGATGGTATTTTATATTAGTTATTTCTCATCAGACCAATTTTGGCCAATCAGGATCTTTGTAACAAATTTTGAGTTTGTGAAAAAATTGGTCTCCACAAATTTTAATACTTATGCAAAATATCTGCATTAATTTTAGTTCAAACTATTGCCTGATATGTCAAGTACAAGTAATTTCAGGTAAAACTCTCATCCAAAGAGTTGGGGGCAACCCTTGAAACTTCCTGTCCTGTTTGCTTCTCCTGCTTCACAAAGTGTCACTCCAACAGTCACTCCATGATTTACATCGGATGGCTATGGAATACCTGACCTCTGATCTTTATCTTTGATTGGGGTAGAGAAAACCTTATGGTTTTCAATGCCTCAAAAATTCCATTCCTTCCTGTCTACTCATCACAATCTTCTACACAACTATCCCCTTACCTTCAACAATGCGCAACTCAATCCTTCCTCTTCACTTAACATTCTTGGTATTTCCTTTTCTTGTGATCTTTCCTGGAAAGATCAGATACTCTTTCCAAAACAACTTCCAAGAGGTTAGGTTTGCTATATTACCTTCAAGAGTTTGACAAAAGAACTTGATGGCATAATTAGAAAATTAGTTAACAGACTCGTAGTCTCACTGTGAAAATACATTTTTGGTTATAAGAGGAGCAGATTTTTTAAATAACTTGCCCTGTGATATAGTAAATAGTAGTTCCTTAGATAGTTTGAAGAGAAATTTAGATGCTTTCATGAATGAAAGAAATGGATTGCAAATTCTGTAAATAATGTATATATTAGCCAAGAGGTATGCAGGTGAGTACAGTAGTTTTGTAATTATTTTAATGGTAATTAGTTTACCTGAAATATTTTGCAAAATTCTGTTGTGAAATATAGCTTTAGACCATTTATCTGACTTGGATAATCTTGATAACCCAAAGTGGCTTCATTTTATCCAAAAGTATAATATGTACTGTAATGTATTATTCCCATTTGTTGGACTGCTTGTAGTGAGGATAGGATGCACAATACCTCTTGGAGATTATTTAGAGCAGATTCATTATTAAATTAATAAGTTATTCTTATCGATAATTAATTCCAATTGTTCATAACTTGGTGGACCATTATGCTGATTCCTTACTTTTATAGTTATTATAATGGTAGGGGCTTCGCAAAACTTTGTTCAATTGTGTCAACTACCATGTACCCAAGATTATCAAACCAGATTCTCTGAGGTTGACTTTTTTGTACCTCTTCCAAAATGTGAGGTTACTAAATTTGAAAACTAACAAATTCCATGAACCTCAATACTCTGCCCCCCCTCTACTTTCACACCCATTCATAATATTAACAAATTTAAGAGGATAGGCCCACTTTTACTTCATCCAATGAACAAAACCAATTGATTAGTAATTAGTGCTGATCATTAGACAAATTTTGCAATCAATCTTAAGTGAAACTTTTTATTTTATTAAAGAAAAAGATTGAAAGTATTACCATTAAAAGATTACATTTTCTTTATTCAGGTTGATTCAACCAGACAGAAAGTTCAAGTTCGGGCAAGTGATGGTCAGATGGTGGTGGTTAAATTTCAAGAACCATTGCAGGTTAGCCTACTTGTAATATTTTTTGTTTAATGGGATTCTTATGCAAAGTGCCTTTGTATTATTTTCATATGTTAGCATAAATTATGAAAACTCAAGTGCAGATAATTAACTGAAGTGTCTAGTATTTGGATGTACTTGTGCATCATTGTGCATCAGCATATTATTTGACAGTTTTTTGCTGCATCAGTAATCACTATCTTTAGCAAGTAATTAGTAGTGATGTACCAATTCCAAAATCTAGCTGATGCTGATTCTTTGACTAGATTTCAAAAAATCACTTATCTTCATAAATTTTACTAATCTTGGATGAAAATTTTCATTTTTCCTATTTTTAAATTTCAAATTTGTTTAAATGCTTCTCCTTAGCTCACTCCATGATATACAGTACCTACCAGAATTTGTTACTAATATACGGTAGGCCTACCATAGCTAAAGTTATGTTAAATAGTTGTATTACTGAGAAAAATGATAAAATAACTTTCAATTTCATAACTGAAAAACAATATTTAAAGTATCAATAATTGGTTTTCCTTATGTTGAACCTATTTTCTTTCTTCAAGAATGTAACAACAAAATTTTTCATTAAAATTTGAAGTTCCTGTTGGCCTATTTGAATAAAAATGGATATACAATTTGCATTTATAAAATTATTAAAATAATAATGTACTTAAAATAAAGTCATTATAATAAAGTGTTTAATATAAAAATTATAAAGTACAGCTAAATATACAGGGTGATCCATTTGGGTATGGATAAAATAAAAATGCTGTGAGAATCTACTGAGAAGTGATACAGTGTTCATCTGTTGCATGTGTGGTCATAAAATGTGAGAGTTTGTAATAGGCTATGCCATCCATTGCCAGATGTACAAGTGCCATCTCCTGTCAGACTTATGAGACATATGTCAGTTTCGAAGATGGTGGTGAATGCACAACAATGTGCAAAGTGTGTCATTTGGTTTGCTAAGTTTGAGAATGTGACAGTGGTACAGTGTGGGTTTTGCTGTGTGTATGGTGTTGCTGCGGTGGCTGAGTAGGCCGTAGTCCCCAAGTATCTGTATTGTCGAACCACCCAGCACCTTTTCATGTTTCTGGGTTTGGGATAGTCAAGAGACTGGGCAAAGATGTAATCTCCTCTGGTATCTAGGAATGCCTCTCTTGTCAGTGGTTTATTTCCAGGAGATCATTCAGGTCTGACTCGCATGTTAACTATAAAGGACTTCCCCCAGTTCAGGTGTTTAAATCTGACTCTCCAATGGTTCTCCTAACCAACCACTCAGAGTCCAAGAAAGGGCTGGAATTCAAAGGTAGACTTAATAGAAGTAAACTACTCTGTTTGTTTTTCTCTTTATTATATCTGAAATAAACAATTATTCAGCGTGACAGTATAAACATAACAAAAGGACTGGCAATGAATCACAATTAACAAAACCTCTGGAAAACCAATAACACCGTGAGATTTGGCAGAAAGGATAGAAAGCAAGTGGGAGACAAGTACCGGAAAAGACTTGCACAGAATGTTAACCCCTGTCCCAGCCTAGCTACCCTCCAAACTTGACACCCCCCTTATGACCTCAGTGTCAATTTCATTATACACTGGCTAGTTAGTAGGGTTAGGGTCACTGGCCTGATTCCAGGGCAGATCCCAGTGGGTGGTTGACACAACCTCAATAGACTGCGTAGCTCCCACTGGATTGGATCCACAATCCAAGCCTGATGAATCTGGACCACGTGAGTTGAACCCCAACTGGTTGCCTAGACAACACAAGATTATTAGTTACATGCACCAGGCACCATTAATCACGATAATAACATAACAGGCGATTAATCAACAAACATTAACTGGAATCCTGACTTCATAATTGATCACTGGAAAACATAATTTACTCATGAAATCAAAGCACATAAATAATAAATAACCAACATAAAAATAATAACTACAAACATTGACAGTTATGGGAAACCTATCTCACATGAGTTAATCAACCTATAATCAGCGCCAAACAAGCATGAGCAAAAACCTAACTGGAATAATGTGACTGGTGACCTATAATAATGATAATTGGTTCTCTAGCTAGTTACATGACAGGGTGGCAAACCTATCTATACTCAGTCACAGTTTCAACAACCTATATATATGTCTACTTTTAATAATGATAATGATAGTGAAATACCAATGACAACACCACAATAACTAGGAATAAGGATTATGAACAAGTCTTTATTCCTATTGTACACTGGCCAAGGATTACAAGCTAGAGCACTTAACATCATACCTTTAAAGGCTTTCCAAACTCCCTTGGCTTCCAACAGGACACGTCCGTATTTATCTCAGCCTGTCTATCAGGCCTTCTGGTCAGGTTTCATAACCTTTTAATTGGCTTCCAAGATCAAATAGTCTGGATGTTACGCTAGGGTTTTTTAAGGTTAACAGGCTTACTAACTAGACTCCTGTGGGGAGAGAAAAACTTGAAGAACCAGATAGGACTTGAAAATTCTTGACTTTAGCCAAATGAAAAATTGAAAAATTAAGAAATAAGAACAAATAAAAATCTATAAGATTTTAGGCTAAAAATAAGAACAAATCTTGGAAATAAGGACACTTGAGAACTGAGAGTAGATTACAATAGTTTATAATATGTAGAGATTAGCTAGTTAGAGAAAATGTAAATTTATGTGTGACTTAACTTATTAAGCTTTGCCTTTTTTGTGAATGGAAAATGTATTTATACAATTACACTTTGAAATGAGTATAAATGATCATAAATAGTGCATTTTGTATGTTCAATTTTCTATAAATATAGATTTTTGTAATGAAAATTTCAAAGAATTAGTAAGAGAATCAGGTAAATTTGACTGATACTGATGGCCAAAAAGTGGCCAATTCTAATGATGCTGATTATTAGACAAATTTTAGGAGCTCTTTCATCATTTGTCTGTGCCCCCTCCCCAAAATAATAATAATAATATGGATATCCCCCTTTAATATTATATGTAGGTTTGCGTAATTAATAAACTTTTAGTCTGGGTTGAAAATTTATAATTACTTACCAAATCGTTATCCTTATATATATATACAGTCGACCCTCGACTTACATCGTCACTGTCTTACGTAATTTCAAGTTACGAGAAGCCCCCCTCCCATTGACTGTAATTGATTCGTCTTACATAATTATTTTGTGTTGCGTAATAGCTGCATAATCGCAAACGCAGTGCATGACCACTCACTGGCAGGATGCCAGGTATTTCACGTTATTTCATTGTTACTTTTACTGTGCATTATTCAACTCTCTCTCCAATATAAGTCTAAATTAATTTTTTATTATTAATTTTTAATATGTATTTTCTTTTACAGATGGTGTTTCTTAATAATAATTATTAATTACCATTATAATTCTGTTTATATACACTGTTTTTATCAAAAAATTTAATTTTATTATTTTCAATACTTTTTTGGGGTCCTGGAATGGATTACCCAATTTACATGTATTTTGGGGTTTGACTTACATCATTTTTGAGTTAAGTAACTCATCTCGGAATGGATTAATTACATAAGTCGAGGGTCGACTGTATATATATAATTGTTTGCTTGTACCCTGTGGTGAATGGACATGCTTCTCTCTCTCTCTATTTAACACCCAAATTAGAAGGGAATAAAGTACTCTGTGGTTTATTCTGTTTACACCCAAAAGTGTATAAAGTATCAGTGAATCCGTGCATATAATATATAAAATGAAATTCATTAAAAACTAAGAAAGTGCAATACAGTTTACATACGGTAATTCATCACCACTTTTAATGTATATATTCAAAATGAAATAAGGTTGGCATTCAAGAAAGTTTGAAACAAGGTCATAAAATGCAAAGGTCAGAAAACCCTCGAAAAACCCTTGACCATTGAAAGGAAAGAAATAGAAAAAAAAAATAATAAATAAATAAATAATGAATTTGTGAGAGTATTTCTTTTTACGCTAATTGAGGAATAGCATGGCTATGCATCCAAATTCCCACTTAATCTGTAATTTGTGTAATCTGGAAATAATGGGAAACTCGGTGATTAGATGCGATTTCTGTCATGACTGCATGAATTGGAGTGATAAGGGAAATGACTCTTGTCTCGAATGCAAAACATGTCGTGGGGATCAAATTTCTATGTGGCACATGTACACAGATGGTAAATTCATTCGCGGTCTTTAAAGAAATGGAGAGAGCAGACTCAAATGTTACAGAAAAATGAAATAATGGGGACACAAGGGTCCGGAATTGTCCCAACAAAAAACACACACACACACACACACAGAGAGAGAGAGAGAGAGAAGAGAGAGAGAGAGAGAGAGAGAGAGAGAGAGAGTTACAAGGAGTTACAAGGAGTTACAAGGAAAAGAAGTACCTCAAAAGGCCTTGCGGCCCATACCGAGGAGGTACCAATGGCAATGGGTGCCACGGAAAATTTTCTACACACTCAAAGAGTGTGCAAAATTTGGTCTAACCTTTTCTTGAACTGATCCACAGAGGAACTGTTCACAACTTCCGAAGGTAACCTGTTCCATGTGTCACAGATCTTATACGTAAAGTAATTCCCACACACACTAGTCCTAAACCGTTTCAAATCCAACTTCCAACCATTGTTGCGAGTTGGTTATCATTTAAACTAAACATACTTCTAAAATCGACATCGTTGAACCCTCGTAGAGCTTGAAAACCTCGATCAGTTGACCGCACAGCCTCCGAGTTTCAAGCGAAAACAAGTTCAGGGCGCGTAACCGTCGATTGTAGCCCATATGCCTAACCGAAGGGATTAACTTTGTGGCCCTCGCCTGCACTCGCTCCAGCCTCTCAATATCTTTCCTGAGGGTGGGCGACCAGAACTGCACAGCATACTCCAGGTACGGCCGAACAAGGGAATTGTACAGTGAGAGCACAATCTCCTTGTTCCGAAACTGAAATTGCCTCCTGATATAACCCAATAGTTTCTGGGCTTTCTTTTCCACCTCTACACACTGTTTCGTAAACTTAAGGTCGCTGCTAATTAGCACACCCAAGTCCTTTTCTAAATCAGTCACCTCGATATTACTGCCCAACATCGAGTAGTCCAATTTGGGATTGGCGTAGCCAATGTGCATCACTTTGCATTTACCCAAGTTAAACGGCATTTGCCATTTTTCGGACCACTCTCCTATCCTACCTAGGTCCGCACGCAGTTCCTCGATCGCTTCGGGCGTCCCAACATTGGCCCCAAGCTTGGTGTCATCAGCGAATTTGCGATCCGACTGACGATGCCACCGTCGATATCATTTATGTAAATGGTAAACAACAGTGGCCCCAAAATGGAACCCTGAGGAACCCCACTAGTGACCGAGGCCCAACCTGAACTAGCCCCTTTAATTACCACCCTCTGCCGCCTATTCCTCAGCCAGTTTTCAATCCACCTACCTATTTCCCCACCGATACCCAGCGCGCGCACTTTCGCCATTAGCCGGCGGTGAGGTACCTTATCAAAGGCTTTCTGAAAGTCGAGATAAAGTATATCAATCGCCCTACTCTTATCGTACTCACTCAACATGACGTGGAAAAACTCGAGCAAGTTGGTGAGACACGACCTATGCCGTCTAAACCCATGTTGGGAGTCCCCAAGCAGCTTGTAGGAATCCAAATGGTCAACGATTCTATCAGCTATTATCCTTTCTAATAATTTACCTACAACTGAAGTGAGACTAATAGGACGATAGTTCCCTGGACTTTCGTGATCCCCTTTCTTAAAGATAGGGGTCACGTTGGCCTCCCTCCAGTCACCAGGCACCTGGCCCATCACCAACGATTTGTTGAAGACTGTAGCCAGGTGGGGAGCCACCTGGTCGCGCACTTCTCGCAAAACACTGGGGAGAAACTGGTCTGGCCCAGGAGCCTTAAACGCGCTCAGTTTGTCTATTCTATGAGCAACGACTGTCGCGGTACATCTAACACTATCCAGGCCAGCACCTTCGTGCCTCACAGCTGGCTCGGGGATGACACGGGTATCCTCCCTGGTGAACACTCCCGCAAAGTACTCATTAAGCACATTAGCGATGTCCGCGTCGGAGGTCCGCAGAACGCCGCTTCCGTCCTTTAAAGGACCTATCATGCTTCTAATGGGCTTTCTACTATTAACATAACTGAAGAACTCCTTAGGGTTCCCCTTGCAGAGGCTTGCCACCCGTAGTTCTTCGTTACGTTTCGCTAGCCTAACCTTCGCCTTCACTTCCCTACACAGGCGGACATACGCTTCAGTGTTCTCGTGGGAACGATTGGCCTTCGCCCTCCTATACGCTACTTTCCTATTTCGGATAGCCGAAGCGATGTCACGATTGAACCACTTAGGCTGCGTTGAAGCAGGGGTGACCGGTTTTGAGGGTATGGCAGCAGACTGCAGCACCATAAACTCGTCCCGGAATGCACTCCACACTCCCTCAACATCGCCGCCGACCTCTAACCCCATCTCCTACGCTATCCCTGAGGCTAACAAAGTTCGCCCGCCGGAGATCGAGCTTACTGCCTCTCGAGTTACTACGCTTCACCCGAGGGACGCACACACGGAACCTAATAAGACTGTGATCACTCCCGCCCAACGATTCGTCAACGGTGAGGCCAGTGACGAGGTTGTCTTCGGTCGTGAACACTAAGTCCAAACGCTTTCGCCTCGTGTAGGCTCGTTGACCCACTGAGTGAGGAAGTTCTCATCAGCAAAGTCAACTAGCCTCCTCCCTTCAGCATCGGCAGTCCTGTTTTCCCACTTTATGCCGCGACAGTTGAAGTCTCCTAAAACTACACACACCCTATCCCCTAGCAGGCTACTGAGTTCGGTGTACAGGGCTGTATCCTCCTCGAGGAGGAGATGCGGAGGTCTGTACACCAAGATTAACCTATAGTTCGTCCCTCCCACGTTCAGATCGACGCCAAGCAGCTCCCGTTCCGACCGGAACTGGCAGTCAACCGGACTCAACGTGTCCCTCACGTATATTAGTACCCCACCCCCCTCCCCACGGGTGCGGTCTTTGCGAAACATTCTATACCCGGGAATTTCGAACTCCCCAACGTAGTCCCTACGATCAGTATGAATCCAGGACTCGGTGATAGCAACGATATCCTGGTATTCTGATGCTAAGAGCGCCCGTAGCTCGCGAAACTTGTTCCTAATTGACCTAGCATTAAAAAGCATTGCACGGAGGGAGCCTTCCCTATTCTGACCGCCCCCTAGCACGACCCGTTTCCCGAACAGCCAGGGCTGTCGGGAGTCGAAGAGCCCCTCACTATTGCTGTTGGAGGGGGACTACCTGCTGGGGGAGGGGGACTAAGCTGCTGGGGGAGGGGGACTACTGCTGCTGGGGGAGGGGGACTACTGCTGCTGGGGGAGGGGGACTAACTGCTGCTGGGGGAGGGGGACTAAAGCTGCTGGGGGAGGGGGACTAAGCTGCTGGGGGAGGGGGACTAACTGCTGCTGGGGGAGGGGGACTAACTGCTGCTGGGGGAGGGGGACTAACTGCTGCTGGGGGAGGGGGACTAACTGCTGCTGGGGGAGGGGGACTAACTGCTGCTGGGGGAGGGGGACTAACTGCTGCTGGGGGAGGGGGACTAACTGCTGCTGGGGGAGGGGGGACTAACTGCTGGGGGAGGGGGACTAACTGCTGGGGGAGGGGGGCTAACTGCTGGGGGAGTAGGTTTAACCGTTTGGGGAGCAGGATCAATTGCTGGTTTGGGGGGTCTTAGTTTAAAAAGATTATACAAATTAATGTTCAGTAAATCACCATACTTCTTTTTCCCCTTCTGGTTAAAATGTATCCCGTCCGTACCAAAGTATTCCCCATTTCCGTGGAATGTAGGCCAAAAATCGACAAACTTTAGGCCTTTTTCATCACACATGCGTTTAACTCTTTTATTTATGCTAATGGCTTTACTTAGAGTATAGTCACTAGCACGCATTCGAGGGAGAATTCCTACGACCATACCCATGTCTGTCCTATCCCTAACCTTGTCAGTTAGGTTCTTAAATTCTTTAATAATGGGCTCTGTCTGCCCTCCTGTCCCTCCCATAAAAACGTCATTGCCACCAACATGGACAATGATAGGGCAACTCTTATTTTTGATATTAATTTTGCCTAATTCCCTATTAATTATCTGGCTTGTGGCACCCGGAAAACATCGGAGCTTTCTCTTGGTCGCCCGTCTTGCTCCGAAAAAGTCCCCTTGATTCCTTACCATAGAATCCCCAATTAAAAAGGATTCATCCTCCTCATCAGCAAGTAAGTGAAACTTATTTTTGATGGTAATGGGTTCCAAATCCTTATGTTTTGGTTTTGGTTTGGAGGGTCTTTTATTTTTGACCAATTTGAATTCTTGGTCCTCCGTTCCATTTTCCGGAATAGTCACCGTGTTTTCCAAGCGTGCCACGCTTTGCTCTAGATGCTTAATTTTACAATTTAAATCTGCTTGTTTGTTTTTAGTTTGATCTTGTCTACTGGGATGGATTTCCAGTGCTACGAGCCTAGCTTCAAGCTTTTTTACTAATTCCTTTAGCTCTTTCACTTCCTTTTCGTGGTTGTCTCTAAGTTTACAAAACAAACATATACTAAGGGATGTGATATCGCTGATACTACCTTCTGGGAAGTCAACGCACCAATGATTAACTTTACATTTAAAGCATTCTGCTTTCAATTTAGCTGGCCCTGTCATTTTTTTTTTTTTTTTTTTTTTTTATTACTACGTTAATTTAAATAATACAATATGTTCCTTTTAATTAATACGATACGTTACTTTTAAATAATACAATATGCTACTTTAATTAATATAACGAATGGTGAGAGGGGTAATGGTGAGTTCGGAAGTAAACACGTGTTACAGACCGGAAACTGAGTTGAATACAGAATTGAATGGAACCTGTGGGTTGCCGTTAGTAACAATGCAGTCTGATATTAATTTAAATAATAATAAATGCTATTTTAATTAGTATTGGTTAGTGAGGGAGGATTGGTGAATGCCGAAATACGAAATAATTAGTATATTGGTTAGTGAGGGAGGATTGGTGAATGCCGAAATACGAAATAAACACGCGCAGACGAGTGGCACGTGTTTCAGACCGGAAATGGAATTGAATACGGAACTGAATGGGATCTGTAGGGAGCCGTTTATAACAATGCAGAATGATGTTACTTTAAATAATATAATATGTTATTTTAATTTATACAACGGATCGTGGGAGAGAAGTAGTGAATGCGGGAGATGGACCTGCGAGAGCACGTGTTACAGACCGGAAATGGACCTGCGAGAGCACGTGTAAGACCGGAAACGGAAATAGACTCGAACATACAAATCTTACTATGTAACTCGTCTGAAAATGCAATCTGTAACTACCGTCTAAAACAATGCAAACTTATTTATTTTAACTTTCCCAGAGAAATTCAGCCGAAAAAAACAGAATTTAAACAATATGGAATTATGTTCGTTAACCGGAAAAGGAGTAATTTAAGTATATTAATAATAAATTGTCTAATTATTAAGCAATAGTGCTTGCCCTAATCTCAATAATAAAGTAAATAAATATTATACTTATCTAACAAATATACAATCAAACTTAGTCACTATTAAAAAAGATACTGGAGAGACCACACAGCACGTCCGCCTCCGATGAAGTCTAAAAGAGAGAGAGAGAAGAGAGAGAGAGAGAGAGAGAGAGAGAGAGTTACAAGGAGTTACAAGGAAAAGAAGTACCTCAAAAGGCCTTGCGGCCCATACCGAGGAGGTACCAATGGCAACGGGTGCCACGGAAAATTTTCTACACACTCAAAGAGTGTGCAAAATTTGGTCTAACCTTTTCTTGAACTGATCCACAGAGGAACTGTTCACAACTTCCGAAGGTAACCTGTTCCATGTGTCACAGATCTTATACGTAACGTAATTCCCACACACACTAGTCCTAAACCGTTTCAAATCCAACTTCCAACCATTGTTGCGAGTTGGGTTATCATTTAAACTAAACATACTTCTAAAATCGACATCGTTGAACCCTCGTAAGAGCTTGAAAACCTCGATCAGTTGACCGCGCAGCCTCCGAGTTTCAAGCGAAAACAAGTTCAGGGCGCGTAACCGTCGATTGTAGCCCATATGCCTAACGGAAGGGATCAACTTTGTGGCCCTCGCCTGCACTCGCTCCAGCCTCTCAATATCTTTCCTGAGGGTGGGCGACCAGAACTGCACAGCATACTCCAGGTACGGCCGAACAAGGGAATTGTACAGTGAGAGCACAATCTCCTTGTTCCGAAACTGAAATTGCCTCCTGATATAACCCAATAGAGAGAGAGAGAGAGAGAGAGAGAGAGAGAGAGAGAGAGAGAGAGAGAGAGAGAGAGAGAGAGAGAGAGAAGTACCTCAAAAGGCCTTGCGGCCCATACCGAGGAGGTACCAATGGGTGCCAGGGAAAATTTTGTAAAAGTTTATTTTTCTTTCAACTATCCCAGCAGTAGTAGAAAACTGGATAGTAAAGTAGAAGGCTCTCTCCCCACCCTCCGCTCCCTCCCTGCCAGAGGCAGGTACGGAAAAAGGTTCAAGAAAATACCTTGACCCTGGAAAAGTAGCCAAGGAAATTTTACAGGAAAGTGGAGAATACATAAACAGCTCCACATTTAGCTTGCTCACAGAGACACCGAGCAAGCGAACTCCTGCAGAGTTCTCTGAGGCTCCAATCCCAAACTATGAGTGTGTTCAGTACTTTGTCTAGCCTATTTTTAAACAGATCTACACCTTGACTGGAAACAACCTCTGAGGGAAGCTGGTTCCAGACATTAACTATTTTATAGGAAAAGAAATTTCCGCAGACTGAGGTCCTAAATGTCTTTACACACTCAAATAGTGTGCAAGATTTCGTCTAACCTTTTCTTGAACTGATCCACAGAGGAACTGTTCACAACTTCCGAAGGTAACCTGTTCCATGTGTCACAGATCTTATACGTAAAGTAATTCCCACACACACTAGTCCTAAACCGTTTCAAATCCAACTTCCAACCATTGTTGCGAGTTGGGTTATCATTTAAACTAAACATACTTCTAAAATCGACATCGTTGAACCCTCGTAAGAGCTTGAAAACCTCGATCAGTTGACCGCGCAGCCTCCGAGTTTCAAGCGAAAACAAGTTCAGGGCGCGTAACCGTCGATTGTAGCCCATATGCCTAATGGAAGGGATTAACTTTGTGGCCCTCGCCTGCACTCGCTCCAGCCTCTCAATATCTTTCCTGAGGGTGGGTGACCAGAACTGCACAGCATACTCCAGGTACGGCGCCGAACAAGGGAATTGTACAGTGAGAGCACAATCTCCTTGTTCCGAAACTGAAATTGCCTCCTGATATAACCCAATAGTTTCTGGGCTTTCTTTTCCACCTCTACACACTGTTTCGTAAACTTAAGGTCGCTGCTAATTAGCACACCCAAGTCCTTTTCTAAATCAGTCACCTCGATATTACTACCCAACATCGAGTAGTCCGACTTGGGATTGGCGTAGCCAATGTGCATCACTTTGCATTTACCCAAGTTAAATGGCATTTGCCATTTTTCGGACCACTCTCCTATCCTACCTAGGTCCGCACGCAGTTCCTCGATCGCTTCGGGCGTCCCAACATTGGCCCCAAGCTTGGTGTCATCAGCGAATTTGGCGATCCGACTGACGATGCCACCGTCGATATCATTTATGTAAATGATAAACAACAGTGGCCCCAAAACGGAACCCTGAGGAACCCCACTAGTGACCGAGGCCCAACCCGATCTAGCCCCTTTAATTACCACCCTCTGCCGCCTATTCCTCAGCCAGTTTTCAATCCACCTACCTATTTCCCCACCGATACCCAGTGCGCGCACTTTCGCTGTTAGCCGGCGGTGAGGTACCTTATCAAAGGCTTTCTGAAAGTCGAGATAAAGTATATCAATAGCCCTACTCTTATCGTACTCACTCAACATGACGTGGAAAAACTCGAGCAAGTTGGTGAGACACGACCTATGCCGTCTAAACCCATGTTGGGAGTCCCCAAGCAGCTTGTAGGAATCCAGATGGTCAACGATCCTATCAGCTATTATCCCTTCTAATAATTTACCTACAACTGAAGTGAGACTAATAGGACGATAGTTCCCTGGACTTTCGTGATCCCCTTTCTTAAAGATAGGGGTCACGTTGGCTTCCCTCCAGTCACCAGGCACCTGGCCCATCTCCACCGATTTGTTGAAGACTAGCCAGGTGGGGAGCCACCTGGTAGCGCACTTTTCGCAACACTCTGGGGAGAAACTGGTCTGGCCCAGGAGCCTTAAACGCGCTCAGTTTGTCTATTCTATCGGCAATGACTGTCGTGGTACATCTAACACTATCCAGGCCAGCACCTTCGTGCCTCACGCCTGGCTCGGGGATGACGCGGGTATCCTCCCTGGTGCATGACTCCAGATTCCTGGGATCTTGGGAGCATTGCTCCAGTAAGTTTGACCATGAGAAAAAGTAAATTTGGGTTTTGTTCATCCGCTAGACATTATGCAATTTTTTTGCGTATACGTTCTTGTACAAACCATTTTTTTAAATTACAAATTAGTTATTTTAAGTTTAGTTGGTAATTCCATATTTAACAATTATTTTTATTTTTGTTAAGCTTCAATGTTTTGATAATTAAAATTTTATTAAAACGTATATTTTTTTAATATAAAATTATCAGGATTGGACTATGTTCCATTGATCTCGGCCAGGTTTGATAAATTGGCCAGATAATTACTTGTGCGGTTTTAAGTAATCCACCATGACTCTAGAATTGAAAAGTTTAGTTAAGTTTAAACTTACTTTTACTTACTTTAACTTACCTACTTTACTTACTCTTCCTTACTTTTACTAAGTTTAAAGCACTTACTTTTACTTACTTTCATTGTACTATATTTACTTACTTTACTCACTTTTACATACTATATTTACTAACTTTACTTATTTTGTATTTTTTTCAGGTAGTCAATAATCAATAATGGATCCTAATATTGATGAAGTTGGAGAGAAAAGTGAGGGTGTTAAAAGGGGTTACTTTTGTGGTCAATGCAAGAACAAATATTCAAAGAAGCAAAACTGGGAGGAACATTTTAATTCCAAAAAAAATATTTGTTACAATATAAGAGGTCCCAGAGTTTGGGCCCACAGCTTAGATATTGCAGTAAAGAAATACCAGGATGAAGTGCAGCAAAGAGATATGGCAAAGCAGTCATTTAGTTTGTTCACAAAATGTGCTAGTGCTAGACCTCAAAAAATGAACCAACTTCATCAACTGCTAATCTAGAAAATGAAACTTTTCACTAGATGTTTCACAGACTGAAGAAAGTGCTTCTCCTCCACCTAAGAAACAAAAGGTAAGTGAGGAATCTGCGCATCAGACTAACAAAACTGCTTTAGAGGAATTTGAAAATTCCCAATATCCAGAAGACATTGAATGCAATTTTGCGCCTAACAAAAGAAACTCACCAAGCTGTTGTGGTTAATAAAGAGAAGAGTCAAAATATGCCTTCAAGTTCAAGTGTTGCATCCAAATCTAATAAAGCAAAAAGCAACAAATTTGACATTTCCATAGCCCATTTAAGCAAGTGTAAATCAATACAAGAAATCCTGAACAATGATTTGATCAAATCTACATTCAAATTGGTGGAAAAGAAGGATCTAGGGCATGCTGATGATTCATTTTCAGTACCAAGTGATATATGGAAAACATTGCAAATAGTGACACTAATATGCCTGATGTAGATATAGCTGTTGAGGATGAGATGATGATAATCAAGAAGATATTGATGATGCTTCTGATGATAAAATGTTTACATTATATTGCATAGCTTGCACAGACCCCAAAGCATGTGCTTCAGACAAACATTCTAACATAAAAGGTTACTTCAATGTTAAAGATTTAACCTATGTATGCAAACAAGGAGAAAATCAAGAGAGATGGTTTAGAAATCTGAAAACCCACCTGAAGAGACATTTAATTAAACTTCAGCATCATCAAAGAGCTGCTGTTTATGAAGTGATGAAAACATCTTCTCGGAACACTACTAAACGCATAGAAGACTTATGTGGCAACATCTACACTACATAATGAAAACAAACACTGCATGGGCTCTATATCCAGTACTTCTAGCTGTATTACATAGGTCAGGTTGTGAGGTTGGAAATTTGAATCATAGCACACATGCGTGCGAGACAATTTGTGAGCTATTAGATAATCAACTTAAAGAACAAACTGTAAAGTGGTTCTTAGAACAAACTTCAGTAACAATAACAGCTGACATTGGAACAATTTTGGGATTAAGCATGCTAGTTGTATTAGTTATGAGTGAAGAAGATAAGACTGTAAAACTTGCTGGGATAAATTTAGTACGCAGCAAATCAGGAGTTTATTTGGCCAATGAAATTTTTGATGTGTTGAAGTCTCCTAATCACTTGAAACTATCTGAAGAAGCAATTAAATCCAAGGTATCTGGAATGGTTGGAGATGGGGCTTTTTGTAAGGACAACGAGCCATTTAAAAACGAAATGAAAAGTTGTTTGGAGAAAATTTCAAATTTCGATGGGACTTAATGCATCTTGTGAACAGAGCCCACGTTGATACATTGAAGAAAATTTGTAAACTAAGTGAGCTTTTAGACTTTATTCAGAATCACTCTTCAAATCTGAGATCAGGCCTTGACTATACCAATATGGTTCTTGACAATATCATTGGTTTTAAGAGACCAAAACTCAAATCTGATACTCGCATGGTTAATTACGAATTTGATCAATTTGACAGATTTGTGGAAAATTGTGTGTTTTTGATCATCCACAAGAGAAAGAAATTAGTGCCAAGTTCTATGTATTGATTTCCTATGTTATTAACAAAGATTATGTTGCAAGTAGCTCAAAAAACCACAGTTAGTGCAGAATTTGTAGAAAATATATTTTATAAAGAAGGAGGGAAAACTGTTATGTTAAGAGTGATGGAAACAATTTCCAAATTAGCTAATGGAGGAAATGCAAATGATGTAGTTTCTGAATTTAAGCACGATACCACAGGGCAGCAAAAGGAACTAACAGCTGAGGATTACATCCTAAATGAAGTTTACAAATACATCAAGAAACATTCTGATTACTACCAGGTTGCTGAAGTTGCTAGACCATCCAGAACCAGATCTGAAAGTAGTTTTACAAAAGACTCAGTGATAAATGGCTGACAGAATATATAGAACAGCTGTGGAAAGGAATCACAGAGAGATTAAAGCATTTTGATAAAGATGGATCAACTGCCTGGAGTGAAGTACCAGCTGAAGGGACATTCTCCATTCTTGGTTACATTGTTGAACACAAAGGATCCATTAAGCCATCTCATTTGACTAAGCTGTGCAGAATTGTGAAGGAGGGTCCAGCTCCAGGCACTAGATCTGCTGTAATGATCACACAGAAAGCCATTGATCAGTGGCCAAGCATACATGGCGGTAAATTCACAACAAATGCCTACATGCAAGGTCTAACATCGTCCACTGTTGCTGCTGCAATGAATAAATAAACTTAAGGTGAGTTATAAACTGTACATTATTATATTATTATGTTTAGCTAAAACAATTTGTAATGGTATGTCGTCAATTCAAGAGTTTACTATCATTAACCTATCTAGTGGTGTAAGGGAAAAAAAGTAAATTCAGAGCTTGCTCCAGTAAATTTTTTCAAATCTGGAGTCAGTGGCGGTCCTAGCTTACATGACGCCCTGGGCGAACCTCACCTCAGCCCCCCCCCCCCCCGTTCGCCAACACACACACACACATTCGAATCCCCCCAAAATAAAGGACAGACATAACTTTTCACAAAATAACTTTTTATTGGACTAATTGTTGGAACTTCAGAACCAAAACAAAGACTCAAATTTCTGAATTTTACAAATCTTCATCACGTAAATAGAATAACTCACTTAAGAGAATGTAATTATGATACTATGAACAGGAAAAATACAAATTAAATTGCACAACTGCCATAAATAACTAGAGAATCAAATTTCTAAATTGTACAAAATGCTCTATCACATAAATAGAATAAGACACTTAAGAGAGGGTAATTATTATGCTACACTTTGAACAAGAAACAAAATAAATTGCACCACAGCACAACTGCCATCTAAAGCCTGACTCTTCTTACCTTCCTTGATGCAAAGTCATGAATTAAATCATCATATGAAATCTGCTCAGCAATTGTATGATTTATACTGATGATGGCCAGACCGGTAAGGCGTTCCTGTGACACAGTTGACCTTAGGTAGGATTTGATGAGCTTCAGCTTTGAAAAGCTCCTCTCTGCTTCAGCAACAGTGACTGGAAGAGTAAGACCAATTCTGAGAGCAGTCCACAAATTTGGATATGTTTCAGAGAGCTCCCTTTCATGGGTAAATGTCAGCAGTTCAAGCAAGGATATGGTCTTTGATGGCAAGTCAGGCAAGTTCTTTAGCTCCTGTGCAAGCTCTCTGCCATCCAAGTCAGATTGTCCCTTAAAGTGTAGTGTAGTACTAAGGTTCACACATTGTTCTGTCAGCTCCTCAAATGTGAGATTTTGGAAATGTGTCAGCACTCCAAACTTCTCTCCCACAATTTCCAACGTGGAAAATCTTTCCTGAATGGCTGATGTTGCAGCATCAACCACTGCATTGAAAAATGTCACCTCTAGCTTCTTCAAAGCATCAATCAAGGGCTCATCAGATGCTTCATAGGAGAAGTGCCGCTTTGTGGACCTCAGCCGTTTTGTTTTAACACAGCCTCCACATTCATTTGTTCACAGATATCTGGGCTGCCATTTGTGCAGCCACAAAACCTGTTGCCCTGTAATTGCGGAGACCTCTCTCTGTTTTTTTAGGAGATTTACTGCAACATCAACGTGCATGCTAGGAGACTGCATCTGCTTGCTCACATGCTGAATTTGGCACAACAGGTCATGCCACACCACTGAACAAATGGCGAAGCGGTATGACCCAACCTCCTCTGACAGAGATTGAGCCTCGACCTTTATTACAGAGTCTTTGGTGTGGTCCCTCACCTCGATCAGTGCATCTCTCACTGCAGCTGCCTGATATCTCAGGGGCTCCACACTCTTGATCTTGCTTTCCACCTTGTATCAGACCACATCTTCAATGTGATGTTCACATGTTTTTTCAAAATGGCCCATCGTTGTGTGGAGGCTGAAAACAAGTTGTAAAGCTTCTGCAAGATGCCAAAGTAACTTGTGGCATCAATAGATCCCTTAGCAGCATCGGCCACAAGCAATTCAGAGAATGAGCCCCACATGGAACAAACAGAGCTCTGGGATTAATTCTAGGAGCCTGGATTGAACACCCTTGTTTTTTCCCCTCATGTTGGCCCCGTTGTCGTATGATTGTCCTCTACAGTCCATGAAAGGAACTTTTAGCTCCTCCAGTCTCTTCAGAATCAGAGATGCCAAATGTTGACCAGTGGACTCCTCTGCCTCCAAAAACCCCATGAAATGTTCCTTTATATGGGGCTTCCCCTCCAGTGACACAACCCGAATCACAACTGACAACTGTTCAGTGTGGCTGATATCTGGAGTGCAATCTAGAATTATTGAAAAAAACTTGATTGTTTGATGTTGCTCACCATTGCTGAAATGGTCTTGCTGCTCGACAAATCAATGAGTTCGTTTTGTATGTGGTGGCCGAGGTAGCTGGTGTGACTGGAGGTCCCTTTTTGGACACGGTTAATGTGCTCTTGCATTATAGGATCAAATTGTGCCATCAGTTCAACTTCTTTCAGAAAATTGCCATTTGATGGTGAGAACAATTTTTCTGTATGTCCCCTTAGTGCCAAATTCCTAACTGCCAGAGAATGCACAATAGCAGTGAGACGTGTCAGCACCGCTCTCCATCTCAACTTCTCAGCCTCCAGAAGTGCCATCTCCTGCTTGTCAATGGTCTCCCCCTTTCTCATCCTCACTGCCAGTTCTTTCCAGATTTTCATAGAATTTAGGTGTTCTGAACTGTTGTCATGTGATGTGAGCAATGAGCTTGCATGCTTCCAGTCGAGAGTCCCAAACTTGTTAAATTTATTTTCCTCTTGGAAAATAATGTACAACAGAAACAGAAAAGGCTATTATTTTTTAAGGAATAGACCAACCAACTTCTGGTTATATTTTCCCCACTAACCAATGACTTCCTGAAGTATTGATGGTGGAAACTTCTTCCGTCACTGTCGTTTCTAGGGAATACAAAGTCAGATGGTACTTGACTTGGTCCCCTGGAAACAGTTGTGTCCGAATTCTCTCAGTCAGAACTGAAGGCCAGTTAGCAGGGTCGGTGGACAGAGACTCATCCTCAGGAGGCGATTCTGCTCCAGGCATTTCTAATAGAAAGAACAAGAGCATTACTCATTAGTATACACACCTAAGTTAGATAACACATTATTCACAGCACTTTGTTATGGTGGTGGTGTTATGGAATTATGGTGGTGAAACACCACACATACCCAGTAACCCAGACCCAGTGATAATAACATTATAATTTATAACTGTTTGAAAAATGCTTTGCAGGGATGCACACACATACACATACACACACACACACACACTCACAGACATATGTGCACACAAACTCACCTGAAGAGTCCTGCTGGGGAGAAGTAGAAGCAAATGGGTCTTCATCCTCAGGATCAGACTGCATTTGTGGAGACATATGTGAGGCTGAGGAGGTAGATGGCTCCTCAGCCTCAATAATGGCAGAAGTAGACGGCTTCTCATCCTGGCTAGTGGCAGAGGGTGTTCCAAAATATTTCAAAAGTGCCCCTGCAAATAGTAAAATAGAACATAACAGACCAATGCATGAATAGGCTAGTACAATTAATTTAACATGTTATTAAGCACAATTTATTAAACTTTTAGAATAGGAAACAAATGAATAATACAACCTCCTTGGTTAATGGCTAATTTATACATAATAGTACACTTCAAATGACTCAGAAAGCTATATCACAAAATAGCAGTGCAATATAGCAGTGAAGAGTAGATGACATAGCTCTATACCTTTATCTTTTGCTCGTTTCTCCTCTTCTTCTTTCCTCTTTTTTCTAAACTGAGCACCTGATAGCTTTGACCTCTTCTTATCCATTTGCGGTTATTTGACAGACCTTAGTGGCTTAGTGTGAAGATTCGTTCTGTAATAAATAATATACATTTCACTATTTAACCAAACCCAGAAAAATAACATTACATATGTTAAAGTATGGGCCTTTATTCCCAATAATATTAATCTGGAAGCATTTTGCATTGTTTAGGTCTTTTATGGGAAGGTTTATGGAAAATGCAATAGATGGTTTTTTATTAATAAAAATATATTTATTGATCTTTTATTATTTGTTTTATTTTATTTTTTATTTTTATTTATTTCTTTATTTATTTATTCTTATTTTTATTTTTATTTTTATTTTTTTTGCAGGCGCTCATGCCGCCCCTCCACAAATGCCGCCCTCTGCGGCTGCCCATATTGCCCATATGAGGAACCGCCACTGTCTGGAGTCATGCTCCAACGCAAACTAATGTGGAAATCGTTTGAAACAGTATTTAGGACCATAAATGAGGAATGTGTACCGTACACAATTAAGCATGTGAAAGTAAATAACAAGCCCTTGTGGTTTATTTCTAGAGTAGGAGACATTATAAAGAGTAGAGATAGGGCTTATAGGCTACATAAGTGTGATAAAGACAATTTGTGGTTACGAAACAACTACATATCTCTAAGGCGTGAAGCGAAAAGTATGATAAAATAGTCCGTGTGAATTTGAAATCTCCATAGCTCATGATGGTAAAGAAAACCCCAAGCGATTCTTTCAATACATCAACAATAGGAATCCAGTAAAAAGTGTCTTGGGGCCATTGAAAAATGTTAATGGAGAGCTAGTTTCTGAAAATAAGGAAATGGTTACCTTGCTAAATGAATTCTTTGTCAGTTTTTACTATAGAAGATGTAACGAATATCCCTACGGTCATAGACATAATACCCTTTGATAATGGTAATATTTTGGGTAATATTGCGGTTAGTGAATTGGAGGTAATGCGCTATATTGATAAAATGAAAACGCGTAAACCACCGGGGCTGGATTCCATATATCCCATACAACTAAAAGAATTAAAAGATAGCATTGTTGTGCCACTAACTAACAAAAATTTTTAATGTGTCTATTTCTGAGGAGTGTGTACCAGATAATTTGAAGTTAGCAAACGTAACACCTATCTTTAAGAAAGGCAATAAAGGTGTGGTGGGAAATTATAGGCCAATCAGTTTAATGTCTGTTGTAGGTAAGCTACTGGAATCAATAATTAGGGATTGTATAGTTGAACACTTAGAATTGCATACTAACTTAGAAATATGCAGCATGGTTTTAGGCGAAACAAATTTTGCTTAACTAATATTTTAGAATTTTTTCAAAGCGTGGTTGATGTTTACGATAGTCATTGGGTGGTTGATGTAGTGTATTTAGATTTTCAAAAAGCGTTTGACACCGTACCGCACAAAAGACTCATTGAGAAAACTAAGGCTCATAGAATCAGGGGTGTAGTAATAAATTGGATAGAAGAGTGGTTGTGAGGTAGGAAACAGAGGGTGGTTGTTGATGGAGCAGAGTCGTGTTGGGCTAATGTAGCGAGTGGCGTTCCTCAGGGTTCTGAGTTGGGCCCCTTGCTTTTTCTTATATATATTAATGATTTAGATTTTGGCCTAGTCAGTAGAGTTTCAAAGTTTGCAGATGACACGAAGCTGGGTGGTAGGGTGATTAATGACGAAGATAGAGGTAAAATCCAGAATGATCTGAATAAAATCGTTGATTGGTCAATCACATGGCAAATGAGATTTAACGTTGATAAGTGCAAAATTTTACATATAGGTTTGCGTAATGATAATTTTGTGTATTGTATGTCAGGGAAAGAGTTGATAAGCATAGAACAGGAAAAAGATTTAGGAGTTATAGTCACTGGTGATTTAAAAGTAGCGAAACAAAGTACAGCAGGGGTCAATAAAGCAAACAAAGTGTTAGGTTTTATAGCTCAGAATTTTGAGTACAAATCGCGCGATATTATAGTTCCTCTTTATAAATCATTAGTTAGACCCCATTTGGAGTACGTGATCCAATTTTGGAATCCGCATATATGCAAAGATATAGACAAAATCGAGAGAGTTCAAAGACGAGCAACTAAGACGATTCTGTTGCTTAGGTCAAAGTCGTACGAGGATAGGCTTAAAGAGTTAAAATTGACTGCACTCGAGACTAGGAGGCTAAGGGGTGATCTAATCCAGGTTTTCAAAATTATGAATGGGTTCGATAACATAGACAGAGATAGCTTTTTCAAAATATCTCAATATATAATAGGACTAGAAATAATGGGTGTAAGTTGACAAGTAGAAGGTTCGAGACAGCAGTTGGCAAAAACTTTTTTATGTATAGAATAGTAAATAGGTGGAATAGTTTGCGGGTAGAAATAATTAGTAGCACATCTATAAACATATTTAAAAATCGATTAGACGCATATGTTGATAGATTGGGTATAGTTTAAGGTAGTAAAATTAAGGGTTGGATAAGATAGATTTTGATTCTCTTTCCATTAAAGATCACAATAACCAGACTGGAGGTCATAGTATGAAATTATTTAAGCCAAGATGTAGAACAAATTTAAGAAAACATAGTTTTATAAGTGTTGTGGGATATAGGGAGGCAGCATCTTGGGTTAGGGGATACTCTCTGTCCTTACACACCCCATTTAGAGATTCCTCTGCCGAGTGGTGCCCCCCATAGTACTGTGAGGTATTGAAAAACTCATGATCTTCACTTGCCCCACAAACCCCTTTAAATGGGAGACCCAAAATGGGTGCACACACATTTCTACATTACTGTACAGTCTTTACAGCCACACCTACACTTTTCCTCTTAAGTATATATATTATAATGTATATGGTTGTAAGTTGTGACTTGGTCTGCAATTGATATGGACTGTGACTTATTTTTGGTTGGCAAAGTACTGGTATTGATGGATACTGTAATGAAATTGACTGGATTCTTTGGATCTGATATATTTGCATGTCAATTATAAATAGATATAGAGTGTAACATATTTGTGGATAGTAGTCTATTATGACTTGATCCTCTGGATCCAGAGATTCTATGTTTAGTTTTAAATTGATAATTATTTAGTTTTGTAAAAATTGGTTGTTACCAATGTACAGGCAGTTTTTACATAGTGGAGCCACCTAGTGGCCCCTAGTGTGCCCACTATAAAAATTTCATATGTTCTTTGTGGTTCGGAACCCACGTAAAATTGTAGGTCCCTTCCGCCACCATGGAGGACATGCACAATACACAATTACGAACACAGTTAGGTAGACCAGCCATGAGTGGATCCTATGGTCTTTGTTGGTCTGAAACATTATAACATTATAACTCCTGCTCAATCCAGATGCAGGTTTCCTGTATCATCCCAATGTTTGATGCTGTCATGTTGAATCCCAGGCCAGTGATTCTTGGTTCCACTCCAGCTCCTTGGACCTCCTTCATGACTGTTGCAGCTACTTGCAGCAGTGGTGATGTCCCAGACACCCTTATTGGCTGCAATCTGGGGAAGTTTTTGCAATGTCACACACAGGATTTTGAAATCTTCATCATCTGTGTTGGAATTGGATACTGAGGAGCTTGATGATATTTCCAAGGCAACTGTCTCCTCAAGCTTTCCTGTATCCTTTCCTTCTCTCTCCTTCTGTTTCATCATGGCCAACTCCCTCTTTCTCCTCTTCTCCCCTACTTTGACAAACTTGGTCAAACCCAGCTGTTGATGACGATATGTGATCTTCCTGCTGCTTTTCCAAAATAACCTTGTCTTCCTCTGGAATTTTCATCTCTATGGTTTTTGAGTTCCCAATGTTGAAGATCTCCTCCATGTTGGACTTGAACATCTCTTGATTCATAGCTTCTCTTTCAGACTTTCTTGATTTCAGCTTCATCAAGCTGCCATAGCAATCAATCAGCTTCCGGAGCTTCTTCACACAGAATGCTATGTCAGATGTTGGAAGGTTCACTTTTGCCCATCTCTCTTTCACCAGCTCTGCTGTATCCTTTGCTTTGCTGCCTCTTTGCTGTCATCTTCTCCATATGGAGATGGTAGAAGAGCAAAAGAACCTGCTCACATGAAGGAAGATGGTTCCTTGGAATTTCTGAGGGTTTGAGAGGCTTCTTGTCAAAAAGCCACATGCTCACACTACTTCATGTACTTGCCATAACCTGTGAATAAAGGAAGGAAACGTATAACTTTCATCACTAAACTAGTGTCATAATGTCACAAACACAATTCACATACACACAATAAAAGTACAGCACTAAACCATTGTGTGTGTATGTAACACGAAGAGAATTTGACATGTTGTAACAGGGATAGTATATAAAGGGTGGACAATGGCCCTCTCATAAGTTTATGGCAGTGGGCTCATCCTCCCGAGAGTACCGGAGCGCACGCGCACAATATTTTACAAGTTCAGAGCATCATTTTTTGTGCTCTTGCAGCTCTTTGTAACTTAAGAGCCCACTTCTGTCTCTGGAAGCATGTTTTGTAGTTGGTGGTGAAAAGCTTCAAACTTGTGGGACCCCTAAACATGATTTTGATGAAACTTCATATGATAACTAACCTCACCAAGTGGAACTCAGGCAGCCTGTACTTGTTCACTCAGAGAAAAAAAGATAATTTTGAAATACCCTAATATATATGATTTAAGGGTGGTAGAAGAAGACAGAGATAAGAGATGGAGTTATATTATGTTTTGGTACAAAGCCTTTTGCTCACACAGAATGACAACATGAGTTAAGCAGACAATATTCAAATGCAGATGATCTTTTCCAACCTACTGGATGAACACTCATGGTTTCACCGATTGGCTGGTTACTGTTGATGCTCCTTGGCCCTGCCCCTTTCTGCTAACTTCACCATATTTTTCCCATTATTTTGGCTAAACACACACATCCCTCTCTATGATTTACTACCTGATCAACAGGTGATGAGAGTCAACCCATTTGACAACATTAATAGTAGTAAGAGGGACTGTTCATTGTCAAGAGGTGAGGCATCACTGCCCCTCTCCTTTGCCTTCTGCTGCATGAGTGAGGCATTCTTGTACTTGTATGCTTTCCTCAGCATGCAGTAACCAGTAACCAGCCCCCTCCCTCCCCACCAAAGTAAGTTTACAGGCCTCCATCAAGCCAGAGTAGGGGAGGGGCTTCCTATTCCTCCAAGGTTGTGCCACCCATCTCCCAATCAGGTGAATCCTACCTTAGGGAGATTGAGGGAGGAGGAAGATGGGTGGGTAAAGGTTGGCAAATGCACTTCATGAAGGATTCTTCAACCAGTTCTCGCAGCATGGTCTCAAGTGAGGAATGTGATATTCATCCCATGGTGGAAGAAGTTTGTGGTGAATACACTGACCTGTTAATTACTAAACTGAATATCAAATCCCTGCATTACAAATCATTTAAGGTACCATAATTAGAGGTGTAAGCTTGCAGTTCAACCATTACAACATCAGTCAATGACCAGATAGTATTATGATTAGGAATATATTCACTTTTCCAGGAAATTTGGTAATATAGCTAATAGCAATAATAATAGTAATTATCATGGTAATGGTCAGATAAATACTCATGGTGGTTAATATGTTGAGAGTAGTTTCACATAATGTTAGATCAATAAAAAATTCATTTGTAGATGTCCACAACATTTGTAATGTAATAATGCTGACTTGGTACTCTTGCAAGAACACTGATTGCCTAAGCTGGAATTAAATTTTATCAAAGATTCATGAGGACTTTATATACCACTATACCATGCATCTTCACCTGTGAACTTGTGGGTGGGTGGAGATTCAGCCACCCCAATCATGAGAACTGTACTCCAGATGGGTGGACAAAACTGCTGTGCAGAGACAGCAACTGAGCTGGGGTGAAGAAACTGTGGAGCAGGTACAATACACCTAACTGCTTAGCTGTTTTAGAAAGATAGTATACATGATCTTTCCGGGAAAGATCATGAGAAAAGGAAATGCCAAGAATTTTAAGAGAAGAGGAAGGATTGAGTTGTGTATTGTTGAAGGTTAGTAGCTTGGAAAATGTGATGAGTAGACAGATGAAGAAACTGAGTTTTTGAGGCATTGAAAACCACAAGGTTTTCTCTGCCCCAATCAGAGATAGTAGAAAGATCAGAGGTCGGGTGTATCATAGCCATCCTACATGAATCATGAAATGACTGTTGTGAAGTGGTTGGAGAGATGAAGAGTGGATTCATTGGCATAGGAGTGGATAGGACAGGAAATGTGACTTATAGATCTTTGATAGATAAAAGGAGAAGAGGCACACCACTATTAATATGTTCAGAAGAGCAGTGGCCATCTACAACCACAGCTATAGATTGACTAAAATGGAAGTCAAAGATGAGGGCACAGATAAAAGGATAGAAACTGAAGGAGGGCAGTTTGGAGATTAAAGATTTGTGCCACACTGTATCAAAAGCTTTTGATATGTCTAGTGCAACAGAAAAGGTTTCACCAAAATCCTGAAAGGAGGATGACCAAGAGTCAGAGATATGCAAGAAGATTGCCAGTAGTGTGTACTGTGTCCCTTGCAGAACCCATATTGATGATCTGAAAGAAGATTGTGAGAAGAGAGGTGTTTAAGAATCTTCCTATAAAGGATAGATTCAGAAACTTTAGAAAGATGAGAAATGAAAGCAATTGGATGATATTTAGAGGGTTGAGAGCAGTCATCTTTCTTTGTGACTGGTTGAATGAAAGTGAACTTTCAGCAGGAAGGAGAAGTACCAGATGAAAGGCAAAGATTAAAGAATTTGCCTAGGCAGGGTGTCAGCACAGAAGCACAGTTGAGAATGAGAGGAGGGACACCATCAGGACTGTACACCTTCCTCTAGTTGAGCCCAGGTAGGGCAGAAAGGACATCTTCAGAAGAGATTCTAATTTCAGACATAATTAAGTCATTGGGAGTAGGGGGTGGAGAAACAGCACTGGAATTGTCCAAAGTTGAGTTGGAGGTGAAAGTTTGAGCAAAGAGAAGAGACAGCAATTGAGCTGTCAGAATGGAAAAGTATTATGGGGAAACGTTAGGCAGGAGACAGGGATTGCTGGAACTGCTGTTACTCCTGTCACTGTCTTCTTCAGTTGATCTTTTTGTCTCATCTACCCTGTGACCAGTCCAACATGCTTCTCATAAACACATTTCTCCCTCTATTCTTCACTACACAATTTAGGGTGGCAATAAAAAATGGTCGCAAAATTTAAAATGTGCGGGTGCTCATTTTATTCGGTTTATTGAAAAAACAAATTCTGCCAAATTTCAAGTTCCTAATCTTATTTTAAGTGGTGGTACAAGAGACAAAGAACTTTGTGCTCTAGGCTATTGGAAATGAGTGTTTGAGTGAGCTTCAAAGTTATACAAAACAAAAAACTGAAAAGAATGATTCTGATAAGACTCAAACAACCTCAAATAGGACTGCAATAGCTTGTAGTGATCTGATAGATTACAATTATGCCTAATTTTTCTGGCTTCGAATGAATGTGGATTTATTGGCATCAGGGAACATCTTCCGGTGCTGCTCCACAACCTGAAGAACGTATTGCTGTTGATCCTCCTGTGTGGTCAGCACAGCGTTAAAATCTTTCATTAGGGCAACTCCTCTTTCTGCGGGATCATTGACAACACTGATGGCAGAGACGCGCTGTTTCGCTTGTTGAAAATCTTCATCTTCCCACTGCTCCGGATCCTTGGAGAGGAAGGATGTGGGAAGCTGGAGCAGGTGGAAGAAGGCCAATGTGTTCTTCGTGACAAAGGCTGCCAAAAAAAGATGTTCAGCATCTCCTACATCAATTGTCACACGAGGCGAAGGACTCTTCCTTTCTTCATTTTTGAGCGCCTCAACCATGCCTCTTTTCACCGCGCTGCTGAGATATTCATCAAAAAAGGCCAAAGCAACCAACTTTTCACTTAAGTACCAAAGATGGCTAGTGATCCCTTTCAAAGCGGCCTCTGCCACGCGTTGGTTAACTTGTCTGTACTGCACCAGCTTTTGTATCAGCCCCAAGTCCAACCACGGAGCATATCTGGCTACCCGGGCATTGAACCAAACTTTAACGTAAATCTCTGCAACAAAGAGGCAGAAGTCAGTAATACCCTGGAGCTCCTGGTCCGTGAGTTTCCCCAAGTTCCGCAACTGGTGATGGTACAAGATCTTAAATGCATAGATGCATTTTGCCATTCACCATGCCCTGTGGAGGGCACCCGGAGTTTGAATATGATTTCCCCGTGGTAGATTTATTCCGAGAAATAGCAGTACGAGTTCCAGGAATTCACGGTAATCATCGCGAGGCTGCTGAGATCTCAACTGTTCGTGCACAAACTCTGCAACTTTCTCCTTGAATGCGTGCATCCGATCTGCCACCTCACGGTCTCCCTCAGCAGAAAGAAACGAATCCTTTACAATCTTTGAAAGAGTTTGATCTTTGGTCCCGAAGAGCATGCTACTAAGGCTTCGAGAACTATTTCCGCGATGTGGTGATGACAAGCAAGATTGAGAAGTTTCTTCCCGAGCTTCTGCTCGAGGAATTGACAAGCACAATTCAAGCGACCGGTGTTACATGATGTCGTGTCAAAAGACATGGCTACGATCCCGGGAGATAACTGCCAGTCTTCCAGCATGTCATGCACTGCTGTTGCCTGCGCCAGACCTGTTGATGATGGCAGCTTTGGTACCCCCAACAGCTTCATCACACCTTCTCCTGAAACCAGGACTGGAAGGCAATCGACCTTCTCTTTGTTTGTAAGGTCTGGAAGGAGCTTGCCATCCCAATGAACTGTTAATGGTACCATGGGGGAAAAGGACCTTCTCAGCTCATCCGTGATGTCTTGGCGGAATTTCATTCAAGCTAGTTGGATTGTCTCTCGATTCAATGCGTAGTGCTCCATACTTTGTCCAGCAGCTGCTAAGGTATTGGCCACAACATGGACTGCCTGGCGATTGGATATCTTTGTGCGGTCCAACGCTTGCGCCAGTTCTTGAGTAACAATCTGATTTAACCCTCTTGATCTTTTCCTCTTGGGAGTGGCAGATGACGCGCCTCCTATTGCTCCGACATTCACCTCATCTTCCTTGTCAGTATCCTCGTTTGTAGAACTGCTGCTCGACTCCAAAACCACGGACCTGTCCATCTTCTGGAGTTCATTCAGGTTCCTTCGTTTCCTTTTCTCTTGCTCACACTGCCGCGTCATTTTGTTCTCCTCTTGTCTAATATACTTCTGATCAACAAGTCCTATAGTTCCTCGACGACCAGGCTCATGCTGCGCAAGAAGAAACTGCTTGTCTTCTTTATTTTTGATGATTTTGAGCGCATCACCGTGAGTGCAATCAAACAGGCCTTTCAGACCTTCTAGAAGGACCTTCTTCTTGTCCATCTGGGTTTTGGTACGCCTCGCTCGTAATTTCTTTAAGCTTCTCCACTCAGAATGGAGGTTCTCCAGCTTGTCTTGTGCCTGGTGCGTAGCTTGAGTCGGAAGACTTGCATTCTTCCACATCTGTTCGACCTCTGTCATCACCAGTTTGCTACTTTCTCTGACAGGGCGAGACTCGGACAGGTGAAAGAACAAGAATCGTTTCAGGACCTGCCGCTTGGACGACAATTTGGCTCCTGTAAGGGCATATGAGTTGGGAGAAGTCTCAAGTAGCCATAAAACATCATTCTTTCTTAGAGTAGTCGCCATTTTTCATCTACCTGCAAAGTATACAAAATAGAGAATTAGTAAGTGACAATGGTGGAAACTTTGTTACTCTTGTACCACCCCCTAATGTTTATCAAAAGTCCTAAAAATTTGCCTGAGTGATTTTCTTCAGGAACTGCACCAAACGTGCCACCGCACTCGCTCCTCCAGGCAACTTGGATTTTTACCCCTATTGGCTATTGCCACCCTACTACACATACGTGCATTTTACACACTACACAATCTTTGCAAAAAAAAAAAGAAAAAAAAAAAAAAGGGCATTGTGGGCCTTGGGGATCTTGATTTTGGCTTTCCCCTTCTTGTATGGGGGACAATTTTGTGGGCACTGGCCCTTGACCCCCTCTTTCCTGCATAAAAAAAGTTATTTAATTTGTGTGTATTATTGGTATTTCTTTATTACCATAGTCCTTTTTTTTCTTTTTAAATTTATTGTTTTATTAGTTGTATCATTGATTGCCTTGATGGATACTATAGCTTCTTATTTTGTAGAATCTGTCTCCTGCCAATAAACATTATCATTGTTATTACCATCACATTTATATGTTGGTATCGTTGCTGCATATACTTATTTTTAAATTTTTTCTTTTTGTAATTTTATCAGTGGGTAGTTTTTATCATTACTTGGTTCAGTATGTCTCTTATTTTTCTCTTTTGGTCGTCATAATTTTTAGTTTTTTTAATGTTTTATTGTTTGATTCATCATATCAAACACCTTGGTCCAATTGCTCTTGCAGCCCTCACAAACATATTCAATTACTCCTGGCTTCACAATGTCATACCCTCTACCTGGAAGCTGGCACACATCATCCCGATACTGAAACCCAATAAACCCCCCAACCTACCTGCTTCATACTGGCCAATCTCCCTTCTCTCAACCATTTCCAAAGTCCTCGAAAAACTGATATTAAGACGCATACAACCACACATTACACTCTCACAAACCCAACACGGTTTCAGGTCCGCCCACTCCACCACAACGCTTCTTACAAACTTAACCCAACACATCTTAGATGGCTTCAACCAACTATCCCCCCCTGCCCGCACAGTCCTTGTTGCCATCGACATCAACAAAGCTTTCGACACTGTCCCACGCCACATTCTTGCACAAAAGATTATTGATCTCGACATCCCCACTAGTGACAAGAAATGGCTTACTAATTTCATTGCAGGCCGACTTGGCAGTCATACACAAACAACACTCATCCAAAACCTACAGACTATACAATGGCGTCCCACAGGGCTCCATACTCTCTCCAACCCTCTTCAACCTTTTCATGCACGACCTCCCACAACCTCTCTCCCCCCGTGTCCACGTTTCCTCCTATGCAGATGACCTGACCATAACAGCACAACACCATAACCGTAATACCGCCACACGCCTGATCCAGCAGTACATTACCAATCTGGAACTCTGGCTGACTAATAATAGGATGTCAGCATCCCATCAAAAATCCTCCATCACCCTCCTAACCTCAGACCGCCACGAATCCCAAGCCCACCCGAGAGTCACCCTCATGGGACATCCCCTACCTCTAAACAAAACCCCAACAATCCTTGGCCTCACCCTAGACACACACATGTCCTTCTCCCCTCACATATCAAACATTTGCTCCAAAGCAACAAAAAAACTCAATGCTCTCAGAACACTCACCTCCACAACATTTGGTCAGCAGAAGGAATCCCTTAGTATCCTATACAAACAGTTTGTACGTACTACCCTAACTTACGCTGCCCCCGCCTGGTCCCCATCCATCTCCCACACAAACCAGAAAAAGATACAGACCACACAAAACAGAGGTCTCAGAAGCATTACTGGCTGCCTCCGAACCACACCCATCCCACATCTACATGCAGATACGAAAATACTCCCCATCAAACACCACATGAACATGACAGGGACTCGATTCTTCTCCAGAGCACTGGCCCCAGACCACCCCTGTCACCATCTCACATTACACAATCCCCCACCACGCAACAAAAAACATACTCCTGCTGCTCACTATTCGCAGCTACTGAACAATATCCCCCCCTTCCCCTAAACATCAACCCCATTAAACATCTCCACACAGAATTTACCCGGAAATACCTACTCGACCAACCACACAACACTGTCCTTCACGATACTCCCCCTGTAGTCCATCAGAGCGAACAAACCCTCCCAAGAAAAACAAGAGTTACTCTGGCCAGGCTCCACTCAGGCCACCACCCCTCCCTCCAACAATACAGACACAGACTCCACCTAGCTGACACCTCCACCTGTCAAAAATGCTACCTCCACCCTGAGGACACAGAACACCTACTCTTACACTGCCACACACTCTCTCAACAAAGACACAACTTCAACATTACCTCTCTACGAGACCTATGGACCCGTCCCACGGTGGTCGCGGGATACCTGAGTGCTGCTGGGTTCGCATAAGAGAACCCGGGGGCTACGAAGTAAGTAAGTAATCATATCATTTATTACCCTCAAGAATATTGTACTATTTTATGGGATTTATATCCTACCAATAAAACTTATCATTATCATCTCAGAGAGTGAGTGAGTGAGTGTTTTTTTTTAATAAAACTGCCGCTCATATAATGGTCCCTTTATTTTCAATTTGGAAGAAAACAGGACAACCTAAGTGGTTACTGATTGGATTAAGATCAAGGTTGGCATTAATGGGCCCAACCTGGTTCTACTCACTTGAAAACCCCCCAGCATTTTCCCCACTTGTGGGTTTTTTTCCAACCCTGATTAAAACTGAATCAAATAGCTAACAAAAAAACTATAAATTTTTAAAAAGACAATCAGCAAACTAAGGTGGCTGGTTATTTCCCTTCAGCCAAAGAACAGACTTCAAAATATGAAGTTCATATATGAAATTCAAGTCAAAAGATACTTGAGAAGTGTTAAAATTATCAGTTTCTTAATAAAGAAGGATTTTATTGTACTATTTTTCCAGTGTCACTGTCATTAATATAAACAAGTCACTCTCATTAATATGAACAAGGACTTCATAATCATTGAAGTTAATATTATGCTGTGTAGATTGAACATGATTAAATACTGGACTGTCAGCTTGAGCTGTATGCACAGAGAACTGCTTACTGATGTTGGTAAATCTCCCTGTGAATGTCGATACTTTTTTAAAATTGAAAAAGGAACCATTTTGTGGGCTGAAAACATTGTTTGGGTCTTTTTATATTTTCTCGAGGCCTCTTTTTATATATATATATTATATATATCCCCGCAAGGGGTTCTAAGCTCGTGCTCTTGAGTGCTCTTTGTGCTCGTTTGTACGTGCTTGTTCCTGGAGGTTTCATGTGCGCCCTCCCGGCCCTAGCACCCAAGGATGATGGGGCTCGGCCCTGCAGTCCTTGTCATCCTTGGTCTTTTTCCACTTCGACTGTCCCCTCCACCCTATATATATATAGTCCTGGCTCAGAACAATCCCCGATGAGCCGGGCGTACCTGGCTATGTGAGGTGGAGAGCGCAAGAATCCAACTCACTACTTCACCAGGCCAACTCGAGAGGAGGGGCGACACACTTGACCTTCGCGAAATGAGAAATCATCACGTGGAACCTTTGTAAGGTTGTAAGGTAAGGTTATATATATATATATATTAGGGTGTCACTTAAATGCAAAGTTTGAAATTTTCATGCTGACACCCCGCGAATCTATTCCATTGGTAAAAAAAACATGGTGACTGAAAAATCTTTTTATTTGAATAACTATAAAAGGTCGCCCCCGCCTTCCAAAGTTTAATGCTTGCGTGGCGTCTCCATAATCGTTCATTAGATATCTATATATCTCTATATATGTGTGTGTGTGTATCTGTGTGTGTCTGAATATCTGAGAAATAAAGTGAACAATACTTAACGATTCACCGTTTCTCATTTCAGCTACGTGATTTCTGGTGATGGAAACCCGGAAGTGTATATACCTATTAGGGGCAGCGGTTGATGAGGTGAAAGGATGCAAGCTTCCTTCCTACAGGCAAGCATTCGGTTACTTCCTTTACCTTCACCATGAAAAGAAAATGACAATACGTGACGCGTTGAGGAAGTCACTTCGAGCAGTGATGTCCTTCTGGAGAAAGCTCACATTCCAACCAGACTCGAGACACACTGCGTCAGCAAACTGGATAAAGTCTTCGAGGAGTGGAAAGGACTCAAAAAACACGCCTCAAGGACGAGCGATTCACACAAGACGAAAGAAAAAGAATTCATCGCCCACGCTGATTGTGAGAAATTGGTTAAGTACCCAGAGGATTGGGAGTTCCTTCAGCAGCAGCGCCAGAAAGGACGTCCAGGTTCAATGGCAGGTTTGGACATGACCCATCAGCGCCAAGTCAAAGATTGTACTCGACGTCGGGAGGAAGAGGAGAAACGAAGAAAGCGATCAGCAGCTGAAATGGAGGCAGTATCCAACGAAGCGGTTTTGGAGTCCTCATCCTCCAGCTCAGATGATAGCGAAGAAAAAGGAGCATGTGGTGGTTCGTTAGCGTCTAAACAAAGAGCAACGAAGAACATCATGACATCGGAATTGGCGGCAGCGCTTGATCGCACGCAACTCTCGTCAAGAAAGGCCACATATCTGCTGTTTCAGGCAGCTTCCAGCTTAGGGCATGATGCTAGCGACTACAACATCAATCGTGGATCCATTCATCGTCAGCGTGAAAAATTCCGTACCCTTAAGGCTCGGCAACTGAAGAGCGAGTTCCAAGGCAATAGTCCGTTGACTGTTCACTGGGACGGAAAACTCATGGAAGATCTGACGTCACGAGAATATGTTGACCGCTTACCTATTCTTGTATCTGGCTCCGGGACAGAGCAGCTCCTCGGGGTGCCAAAACTTGTCAGGAACCGCGCTGGCACAAACAAATGCCATCATAGATTGCCTGAATGAATGGGGAGTGACCGATCATGTCAAATCTGTGTTTCGACACAACCGCGACAAACACAGGCCACCGTGGAGGAACTTGTGTTCTTCTGGAAGAAAATGTTGGACGTGACCTGTTACACTGCGCGTGCAGACACCATGTACTAGAGTTGGTGCTACAGGCGGCATTCGCAGCATCGCTAGATTCAGTATCTACCGGTCCAGAAATTCTGATTTTCAAGCGCTTCCATGATTATTGGACCCGCATTGACCAGCAACAGTTCCAAACTGCGGACACAGATGCGTTCACCAAAGCAGCTATTTTTAAGCATAGAACGGAGCTCATTGAGTTTGCAAAATCACAAGCACTTCAAGTTCGTGATGACTATCAGGAATTCCTCGATCTTTCCGTCATCTTTCTTGGAGGAGTTCCATACAAGGGACTAAACTTCCGCGCCCCTGGTGCTATGCACCGGGCGAGATGGATGGCTAAGGGGCTCTATGCCATCAAGATCTGGCTCTTCCGAAGACAGTTTAAACTGACGAACACTGAGGAACGCGGAATTCGAGATATCTGCCTCTTTTCTGTTCTAGTTTACATGAAAGCGTGGGCACAGCTCATCTGTCCATCGAAGCTCCGCAGAATGATTGGGAATTGATGAGGACGCTCCTTCGATACCCGCACAAGAAGATCTCTGATGGTACCACCAAGAAGCTGTCTGCGCACCTGTGGTACCATTCGGAGGAGGCAGTGGGTCTGGCGTTCTTTGATGAGAGGATATCGATGGAAGTGAAGTGCAGCATGGTTGCAGCGTTAGATCAAGAAGCCCCTCACATGCCGCCAAAACGACCTTTGGTTCTTGATACTATGTTCCTCAGTGACAGCAAAGGACTGGAGCAACTGATCACAAAGAACACCCGAGGATTCTTCTCAAAACTTCAGTTGCCAGATTGCTTTCTGCTCCACCATCCCAGTTCATGGACGTCAAACTCTGAATACGTGCAAGCTCGGGATGTGGTCTCCAAACTTGCAGTGGTGAACGACAGAGCAGAACGGGCCGTGGCTCTGGTGAAGGAGCTGAACGGAAAGTTGACAGTGAAAGAAGAACAGCTCCAGTTCCTCGTTCAAGTTGTCACTGACCACAGAAAGCAACACCCAGCTCCGAACAAATCAGCATTAGTGAGGACGCGAAAGAACTAATCACTGATCAGCGTATGAGCACCAATTTTCTGCTACTGTATATGTATTTTATTTCTCAAAGTTTTGCTTTTGTTGCTTCTCCATTTTGTACCATTATTCGCCAAATTATGTCATCTATTTTGATTATATAATAAACTGTTTGTATTCTTTGCGTTTTTAAGTGTCTTACTTTCGTTATTTCACCAAATTGCCTTGTTTTTTATATCTGGTTCGGCCCAAGCTGTGAACACTGAACAGCTTGTTGACGTCAACAAATGGCTTGTTTTCAGTGACGAGGGCGACCTTTAAATGATGACCAATCAGGACCAAATTTCTCTTCCGTATGTTTTACACCAAATGGAACAATTTTAGGGGGTGTCATAGGAAAATATCCATCGTTTAATTTCCCCCCTATTACCTAGTGACACCCTAATAATATGTTAAACACAGACCGTGCATGGAACAAGGAACTCTTCTGGGAAAATTAAATCCACTATAGTCCGAATAAGTAATGGTAAATGACAAATACCATAGTTTTTTTTCTTTTTCATGATTTTAGCCCGACGTGGGCAACGGGTCTCTCGCAAAGAGATCCCATAAATATAGCTTCCCTCACCAGCTATCTGCAAAGCAGACAGGATCCAGCTTTGGGACATGGATCTAGGGTTTAAAGCAAGCCTAGATCCCTACATTCAGAACCTCTATATAAGTAAAAGACTCGTTGCATTCACGTCGTGTTGAATAAATCAAAGAAAAAGGGGGTAACTATTGTATTTTTAGCCAAAAAAAACCAAAACTTAAACCTCAACCGGGACATTGAGCGTCCACTTTTCAAGGCACGAAACACGTCCGTTTAGTATACACAAACTCAGAATGGTTCCCTGAGAACATTATATGTTAAACACAGACCGTGCATGGAACAAGGAACTCTTCTGGGAAAATTAAATCCACTATAGTCCGAATAAGTAATGGTAAATGACAAATACCATAGTTTTTTCTTTTTCATGATTTTAGCCCAACGTGGGCAACGGGTCTCTCGCAAAGAGATCCCATAAATATAGCTTCCCTCACCAGCTATCTGCAAAGCAGACAGGATCCAGTTTTGGGACATGGATCTAGGGTTTAAAGCAAGCCTAGATCCCTACATTCAGAACCTCTATATAAGTAAAAGACTCGTTGCATTCACGTCGTGTTGAATAAATCAAAGAAAAAGGGGGTAACTATTGTATTTTTAGCCAAAAAAAACCAAAACTTAAACCTCAACCGGGACATTGAGCGTCCACTTTTCAAGGCACGAAACACGTCCGTTTATGTATACACAAACTCAGAATGGTTCCCTGAGAACATTATATGTTAAACACAGACCGTGCATGGAACAAGGAACTCTTCTGGGAAAATTAAATCCACTATAGTCCGAATAAGTAATGGTAAATGACAAATACCATAGTTTTTTCTTTTTCATGATTTTAGCCCGACGTGGGCAACGGGTCTCTCGCAAAGAGATCCATAAATATAGCTTCCCTCACCAGCTATCTGCAAAGCAGACAGGATCCAGCTTTGGGACATGGATCTAGGGTTTAAAGCAAGCCTAGATCCCTACATTCAGAACCTCTATATAAGTAAAAGACTCGTTGCATTCACGTCGTGTTTGAATAAATCAAAGAAAAAGGGGGTAACTATTGTATTTTTAGCCAAAAAAACCAAAACTTAAACCTCAACCGGACATTGAGCGTCCACTTTTCAAGGCACGAAACACGTCCGTTTAGTATACACAAACTCAGATAGTTCCCTGAGAACATTATATGTTAAACACAGACCGTGCATGGAACAAGGAACTCTTCTGGGAAAATTAAATCCACTATAGTCCGAGAGACCCGTTGCCCACGTCGGGCTAAAATCATGAAAAAGAAAAAACTATGGTATTTGTCATTTACCATTACTTATTCGGACTATAGTGGATTTAATTTTCCCAGAAGAGTTCCTTGTTCCATGCACGGTCTGTGTTTAACATATAATGTTCTCAGGGAACCATTCTGAGTTTGTGTATATATATATATATATATAAAATTTAGGGTGGTCCATTCTTATAGGGGTGGAATTTTTTTTTGTGATTTGTTTTTATTGCTGGGTCGTAACTTATGAGGATGGATGAGAAAACACCTCTGGGAAAGTTTTATTTGAATCAGTTAATTTGTAGGGGTAGCACATGACACTTGAAGTTTTGGTATAATCTGAAAATCACAGCAAAGTTAATCTTTGTGACAGTACATGACTATTAGGGTAACTAACAATTCCGAAATGAATTGACTAACAATTCCCTCTGCACCTCATTTGATCTTTGTTTTCTCGCCCAGTTGCCAGGCTGACTTCAGTGGTTGAGGAAACTGCTTCCTGTAGTTAGCAACAACTTGCAGGAGATACTGCAGTTGTTGCTCATTCCTGGTGTGGCAGCCGTTGTATTCATTAATGAGAGCAACCCCCCTCTCTGCATGATTGTTCACGACAGAGAGGTTTGCCACTGATTTCTTCGCTATTTGGTAATCAGGATCACTGTCCCAATCCCGCACCTCCTTCCTCAGGTATCCCACACCTGACCCCAGAGACAACAGCAGTCTTTTTGAGTTTGCTGTTGCTAGTGACTCGATTGAAGCCCCCTCAGCAACACCTTTCCTTCTCTTCTGGCAATCAGGCTTTCCTTCAACTTCCTCCATCGCCTTCACCATTGCTGTTTTAGTCTCTTCAGACACCTTAGGATCGAAAATCGCGAGGCCCCCCATCTCCTCCGAAAGATACCAAAGATGACCGCTGAGTTTTTTTAATGCCACTTCCGAAATTTTGGGGTCATGGTATTCCCGAAGACTCTGCAGAAGACTGAGGTCGCTGCGAGGCGCAGCAGCAGCTATTGGCGCTGTCATCCATGCCTGCAGGTAGATGGAAACAGGGAAGACACTGACATCCTTAAGACACTTTTGCTCTCGTGGAGTGAGGGCTGGGATTTGTCCCCTGAACAGCCACATCTTCAATGAATAGATCACCTTAGATAACCATCTGGCTTGGTGCATGGGGCCAGGTCGCTTGAAGGTGTAGTTGTCAATGCTCCCTCCCAAGAAAATGATGGACAGATCGAGGAATTCCTGATAGTCATCTCGAAAGGATTTTGAGGAGTGTTTTTCCTCAGCAAAGTGGAGATCCAATCTCTAATGGGGGCCAAGAGTCAATGCACCTCTTCATCATCCCATCCGGTACCGTATGTTCCTGTGTCGATGAAGGTCCATTTGCTCTGAAACCTGCTGAACAGTGGAACATCAGGTCCACTCGTTGGGCCATAGCAAGCAGTGAAAACTCCACCGATCATCACTTCCATGATGTGATGACGGCAGGCAAAATGGAGAAGGTCTTTCTTCAACTTCTGCTCCAACAACACACACGCTCCATTCAAACGACCAGCATTGGAGGCAGTGGTGTCGAAACACATCCCCACGACAGATTCTTCGAGGCCCCAATCAGTCAATAATTCAAAAACTGCGCTGGCTTGGTGTTCTCCTGATCCAGTGGTATTTTGGGGACTCCAAGGAGCTGAGATTGACCCGAAAAGGAGGAAATGAGCACAGGCAGCCGATCCACATGCGCATGGTCTCTGGTGTTGAGGAGGTCTGGAATAAGTTTCCATCCCAGTGGATGATTGCAGGACCGGACTGAAAGGAAGCTTTTAGG
Source organism: Bathynomus jamesi (assembly GCA_023014485.1). Lineage (NCBI taxonomy): Eukaryota > Metazoa > Arthropoda > Malacostraca > Isopoda > Cirolanidae > Bathynomus > Bathynomus jamesi. The sequence continues at coordinate 608,760 of JAJOZX010001461.1, forward strand.
CTACTGCAGATCATGATCCGATGTCGTTCTCTCTGCCGTTTGATGGAGGTCCGGGTGATGTTAAAATTCATTGGGCTGTGGCCAAGGCTCAATGCAGTCTCTGCTATTATGTAGGTTGCCATCCTGTCCGTAGTGTGTGTCCGATCTAGGGCAGCAGCTAGATTTGATGTTATCACATTCTTGACTCTTTTCACCTGTTTTGGAGGTCGCTTTCCACCTTTTGCCCATTCATCGGTGGAGGATGACTCGTCAGTGACTGAGGATTCTGTTGAGGACACCAATACTGCTGTACCCGACGTTGATGCACCTTCATTGACTGCCTGCAATACAATCGAAGAAAATGGACAATTAGTGTTAACGAACAACCTAATCATTGCAATCAAATGAAAGTAGGAATTTGAAGAACAATCTCGCCTTTCTCTTTCGCATCTCCTCCTCCATCTTCCTGTGAGCAGCTTGTTTTTCTTTTTCTGCTGTTTTTCTGTCTACTCCCACCATGCATCCCCGTCTTCCAGGCTCTCGCTGGGCCAGCAAGAAGGCCTTGTCTTCTGGGTTTTTGATTAGAGACAAGGCATCAGCATGTGCCATATCAAATAGGTTCCGAAGTGTCTCTTGAATCCTCTTCGTTGTACACCTAAATATAAATAATAAATATATATATATATATGATAAATGTATTGACTATTGTACAGTATAATAGTCATACTCTCGAGAAACTATTTTATTTATCATTGATCATCCAACTCACCTGCTTCTGGCTCCTCCTCATTTGTCCTTTTTTTATTTTGATCCAATCTTGGTGAAGGTCCAAGATCTTTGGATTCCTTTGTATTTTTCCCTTGTCGGGATTCGAGCTTTGTTCCAAAATATTTCAAGTTGACCCACACTACTTGAGCACTTTCCTTCAACTCCTCCTTGAGATTAGTGTGGTGATGAAGGAAGCATGACAATACTTCTCCACGTGATGGTAATTTGCTTCCAAGAAGCTTGTCCTTCACTTTATCTCCTTCAAGGAGATAAAAGCAAGAGCTTCGAACTTGAGTCATCATATATCCAACCACTAAACACAACCAATGAACACTACACCAATAATCTGTCAAGGAAAAGATGTATTACTGGAACTGGAACATAATATACAAGTAAATCTACTAGGTAGTGCAAAAGTGCAAAAATGAAGTACTGTGTGCTACCCCTAAAAAGTGATTGATTTGGGAAAAAATTGGCTAGAGGTGTTTTCTCATTCATCCTCACAAGTTACCGCCCGGCAATAACAAAAAATCAAAACTTCAATTTTATGGACCACCCTAATATATATATATTAGGGTGGTCCTCAAAATCGAAAGTTGGAATTATTCAGCTCCCAGGGCCTCAATCTGTGAGGTTACCCATAAAAACACTGGTTAAAATTTCATTGAGAAATAATATTTACCCTGTGCTCATGAAGGTTGAAGTTTATAGGGTATACCAGCCTCCGGGTCCCCCCCATTTAAGGGTATTAGCCGCTCAGGGGCGGGGTCTCATGGGTGCTGACGCCACTCATTGTCGCCCGGTTCGCAGCGTGGCCTTCCGAGCGTCCGGGAATTTCTTCCGGTGCTCTGCAACACCCAGGAGCATGTACTGCAGCTGGTCCTCCTCTTCGTGTGGCGCCTGTTGTATTCTTGTGCCAACGCCACGGCCCGCTCGGCATGGTCGTTGGTCACGGACAGGTTCCGGACCACCTCGGCAGCCGCTTGGAATTGCTCGCTGTCCGGCCATTTCGACACATCCTGTTCCAGGAATCCACGTCGCAATTGGAGTCGGTCGAAGAACTGGCGAGTCCTCCCCGTCACGAATGTCTCTAATGACAGGGAAGAGCACGCCAGGACCGACGCTCTCTTGGGCGGGTCGTCCTCCTCCGTTGGCTCCTCCAACATCGCAGCAGTCATCGCCTTCTTCGTTTCGGAGGAACATCGTCGTCGAAGAGAGCCAGGGCCACCAACTCCTCGGACAAGTACCACAGGTGGTTGGCGAATTTCGACTTGGCTGCTTTCGCCACCTCCTTGTCTTCGTATTTTTCAGAGCCTGGAGGAGCCAGAGATCTCTCAGGGGGGCCTTCGCCGCGTTCGGGCCTCCGTCCACGCCTTTGTGTAGAACTTCACGGCGAACACGCTCAGGCGCCGAACTCCGGCCTCTTCCTTGGCTGTGAGCCGTAACTGCCGCCGGAACATCCATACCTTCAGGGCGTACAACACCTTCGACATCCAGCGGTCCTGGTGCATCGCACCGGGCGCTCGGAACTGAATCCCACGGGGGGGGGCACTCCGCCGAGGAAGATGATGGTGAGTTCCAAGAGCTCCAAATAATCATCCCGGGGGTGACCTTTCTGCAAGGCCCATTGCGCCTTGAATCGCTTGAAGAGCTGAACCTCGGGTGCCAACGACGGTCCAAGGACTTCCGTGAAAACCGCACTGACAAGAAGCTCCAGGACATGGTGACGACATGCCAGATAGAGGAGGCTTCTCCAAAGTTCCTGCTCGATCAGCACGCATGCACCTGTGTTCTTTCCCGTGTTTGAAGCCGTAGTGTCGAACGAGAGGGCACCAACTTTGTCATCCAATCCCCAGTCTCGCAGAGCTTCCACCACAGCTTTGGCACAGTTTGCACCAGTACCGGAACCGAGCTTGGCGACCTGGAGGAGCTGCACCTCGCCGCCACAAGAGACCAGGATCGGGAGTCGATCAACCTGTTCCTTGGACGTCAGATCCGCCATCAGCTTCCCATCCCAGTGAACAACGAGCGCAGCTTCTCGATGGAAGGGCTCCTTGAGCTGAGCGGCAACTTGTTGGCGTTGCGCCATCCTCTGGCGCCGTATGGACGACCGGTTGATGTTCAACTCATCAATGTTGTGGCCAAGGGACCGAGCCGTCTCACCGAGCACGTAAACGGCGTCGTGGTCGGTCAGCTTCGTGCGGTCCAAGCTAGCTGCCAGTGCCGGTGAAATGATATTCGCCGGCCGACTGCGCTTGGGTGGGCTGCAACCTCCGACAGCGCCACGGGTGGGAGAGTCGCTGGGGGTTGAAGAGCTCGAGCTGGAAGAGGCCAATTCTGCTGTTTGAGAAGTAGTGGCCATTTCTTCAGTCGCACGGCGCCGACGGCGTTGTTCAGCCTCCCTCCGCTGCACAACATTGCGCTCTGTGCGAGCCAGGACCACATCAGCTCCTCCCATGGTCCCCCTGCGGCCGGGTTCTCGTTGGGCGATCAGGAAGGCCTTGTCCTCGATGTTCATCATGTTCAGTGCGTCAGCGTGGGTGACATCGAAGAGGTTGCAGAACATCTGCTGGAAGGAGGCTTCCCGTGCAATCTGGGCATCTGAGCGTCGATTCTTGTTCTTCTTGAGAAGCTTGTATTCGCCATACAACTTCTCTAGCTTCTCAGTGATGTGGTCTCGTCTCGTCGTTGGAATCCGCGCTTTCGTCCACAAGATAAGCACTTCATCAGCAATGGCCGTGACAGCCTCCCTCGTCGTCGTTGCCGCCTTCGTGCTCAGCTTGTGCAGAGGCCGAGGACGTCGCCGATGGACGGCAGCTTGCTCCCCGTGAGTGCAGAGACTGGCGTCACAAGGAAGTCTTTTGAACGTGTACTGGCCATTTCACCAAAATAACACCTGGGGAAGATACATTGGAAACGTTTAATACCAATTCTAAAGGCAAGCCAAAAAAAACACTAATCTGTCAACGGTGAGAGCAACACCACACACAATCCGACCCTCTCAGCAAGGCGTGTCAACGGCCCACATAGGGGCATAACTTCAACCTTCTTGAGCACAGGGTAAATATTATTATTTCTCAATGACATTTTAACCACTGTTTTTATGCATAACGTCACAGATTGAGACCCTGGGAGCAAGAGAAATATACGTTTGAAAATACCCTCCTATGCTTGAGGACCACCCTAATATATATATATATATATATATATATATATATATATATATATATTAAAATAAACAAACCTTGGTTTTACTTTTGTCCAAATTGTTCATTCTGACGAGGGTCAAGCTTGTTGCTCCTCAGACCTATGGCTCAATGGGGAATCCGAACCATGATTCACCACAGGCAGTCAGAAATTACAAAGACCTTGTCTGGATTCGATCTCACGACCTCCTGATCAGCAGCCCCACTAGGCTACCCAGGATACCCATTTATCTACCAACCAGTTTTTATTGTGTGGAAGATTGAACAGCTGTACGCCACCTGTCGTCACCAGGAATTGAACCCAGGGCTGATTACTCATAGTCAGCAATGTTAACCCCCTCACCTATATTTTTATCAGTTGCACATTATGAAACCCTGTTACCATTAAAATTATCAGTGCTTTTAATAAAGATGGATTCTACCATTTTTCTATTATCACTGTCTTACATGCAGTTCTAAGTCCATACAGTTTTGTAATATACCCGCCAGACTGCCTTAGTAGATGCTAGTTTTCATGGTAAAAGGCAACTTTAAAAATGAGGCAGTCGGGTTAAATTAGTTTTTTAGGAGTGCTGATTTAAAATATCCAAATTTTTATTTCAAATCTTGGGTAACTCAAAAATTGAAAGTTGATGTTTCAGCCATTACAAAGTCAAAGATATTTTCGTGGAACTCTAGCTTTCTGTGGATCAGTTTGAAGACAACAGCTTTTAGAAGAAGGCAGTTTAATTGTGATAATTAACATTCGCATATACCAGTAGATAGTAGATAATCATCATAAATTATTATTGTAAATATTAATTTATTTTATTTAAAAATTTCCTCTAAGTAAACACTCGGAGAATATTTCTCAGAGTAACAACAAACCATTAGTTATGCCTTTCCAATTAAAAATAAAAATGTTTTAGAGCCTATGAGTATTTGAAACATGTAACATCAGAGGTCATCATATACATGAATAATGTACACAGATCTTCATGACGTGCAATTATGTTGCTTTTAGCTTGGAAAGGGTTATATAATTGGACGAACATCAAAATGTTGATGTATCATTAATCGGTAATTGAGGCATTCCATGTCAAGTGTACACACCTTATGTCAGGTCATCTCACTGATTTTAATGATTTTTGGTGTGGTAGTTGGGTATGATGAGTAATGAAGCGTGACCAAATTTTAGTCACTTGGGTCAAATAGTTTGGGAGAAATGACCCCCCCCCCCCCCCCCCTCCTCCAAATTTGGGGTCAGCAGCATAACCTTGTGATTTTGAAAGGTCATAACTCAGGATCTAATGCAACGGTGGCCAAACCCCGGCTCACGAGCCATATGCAGCTCTCGAGGTTGTTAACTGCGGCTCGTGAGGATTTTGGTTTTTATTGTATTTATCATAAAAGACAAAATTCATAATACAAATATAATTTTTTTTCACATAATAAAAAAACAAGGAAAAATTGAATTGACAATAAAATGCATCATGTGTATGACAATTTCTTTTGCGTGACAGGCACTAAGTGGGATAATTACGTAATTAACACCACTCAACCAGTGTCCAGTACCCCTCGAGTTACCCTGCGGGCCGCATGTAGTAATGAGTTAGTGTTTTAAAATTAACTTCTTAGATCAAATAGTGGCTATTTTTCTCAGCTACACAAGTGAAAGTTATACAACCCCTGAGTTGATTAAAATGACTGAGCAGACAGTGTAAGAAACGGAAATATGAAGAAGAAAATAGAGTTTTTAAACAGGAGTGGGAGGAGAGCTTTGCCTTTACTGTTAAGGGTGGGAAACCTGTCTCTTATCTGCGATGTAGCACTCAATCACTTTGAAGCCAGTAACTTAAAGATTCATCATGAAACTAACCATAAAAATTTTATTACGGAATTTCCTCCCAAATCAGAATTGCGGAAGACTAAGTTAACAATGTTGAAATCTAGCCTAGTTGCCCAACAAACTGTACTTTCATCACTGTGTAAGACAGCTGACTTAACTACTGAAGCTAGTTTTGTTATGGTATGGAATATTGCTCGTGCTCAACTTCTCTACAGTAGTGGAGAATTTGTGAAGAAGAATATCGCCGATGTTACTGCAATTCTCGCTCCAGATAACAAAGCTTCGAGAACAAATAGCAATTATTTCTATTTCCTGCCACACTACAGAGAGACGTATTTCCCAGATCAGTGCTGAAATTACATTATTCCCAAACTATTTGACCCAAGTGGCTAAAATTTGGTCACGCTTCATTACTCATCATACCCAACTACCACACCAAAAATAATTAAAATCGGTGAGATGAGTGGCAGAAATCACCAAAAAGAGAGTACACTTGACATGGAATGCCTGAACTTCATGAAAAGGCACATTCCTACTTTAGTATCTATTAACGGATGTTGGTTGTAATTATTATTAATTTACTTTCAGGAAAATTTAAGTGGAATCGTAGAATTTCATGGAATAGCAGAAGGAAAGCAAATGCTTGCAGAATTCTACATTAATTTCCCCAGTGATTATACGGTCAAGTTCGGTAATTATTTTTAATTTTTCATACCAGTCCACTTTTACCAAATGTCAGGGTTAAGAGTGAGTTAGCTAGCGCTCGTAATTCAGTGGATAACGCAGTTCCTCTATAATCCAAGTGTAGACACTGAGGTTGGGGGTTCGAATCTCGATGGTGCTAGTAAATAGTAATCTAGGAGTTATTCTCCTCCTCTGAACCCCCTCTCTGCCCAAATATACCACATCTGCTTCCCTATCTTCCGACACGTTTAGCTGTCCCTCAAAATACTCACACCACCTTGTCTTCATATCTCTCTCTGTCATCACTTCCCCATCGACTCTTTTCAGTCATGCTCATCTGCCCTCTCATTTTCGTTACACTATTCACTTCTCTCCAAAACAACTTGTTCTCCCTGAAATTTTCTGACACACTCGTATCTCCTCTCTCATTTGCTCTCTTTCAGCTCTCGCACTTCTCTCTCTACTTCTTGCCTTTTCCCAATCACCCACACTTTTGCTCTGCAAGTACCGAGCATATACTTCCCTCTTTTGCTTCGCCAACATTTCAACCTTCACATTCCACCATTCACTACCCCGTCGTTTATGTCCATCCCCAATCTTCTGTATCCCACACACTTCTGCACCGCTTCTCTCAATACCTGCCACTTTCCCACCCTGCACCATTCATTATTATTATTATTAAGGGATAATTAAATGCGAATGTGAAAAAGCACTAGATATGATATCCAAGTTATGTAGCTCAGTAGATATTTCATTTGAAAGTGTAAACCAATCCCCATTTTCTCGGAAATATATAAATTGGTTGTGTCCATTCCTATGGTCATAAGGGTATGTTATTTTTTGAAGATACTTGAGTGACCAGCATAAGCAAAATGCCCACTTCATTCAATCTGGAACAGTGGTTTTAAATCGGTGTTTGTGAAAGTTTTTTAACTGATCATTTTTGCCTGTTAGCTTGTAGGGTGGCGTATACAAAGCTCGGGTTGAAAATGGGACAAGAGAAGAGCCAGTTTTTGATGTGGGAGAGAATCGAAGAATTTATTACGGAAGTACTACAAATGGGGTGTAGGGGAAAAACTTGTAGAAACGATATATTTCTTATTCTAACTTCAGTTTCAGCAATTAAAGTGCTTTTCTTGGTCTTTCCTGGTGATGTAGCGATTCAAATTCCACGTAAGCTGTAGGTCCCCTCTGTCATATGGCCTCTAATGTTAGGAAGGAAAAAAGAAAGTATAAAAGTAAATGGAGTAGTGGGAATTGATTATTGGGATGGGTGTGTTGAGAGAGAGTGGTGTATGAATGTTTAGCGGCCGTCTCCTTGTAAAAAGATGCACGGTGGGTATAGATGGCGATCCACAATAGTAAACTACGAGGGACTCGACCCAGAGAAACAAGGGCTCGATGAATTTAATGTATGAAAACTAACAATGTATCTTTGCAGAAGATTTTAGCACGTCTCCCGTGATATACAATGAATGAGGTTACTGTAATTTAGGTATTTAACATGTTTCAAATGTTACTGCAGGCATCACTGCTAATTTCATTCTTTTATTTTTCAGATATGAGCACGTACGACCAAGCGGTGAAACTTATCCATTCCGTCGAAAATAATGCTTGGTATTTTGATTAATTCTTTTTATGTTCAACGTTCTAATTTTTATTATTTGATAATAATAGACACTTAATTTAAGGGTAAACAATAGTTTACAAATGAAAATATTTATTGAGCAAAAATATAACAGTCACATTAAAAAATAAATTTACATTTTATAACAGTTTCTCGTATAATTATGCCTTTTCATACGCTTATCAATATAATACTGCATACAAAGGTTATATAAATTACTGGCAATAATTACAACTTGATCCATACATGGTTGTGGACTTACTTTATTCACAGCATCGATACACATGCACTTACAGGAGCATGAAGAGACTGGGCATTCCATGTGTTCCCTGTGGGAAAAGAAAAAGTACATTTAAACAAGTTAATATCACTAGGTTTCGCCCAGAGAAGTTACCTATGTAATGTGACCAGGTATTCATTTACAGGCAAATACTTATGATTACTTACTTAAACCACTGTATCATGTGTTGAGCGTGCCCTCCATGTCGACAAGAATGGCACCATGTGAACCAGTTGTTGAATTGCTTCAGTGCTACTGAGCGGCTCAGATTGGCCCGAATATTTGCATCAGCTAAAATTGAAAAGTTTACCTTTGAATCGAGATTATTGTGCAAAATTTCCACGATCTTGCAGTTCATTAGGATTAATTCACTTTACTACTCGACTTGGGAAACGAAAATGACGATACAGCAGTAAACTTGCAGCCTTAACAAATGAAAATTTAGCATAACATTTCAAAACGTTTTCCATACAAACTGTGCAGCACGGGAAAACTTCTTTTCACCACTGCTTACTGACTCGTACTAAGAAAACTTTAGCTGTTCAGGATCTCTTACTCTGAATAAGGGTATTAACATACCACTGGGAATGATGCTATCATCCGTAGGGGGGTTTCGCCCTGTGGCATTTCCTCTCTTGGAAGGGGTTCCCATGTGTTGTAAACAGAGAGAGCACCTGGGGAGGGGTTGACGACAGTTCGGGTTAGGACAGGCTGTCATCTAGGTATAAAGAAGAAAATTCCTTAACAGTCGAAAAGGCTAAAATTATAATTTTCCCCATCTACAGTTACTTCAAGCATTTAAAATGTCTCTAAAAAATTAGGCATTTATTTCAACGTGAAAATAAAAATGCTTACCAATAACCTTTTCCTCTATTGACTATACTTAAAGTTCTTTAAAGAATAATAATAAAAACCCACTCTAATAGACAGAGTTTATTTCCACAACAGTTTTGATGCCCACTGTCATTCTCTTCGGGTGGATATAGATACTCTGTCTATATTAGTTTTTTTTATCATCATATTTTGACCTTGACGTACAAAAGTTTTTTGCATTCTTTAAAGAACTATACATTTCTTGGGAATTAAAAAAAACATACAATGGTGATATTCTAAAGCCTTCCCAAATTTAATTTTTAAAAAACTTTTAAATTCGAGTTTGTACATAATTAGAATCTACTTCCGTTTCTTGCCTATCATACCAATTGTTTTAAAGGCTCAAACTTCAACTCCATTGGACATTATTCAGTCCTTTATTTCTGTGAAACTGGTTTTTATTACTTAAATATATTCTGATACAAATGAAAGTATTGGAAGTCCAGATTATCTACCTTATTTTTTTACCAACTGCTTCAGTAATAGAATGCTTTTGCTTGAATATAAAATAGGTGTAGTACAGATTCTGATTAAGATGATGTGGTGCCTATCGCAACTAATAAAGCACTATAACATTATTATAGACGTACTTGAAAATAATGAAAACTACGGTGTCATACGCATGCATTTTGCAAAAGCGTTCGACCAGTGTGATCGATATAATAGCAACAGTATAACAGTAGGCCCCAGCTATAACGCGGTCCACTGGGTTCATATCGCGAGACCGCGTCATTAACGAGATCCTTTCAAAAGTGCCAAGCCAGTAGCCAGAATGATACCGATCTACAGGTAGACAGACCTCTGGTAACAAAATCTAGGCAATCAATTCAAATAAATCAAATTTTATTCCTTCTGCTAACAAAAATAAATTCAGAACTAAAGATAAACAGGCTCCCAGTTACAAAATGGGTGTGCACTCAGCATCAGCCTTTATAGTGATGCACCGGAGCTCCGGCCGGAGGTGCCAAGTACACCAAACTCAATTCTGACAACTTAGTTTTAATTCTATAAAACCTCATTTCTGCACCTATCCGAATATTTCAGTTCTCAGATGACTGTAATAATAATTTATTTTGAGTGATCAGTGATTGTATTAATAATTGATTTGATATAGGCTACTTTACTCAGCAAGACATCATAAGTTTCATAACCTGAGGATATTCTGTTCAATGGGAATTTCTAGAGAAATTAGCGCACACAAAGCACAGAAAGTCGACTTTTATAAAGTTTGAGTTATTAAAGAGTTAATTTAAAATAGCAGAACTATAATATATAAACCCTAAATAGATGAGACGATGGAACACACACACACACACACACACGTACGTTGGCCGGAGGAAAAAACACTAAGACGGAGGTTCCGGCCCTCCGGCCAAAATCTGGCTCCGGTGCATCACAACAGCCTAAGCCGATAGGACAAGTAGTGGTGGTGTTTTTTTTGGCTTTTTTTAAAAACGACACTGAGGGTTTTCATTTGGGTTAACAAATAACACATCAACAGTTGAGCTATGTGCGACCTCCTGTACCCCTCGCACATAGTTCCCCCCTTTTTCCCCACTCTTCTAGCTGAAATTTCATAAGCAGCTTTGAAACTATTCTAAACATCAATTTAAGGTAAGTTAGAAGACCTTATTTGCCCTTATTTAAATCAAATGGGTATCTTCTTTATTTACGGATGCTTTTTTTTGTTTTATGCAGGGTTACCAGATTGGCCACTTTGTGGCCAAATTTCACAAATGTGCAAAAAAAGTCTGGCAACCCTAATTTTTTTAGTACTTCTCGCAAAAAATTATTTTATTTTAGTTTCAGATTATTGATTAAGTGAAATTATTATTGATTCAAACTTAGTTTTTTAAGTTAAATTATTGGTTATTAAGTCAAATTAATCATAAGAAAAAAGTCGTCAATGCAGCCTTTGGACATCCTTCCGAGTTTCCAGCAGCTATGACACCAACAAAACCAGATGTGAGGCACTACAACTTTGTGCGGCGATGAGAAGAGGCTGAATCAAATAAATCGATTACTTTTAATGAATGTTGTAACAGTCGCAATAGACGTTGAAACCATATGGAGAAGGTTCTCTTTCCCAACAATAAGTAGTCGTGGAATCTTTCAGAAAGTTGTTAGTGATAGAAGCAGCCTCAAAGTTGAACAAGGTTCCTATAAACCGAAGAGACGAGAGATTTGAACAAAAAGTTTCCGAGTATGATGCTATGTTTGACGTATGTACCTGTGATTGCTACGATAAAGGAATTGATAGAAATGCCTGCCGGTGCAAGAATAAAATAATAATTGCTGAGTGCGATTCTTTTGTAGGACAAAAGCAAAGATTAAACTAACTGGGGCCAATTGATAGAAAAGCTGCTGTGATGAGGAAAAGGTCTATTGCTAGAGCTAAAAAAGAACATGAACGCCGAGTGAGATCACAAGCAGAACTGACTGAAGCTATCAGAGTTGTCCCTTCAACATCACAGGATGTAGAGACCGACCAAGAGAATGAAGACTTCGTGCCTGACAAAGTTAATAGAGAATGAGCAGAACAAATATACCTATGAAGAGTTGGCAGTGACCGCAGATCATTACAGGGCAGCAATAGCAATTCTTAATGCTGCTTTAAAAGATATGGGAATCCTGGATCAGGGTAACATGATTGACAGAAAGAAGCTGGAGAGGAAAAGAGTATGAGTAGATAAAAATTGAGTACCAGGGTTAAATCTGAGAATATAGGAATAGAATGCATTGGCTTTGATGGGAGAAGAGATGACACATTAACCAGGACAGGTAAGATCAAAGAAGAGCACTACGTCATTGTTAAAGAGCCTGTAACACCTGATCATGGAAATGCTCGTTGTGTAGCAGAAGAGCTGGTTACTGTAATAGTAGACTCAGTGAAGCTTTTAGAGCGTGTGATCTTTCTATGTGATGGCACTGCTGTGAACACTGGAAGAATCGGTGGAGTAATAAAGCTTGTTGAAATCTATCTGAATAGGTCTGTTCAGTGGCTGGTATGCCTTCTTCATATGAACGAACTACCATTCAGACACGTCTACGAGGCAATAGATGGAAAAACAACAGGCCCAAGTACTTTCAAGGGTTTAATTGGAAATAAATTGAAAACTGATCTAACAAAACTGGAAGTTGCTGCTTTTTCTCCTGTTAAAGGAAACATTCATGAAATTCCATCTGTTGTTGTTAGTGCTTTCAGCAGTGACCAAAAGTATCGCTACAATATGTGCCTAGCTGTTCAATCTGGAAATGTCTCAAAAGATCTAGCAGAAAGGTCTCCTGGTACAATTCATCATGCTCGTTGGCAAATAGAATTCTTAGACTGTGTCAACACCAAATCCAACCCAAGATCTCAAAGATCTAGTAGAAATTATTATGCTATCTTATGCTCCAGGATGGTTTTGGGTTAAGTCACATCCACTGGCATCTGACGGATCATCTAACTTTTGGTACTTAGGGTATCTGCTGCGGGACTTGGAGAAATACAGATTGATCATGGAACTGGTGTTTCAGACTAACTCGTACTTTGCGAACCCCGAAAATATTCTACTATGGATGATGATAGACTCAAGAAGAGAAGTTAGAGAGGTTGCAATCCAGAGAATCATTCTCTCAAGAACTACATTTTCTGGATCAAGAAACTGTGACCTACCTCGAACTCTTAATTTTGATTCTTCAGACTACACTGAAATGATTGATTGGGAGAAAGAGGTAATTTATCCACCTCCACTTCTGAGAAACTTTAGCACTAAGGAAATTTTGCTAGCAAGAAAAGAACCACTCAAAATACGAGCCTTTCCTTGTCACAGTCAAGGAGTAGAAAGCGCTGTGAATCTAGTCACGAATGCATCTGATATACGAATTGGCTACGAAAATCGCCAAAAATATATTCTTAATCGGTAATTATTCGTTTTTACACCCAGTCTGGTTTTATGAGAAACTTTTCTGGTCAGTTTTGAGGTGTTTTGCACGAATCTGTCATCAGTTTCCTGTGCAAATGCGTAGTTTTCGAGATATCGTCATCTCGAAAACTACGCATTTGCACATGAAACGGATGGGTTTCGGATAAAACACCTCAAAATTAACCAGAAAAGTTTGCTCTCGTCATTTTTGTTTAAACTTATGAAAATATCACAACTTAACCTAACCAATCATCAAGAGCATTCAATTGACTTAACCGACCTAACCACAATACGTTAAAAAGGTCTAAACTCTTGTCTTCATCGAGGGCAATATGGCGGATTACGTCTTCAAAGTCAAATATGCAAAACTGACACGTCATACTTCTGGTTACGAAAACACCAAACAGGCTAACAATCGCTAATAATTTAATTTGAAAACAGGACAAATTGAATTACTCAGAAGTAGCCAGAATCACCAAAAATAGGAAATATATTTCAATAAAAAACATTTTATACAAATCTGCGAAAGATATATATTTTCTTAGTCAGTTTTGAATGGCAATTCAATATATTGTTTTAACCGCGCGTGAGCGGATTAAAAGACGAATATTAACCTCTTAACCTACTGGAATCACGGCAAAGATTGCCTATATTTGAATGGAAAAGACCGTGGAATAAATAAACTTTTAAAATAGCTTAAGTTTATGCATCGTGCAAAAGAGCACTTCATTGGGTAATGTTTTTTCTTTTTCTTGTAGAAGACAAGTTCTGCTGTTTAATTTCTCAAAAATGTTATATATTAAAATAAAACAAGGAACAAATTAATGATTTGAGTAAATCTCAAAAACACGTAAAAATGTAATTTTTCTTTGAGTTTGAATAAAAAAATGAACACGAGTTTAACAAAGTTGAAATTTTTTTTGTTTTTTAACTGAAAAATGTACATTTTGGCAAACTGAAACGAAAAACCAAAAATTTGTTCCAAGGGTAGGAGACTTAGGGTACGCGAAATATTTTACTGGGTGACTACTGTGACCCATACGAAACCCCGACAATGTGTCACTTTTGAATACAAAATATCAACCCGCCCTAGGCCGTCATTGTGCAGGGCAGATGTCAAGTAGCAAGATGGCCTTGTTCAGTAGTTTCTTTTGTCTGAGCTGTTTTTCTGACGTTTTTTATGATGGAACCAGGCTTTGGCGCTATTCAAGTATTCGCATAAAAACAAATTTAAATTAAAATTTTTGGGTCCAACGTTATATCGAGTTCCGCATTACAGCGGGGCTCCAGCATAGTAACATCCTTTCCTGATGATGCAGAAGAGGGGGAAACCCTTTCAGGGGGACAAACAATATGTAGGTGGTCAGACGATTACTGCTCATTCAATGGCATTCACATTTCGTGGTCCACAAGCGAGAATGTACAAAAGTTAAGAAGTCCACATTTGAGAAAAGCGTATCTTGATTTGGGAAACTGTTTTCGTCGCTGAAACGGCGTTGAGAGCGAATGTTTACTCTTTCCTTACTTAACTTATTTTAACCAATCAGAACCTAACCCGAGTTTAACCCAGATCAAAGTGGGAAAGGCCGTGCATGAATTGGAAATAGACAGATTTGAAAATGCCTCGTTTAACTTTCCTTTCTCAATCTTCTCATTCTTGAGCGCAGAATCGAATGGGAATGACGGTGGGAGAGAGTAAACCGGTCAGATGACAATAACGTGAAATCTAACACCGAGAAATTTCAGCTCTTGAGGTAGGGAAGAAATGAGCGACTAAAACAGACAGCTTATTGTGCCTCAGATAGACGGGAAGTTCAGAAAGCAAGAAAGCAATAGATTTAGTGGTTATAATGACCAGCGATGCAAAATCTGAGACGAAATCCGATAACAATAAACAAAGCAAAAGGAGTTACGGGACAGCTACCAAGAACCTTCAAAAGAAGGGACAAAAAGCAGTAATTCCCCTTCTGAAAAAGCTGATCGTACCAAAACTGGAATACTAATTAGTCTTGATGTCCCATATAAAAGGGAAATTAATAAACTGGAAAAAATCAAAGCAATTTCACAGCCAAGAGGTCAACTACTAGGAAAGACACTGTAAATTAACTCAAATTTTGCTGGAAAGAGAAATACACCATAGCTTACACGAGGAAACAACAGAAAAACTGGTACCTAATCTCAAACTGAACCCAGTAACCACCCAAACAAGTGAAAAATATCAGAGGTAGAATGAGTAGCGTTCCCAAACTTAAAGCCAAATGAATGACATCCTTAATTTTGAAGGAAAATAGCTTGGTTGTCAGGGAGTACAATTTTTTTTTTAATTTCCGAAGGACATCAGGATCATCATTGGTGTGAAAGTTGAAATCTTGAAAAGAAGACTAGACGCTTGGCTCAGGACCGTACTGGATGAGCCGGGTGTGCTTGGTTATGTGCGATGATCGCAAAAAAAAGCAACTCGCTCCTTCACCAGGCCAGGCCTAAGGGTGGAGCTACCAGCTTGACCTTCGTGTGAAGAGAAACCGACTCACGGAGCTACTACCAGGTTACTTATGTACTTTGTTAAACCTTTTAAGCAAAATAAAATAGGAAATTTTATTTGCGGTGTTGTGATTTTGCATTTAGTAGAGCACATGAAAAAATTCTCTTCCATGGGAACTGAATTTTTACATTTGCTACCAACACAGCATACATACATTGGTGCCACCCAAAACATTACAAACACACACAATCCAACCAGATAACACGATAGAAATACAGGCAGTAACATTAAAACGCGCGCAAAACACATCACCACACTAATCAACATTTACATCCCACCAGATAGTTCACCTCAGGTGCCAGCCAATTACAATCCACAGTTACACAATCTGTCCTCTCTCACTAATGTCATCTTAGGAGGAGACTTCAACGCTAAAGACACTAGTTGGTACCTGCACAACCAAAGCAACACCAGAGGCACCAACATAGCCACACAACTAAACAGCCTCTTCATTCTTAACAATACAGAAGAACATACACACACATACCACATCTAGCAGGATACTCAAACTCCTCCCAAGACATAACGTTCTGTTCCTCCTCACTAGCAACACACACACACAGGAGAACAGAAAAACAACTGTCATCAGACCAGCTGCCCATCATCATTACAACACGTTCTACACTCTGCCCCAACAGCCTTAGGCACACTTATAGAAACTACAAAAAAGCTGATTGGGAACAGTTCAAAATACAGACTGAGGAACAGTTCACCACATTAAACATCACACACACATCAATACAACACTCAAGACATTTAATCAGATCATCAATAACGCAAACAAATACATACCCAAGGGCAACATTAAGAAATACAACCAAAATTATACTAGAGAAATAGCCCACCTCATAAGGCAACGTAACAACCTCAAACATAACACACAAACACCACACACAGAAGCCATAAAAGAGCAGATACAACAGTTCAACAAGAAATAAACAACAAATTCAAAGAAAAACAAACAAACATTTAGGGAATTCATAACACTAAACCACTCCACACATACATCCATGCTATACAAGACTATAAACAGCATTACCCACTCTAACAACGGCATTCGCACCTATCTGTCGCAGCCAAAATAATATCCCAATATATACACAACAAGCTAACATTTTAGTTAATCACTACGCAAAGATAAGTCACTTAAACAGAGACAACAACCAGAAGCACGCAGACAGACAAACAGCCAGACACAAGAAAACGTACAGACTCGAAACGACCATTACACCCTTCACAACAGACCAGACCACCAAGATCATCAAAAACTAAGAATTCAAAGGCTATTGGACCAGACATCATATCTAACATACACCTTAAACACTTGGGCCCACAGGGAATACTAGTTCTCACAAATATCAGCACATATTCATACCAACACTATTATTCCTGACATATGGAAACAATGTAAAATTATTACACTACTCAAACCGAACAAAAATCCAACAGAACCAGCTTCCTATAGACCCATTATTTTACTATGCACACCTTCCAAAGTAACAGAAAGATTAATCTTACAAATCATCAACCCACACGTACCACTATCGCCTACTCAACATGGATTCAGACCTCACCACTTAACCACGACATTATTCACTAATCTCACGCAGACGACCAGCTCAACGTACATTATTAGCAACAATAGACATTAGTAAAGCATTTGATGCTATCCCACGCTTCCCTCTCATAAACAAAATAGGTACTCAACACAAACATGCACAATAACACCAAAAGGTGGCTCAGCAACTATCTTTCAGGAAGATACTCACATGTCACATTTAGTGGCAAGTCATCCAAAAACAAGCTTTTTCCGAACGGGGTCCCTTAAGGCTCTGTTCTCTCACCAACACTGATCAACTTATATATCCATGACATTCCAACACCCATAGATAACAAGCTTATCTTATCATCATATGCAGATGACATCACTCTAACATCCATCCACACCGCTACAAATAACCTACAAACATACATAAACAGTATACAAGACTGGCTCTCACACAATAGACTCAAAAGTAGCGCCCACAAAATCAACCATCACCTTGCTTACAAGCAACACAAAAGAACACCAGATAACTCCACAGCTTACACTAAACACCACCAACATTCCACACACTCACAGGACCAAAATACTTGGGGTCACATACAACACATTATCTTTTGCAAACCACATTCAGGACATTAAAAACAAATGTATGTCAAGACTTAACACGCTTAGGGTACTAACAGGCACAAACTTTGGACACCAGCAGGAAACACCACCACTCATATACAAACAATATATTCGCTCAGTTATGGACTATGCTAGCCCGTGTTGGGCACCCATTATCTCAAATACACACACAAACACCTCACAGACAATACAAAACTACGCACTTCGTATCATTACAGGATGCACTCTAAACACCACCAATAGAACACCTGCACACAGAAACAAAAATACTGAAAATTAGGGAACATTTAGACATGAGGGGAACACAATTCATGGCAGCAGCGACAACTAACCCACAACACCCTTGCCACTACATGTATAATCATGCACAAACACCTCGCACCATTAAGGTAACACTAGAGAGAAATTATAACCAAATACTCCATTCCATACCACGCCCCACAGACATCACACAGTACAGAAAAAAAACACACACACACACACCTAACCCACAAAGCACTGACACGACTCGGTCCGAATGCGGTCTAGGTGCGAAGTCGCCACCCATTGACAGGTCAGAGACCAGCCTGAGCAGATTGGATCGAGTTAACTTAGCATGATTCCGATGTGGACATCACCCCAACTTACAGACATAAACACAGACTAGACAACTCCACAGACGACACCTGTCACCTGTGCCAGGACATACCACAAACAATTGAACACATTATGACAGACTGTACAACTCTAGCACAACATAGAACACAACACAACATCACTAGTGCGCTGAACCTCTGGTCTACTTCGGAGAGGGCGATCAGTTAGCTGCGTGCCGCCGGCTTGCTCGATCCGGTGGGCTGATCGGCTAACCAACAACAACACAGCATACTTCCTACTTATATTCAGTCACTTTTTTATTAGGTTAAAGTACATATGCTGAGATACGGGGCATATACATTTCTTAAAAGAAAATTCATTAATGTTACAAAATTTGTGAAGTTTTTGTAACGCATTGAATGAACATATTATACGTACGTACGTACGTACGTACGTGCGTGCGTGGATAAATCTATCCATTTAAAATGGTCTTCCCAGTCGGTCTAAAAAAGGCTAGTGTACGTCTATCTATAAATCGGGTGATAAAAATTCCCCCCCAAACTACAGAGTCCAGACCTATTTCCATCTCCCAACCATCAGTAAACTATACGAGAGTAAAATAAATAATAAAATTCACATTCAAATACAAAATCATACACAAACAGTTTGCCTTTCTGAGTACACACACGACAAATGACACAATAACCGCAATATTAGAGGAACTTTATAGCAATCTCAACGACAAAAAAATACTTCAATAATCATCCTACTTAATCTACCTAAAGCCTTTGACACAGTACCTCATGACATACTCTTAAAAAAAAAAAAAATCGAACACTACGGCTTCAGGCGATTCCCCCGAGATGGTTCGACTCATACTTGGCTAACAGGACATAATTTATAACACAAAAATCCTTTTACTTCACAGACAAGACATCTTTCATGGGGTGCCCGAAGGGAGCATTCTGGCACCTATCCTGTTCCTCCTTTATATAAATAACTCTTCCTGCAACCACTATGCAGATGATCTCAATCATAACCTCACTCGCTACCACTCCAAACGACCACCAACAATGAACTCAAAAGTGTTTATGTATGTCTTAATGTCAACAAACTATCCTTAAATATATAAAAAAAATCTTATATAGTCATCACAAGAAGGAAATCGTTGCCCCCTTTAAGCCTACACATAAATTAAAGCCCTGTCCAGCGAGTGCAATTGAACAAACTTCTGAGAATTACCATCGATTCAAACCTCATTCAAAGAGCACACATGAAGATCTATACAACAAATTTGCCAAGGTTTTATTCATAATTACGAAATCTGGTGCAGCACTCCTATAACCTACAATACCTACAACTTTAATGGAATACTGCATTAGTGCTTACGGAAGCACACGTCAATTTTCGCTACAGCCATTGGTAGTAATGCAAAAAAGATAAGAAAATTTACAAATCGAACAAACAATGAAAATACAGATCAAACGTTCCACGAGTTAAAAATTCTTAAAATAGGAGAAATCTACAAAATAAACATTGCCTCATATATGTATCAAGTTGTCCATAATACTGCTCCAGAAATCGTTCAAAACATTAGCTTCCCAAACACAACACCGTTTTAACACAAGACAATCAGACAGGTCCATCAGAAAAACCGAATGATACGGTACTCTAGATCAGGGGTTCTTAAACTTTTCAGGCTGCGATCCAAATTCTGGTCTCGGGGCTAGCTCGGCAACCAATGCCTTCAAACAGTTCAATCGTAATAGATAATAAAATAAATAATAATGGTAAAATGATTAGGGATAACATAAATAAATGATAAATGACAATTTAATGACCCAAGAGGTTAAAAACCCCTGCTCTAGATTGTGCGACAGGATTCTTATCCTCAACTGGTCCAAACATTTGGAATTCACTTGATCAAGAGACAAAACAATCTAGGGCACTAAAAATCTTTCAAAGCGAACTGAAAGACAAATTCATCAACTCATACAAGCCAGCGAACTATCCCGTGTCTTATTTCAATAACAAAATTAAACTTTTGGCGTGATACGAACCTTCAATTTATTTGTAGCTCCTGTCCCAAACCGATCATACGGATTGCGAGGCCTTCCTGGCGTTTGAATATATGCGGAAATGCTCTTAAGGCAAAAGTTGCACGAGATATATATCTGCTGGGGGAGTTTGGAGGCTTCCTTCCCTGGTTCTTGAGCACATCTATCTGCACCCTTTCCTTCCACAGTTGAAGACTATCGAGTAGATTACGGTAACTACAGGAAAATAGAAAAATTTTACTAAACCATATACAGCGTAAGAGTTTTTAATGAATGAAAATTTGTATTCTACTACATATAAAATGTTTAACAATGTTTACTTTCTAAAAAGGATTAGGTAAAAACTAACTCATTTTTTCATGAAGGCCAACACCGAATATATGAGACTGGGTGTACCTTACGAGTATAATTTGTTGTAATGATTAAATGTTGAGGTGGAAAGAGTAACAAAATTTTGGAGTTGGACGAGTACGATTACGAGTACAGTATTTTTTGAGTGGTCGAGTACGAGTACAAGTATACCTTTTTAGTGTTTGAGTACGAGCACGGTTTTTTTAGTGTTCGAGTATGAGTTTACCTACTTATTCAGTAATAAAACGACACGTTCTTCACTAAGGTATTTCGCTACAAAAGTTGCCACTTATTATTAATAATAATATAAATGTAAAGTATTGCATAAAAATATAGTAAATAAATCTGAAAATATAAACCATCTTAAAATTAAAGTTGTAAACTGTTGCTTTCATGGAACACTGGGAGTCTAGGACAGATCCTCATATTTGAAATCAGTTTGAGTGCAAGTACGATTACAGCGATTTCAGATTATATCGAGTACGAGTACGATTGCGGCAATTTAAGATTACTTCGAGTACGAGTACAACAAAAACCCGTACTCGAGTACAATAATACTCGTGTACTGATGTATTCTTTCCACCTCTATTAAATGTGTGATGTGACTGGAAATGGAATTTTCAACGTGTTGTTGTTCTCATTAAAATAGCGGAAATGAGTTTTTATTCAATATTCTTTCGGAAGAAAGTTTGCCTAGAAACAAAATTTCTGGAAAACCTAAAAACACTGATTTTTTTTTTTAACTTTAATGCTGACACTTTTTAAAAAAAACAAAATAACCAAAGAAAAACGGAATATATTAAATGAATCAGTAGTTTTATTTTTCAGAAATTTTGTATATGTAGGTGTACTTTCCCCTGAAACTACATTATATATAGCAGTGTAATCATACATACAATATTGAGTTGATAAGAGCTACCTATCAAACGGATAAAATAATTTCCTCCTGCCCATATTGCGCACACCAGAAACGTGAAAAACGGCCTGTTTAAAAAGTCCTGCTGTAAACTTGCACGTTTTGTTATCGATAAATGGGATATGCAAAACGTAAAAAAAAAAAACCAGGAGGGAAAAAAAAAAGGCAGTTCGATTTCGTCATTAACTTCATATTTCAAAGGTTTTGTTAAAATAAAGTGTAATGCTATTCTTTATATAAAAAGCGAACTTGAATGAGGTGAGGTGGCAGCAAAATACAGGAGAAAAGAGCAAGTCAGTCTTCGGCAAGAAAGAGCATATGAACAAATGGATGTATGTAAGGCCGGGTCGAAATCTAGTCAAAATGATTTTTTTTTTAGCATACTCCCTCTTATTTTTGGCTCCGCCCCCAAATTAAAAATAGTATCATAAATCAAAATGGAGATCATTTAGAGCATTTTTTTATAGAGATGACCCCCCTTAAAATTGCATAATATATACCTCATGTGCAATTTTTAGGCAATTATCCAAGAAATTTCAAATCTTTGAAAAATTGCCGCATCCCAAAAAGTGTTATCAGTATATAGAAAAGGGTGGCATAAACTTTAGTTTGGAATACTGATTGCCTAGGAGACCAATTCATAAATCTCATATAGGCCTAGTATATTTGTCTGAAAAGAAGACAATTAGTCAATTGTACCACTTATTACACAAAACAGCTTTGAAGTAAAAACAAAATTTAATTTAAAAATTACCTTCACATTCACTAATTACTTGTGGATGTGCCTTGGCCCCATTGGCTTTTCCATTCAAACTGTGGCAGTCTTTTTCTTGATTCCAGTTGATTGAGGATAAATTTGTGCCATTGCCGTAGCCAATCCTTTGTTCTGATGCTTTTGTCACTAAGTTCACTGCACTTTCCACGCTTTGACTGTGGCATGAAAAGGCAGCAATTTTCAAGGGTTCTGTTCTTGTATGCAGTAGCTCTTCATTGCTGAAATTCCTTATCAAAGGTGGAGGACTGATAGCTTCCTTTCTCCAGTCAATCATCTCATATAGTCTTTGGAATCGAAATTCAGAGATTTAGGAAGCTCAAAATTTCGTGTGCTACTGAAACGTGTCCGACTGAGAAGTATCTTCTGAAGAGCATCTTCTCTGACATGTTGTCTGCTATCAGTAAGCATTGACAGTAGGATAGCTTCGGGATTGGCAAAATAGGCATTATTACAGAACACCGGTTCCATAATAATGCGATGTTTTTCTTCCAATCCTCGCATCAAGACAATCAAATGAAAAAAATTCCGTGCTCCGTCAGTAGCTTTGGGATGGGATTTGATATGAAACCATCCAGGAGCATATGATTTCATGACGATGGTTACCAGTTCTTTCAGATTTTGTTCGGGATGCAAAGTCAATACATATAAACGAAGAATCCAGTTTGCTCAGGTAATCCAGCGAGCATGATGAATGGCACCTGGAGACCTGCGGGCTAGACTTTCAGATACCCATCCAGATTGAACTGCTAGGCACATATCATAGAGATACTTTTGATCACTGCTCAACTCTTTCACGACATTCGGTGGTATATCTTGGACGTTGCCCTGAACTGGTTAAATCACATTTCAATTTGGCTCCAATTGAACCTTTAAAGGTATTTGGCCCTGATGTTTTTCCGTCTATGTTTCAAGTGTGTCTGAAGGGGAGTTCATTCATGTGTAAAAGACACACGAGCCATTGAACTGATCTATGCAAAAAATTTCAATCAATTTTATGGTACCAGCAATTCTACCAGTATTGACAGCAGTACCGTCGCATAGCAGAGCATTGAGTGTGTCGATGCTCGCTGAATCAATTAAGAACGTTATAATTTCATCAGCTATACACCGAACATTTCCTGCGTCAGGGCAGAGATGGTCTACATACATACCTCCAGGGTCTTTGATCAGCACATAATGTTGTTCTCTTTTCTATGCTTGGTTAACGTATCATCCTTTCTTCCATCAAACCCTATACATTCAATATTCACATTTTCACATCTAGATCTAACTATTTTTCTTGCCTACACGAATTCTCTCTCTCTCTATTTTCTTCCTATCAAGCATGTTAGATTGATCAATTATTCCCATATCTTCAAATGCAGCATTAACAATAGCTGCTGTAGCTCTCGAACTCACACGGTAACGGTCTGCCACCAATGGTAATTCATTGTATGAATACCTATTTTGATCATTTTCAATCAATTCCACATCGGGCACGAATTCTAGCTCATTGTCACTGTCTTCTATATCTTCGCTAAAGTGATCTACTGAAGATGGTACAACTTCCATAGCCTCTGCCATTTCCACTTGTGACCTTTGTTGCCTCTCTTGTTGTTCTCTTGCTCTTGAGAGGGATCGTCTCTGGACAGCGGCAGCTTCACGATCAAATGGCCCTAATTGATTTATTCTTTGCTTTTGGCCTACAAATGACTCCCACTCTACCATTGGGATTTTTGCCTCGCATCGACAAAACGGCCTTTCTATTCCTTTATCATAACATTTGCAAGTACAAATGTCAAACATTTCATCATATGAAGCAAGTTTTTCAGCAAAATTTTCATTCCTTTGATGGAGGAACCTTGTTCAAGGAAAGAGCTGATCTGATTAATCTTTCCGCTGCAGAAGAAATAGATCTTTCTTGAATGAGAGGGAAAGAGAACATGGCCCAAATATCTTGGAAGATCTTTGGTAACTATATTGTAGCAATCGTTCGCAGTTGCTGATCCCCTTGACTTGATTTTTTTCTCTCTTTTGAATGAAGAAATAGTCTGACAACGTCTGCCTTTGTAGGAATCATTGATCGGCGGAATTCAGTGGCAAAACCAAAAGCTGCATTCGAAGATTTGTTTCTGGTTGACATTTTTTCAACCTTTTTAAAAAATTAAAAATCCAGCTTTTATAGAATCATGCATGGATCATAAGTAAATCTAAAGAGCATAAATTCTTATAATTCCTGTGAAAATATATGATAATTAGAACATGAAATTTATTGGTATTGAATTTGAAATTCAACACATAGCTCAGTAAATTGATTACACATAAACGATGTTTATGTGTAATCAATTTTCTGATATAGCAAATATTTTGAGAAAATACGCGTGGTGAAAATTTTGAGAAATCCAAATTTTTGAGGTAATTGCCTGAAAATTGCACGATATATATTATGCAATTTTAGGGGGGGGGGGGGGGGGGGGGGGTTCATCTCTATGAGAAGATGCTCTAAATGGTTTCCATTTTCATTTATGAGACTATTTTCATTTTTGGGTCGGAGCCAAAAATAGGAGGGAGTATGCTAGTGGTACGGGGGGGAGCATAAACTTTCTTTTGGAGTATGTTGGTCAGGACCCCAATTCATAAGCCCCACATAGTGCCCGATCTGCCCCCAGAAATTCGACCCGGCCTAAATTGTATAGGCATGTGGAATGTTTATAAAGTAAACACAGAATCTGATGAGTACCGGTATGTACGAAATGAAGCTAAGTGGTGGAACGATAATGTGAAAAATGCTGTAAAACAAGAGTCTGGCAGTGATGAAAGTAGTGCGAAGTATGTAAGAAAAGTGTTAAGCGAGTACTGACGAAGACTTGGGGAGAGAAAATGAATGAGCAGTATGTGGAAAATAGTTATATTCTGAAACAAATTGAGCAAATGGAAAGACAAGTCTTGTGCAGTTTCCCAAACTGTCGCATGCGCATGACCTGTGAGGGAGGGGCGTCAGGAAGTTAGCAAAGGAAAAATTTTAAAAAATGTAAAGATGCAGCTATTTTCATTAGTTTTATTCACTACCACAATACATGGTACGTACATATTATTTAAAAAAATATGCCATGTACTATAACAGTATATTAATAAATAAATCTTACTTTTTAATGCTACTTCACACTGATTATGGTACCAATAAATTACACTTTATGGATGCCATTTAGAATTGAAATGAAGTGGGTGTGAAGGACTGACTTCAGTTTGAAGGGAACGTTGCATAAAAAAGTTTGGGAAACGGTGATCTAGTGTTTGTTGACGGGGTTGTTTAACCTTCGCAACAACAAAGGTCATATGACGGAGGGGACCTACAGCTTTGCGTTGGAATCCTCATCACCAGTCGCTACATAATCTGGATGCGAAAGACGGTCTCCCATCCAACTACAGTACTATCGACCCAATGTCGTTTAACTTCGCTGATCGACGGGGAGCGGTTACAACAATGGCCACGACGTAGCTCGTCCATGGAATGACTGGTTAAAAAGTAATGGAAAATGGGAATATGTGATAGAGCTCTTTTTTTTGGTAAGCCGGTAGGATAGTGAACAGTAAAGAACTGTGAACTGTGGTGTACGTACGGTATAAATTGTATAAGGTGTGAAAGACATCTGGTCGAGGAAGTTGAACGGGCAATATGCAGACCAAAGAAAGTTGGCAGGAATTGATGTGGTGTGTTGTGTTGTGAAATAATTAAATGTGGAAGTAATGATTGAATGGGCATCGAAGATGTAAAAAAAAATGTGAGAAAAGGGAAATATATCAGGTCATCCCATAAGTAATGTTTTTTACGATAGATTAAGTTTAAACTAGTCCTACTCGGTTTAAGCATAAATTTTCCGAAGGTTATATCTAAGAGGAGATCTATCGTGTTTCGCTACATACTTTACAGACCTTGACCAGTGACGACGTGTGTTTTGCTTTATGTGAACCCTCATAAACATGGCGATATCAGAAGAGCATATCAGGCATATAATGCTTTACGAGTTCAAACAAGGGAATAGTGCAACTAAAGGAACGCGAAACATTCAGGACGTTTATGGCAACGATATTCTGCATGTGAGGAAATGTCAAAGATGGTTTCAAAAGTTTATGAATGGTGACTGCTGTTTGACAGATGCAGCACGCTCTGGACGCCCTGCTGAGTTTGATGATGACCTGCTGTTAGCCGCACTTGAAGAAGACTGTTCAACAACTGTCGAAGAATTGGCCCAGAAACTCAATTCATCCCCGTCCACCATCCATCGACATTTGTAACAACTCGGGAAAGTGCCTAAGTTAGGAAAATGGGTGCCACATGAATTGTCGGTCGACAATCTGAGGGTGCGGGTAAACATTAGCACAGCTCTTCATTCCCGTGAACTCCAAGATCCGTTTTTGCATCGTTTATTGATTGGTGATGAAAAGTGGATACTGTACTAGAATGTTAAGCGCCGTCGACAGTGGGTTTGTGCCGGAGAACCAGCGACACCACAGCCAAAACCAAATCTTCAACCTCGGAAGGTGTTGCTTAGTGTTTGGTGGGATAAAGTTGATGTAATACACTTTGAAACCTTACCACACAACCAAACAATCACCGTTCAAGTCTACTGTCAACAACTGGATCGATTGAATACTGCACTAAAAGAAAGAGACCTCCTTTGGTTAATCGGAAAGGAATCGTGTTCCACCACGACAACGCACGTCCTCATACCGCTCGGATCACTTCTGCAAAAATTGAGGAGCTTGGGTGGGAAAAACTTCCACATCCTCCAGACCTTGCGCCTTCAGATTATCATCTCTTCAGGAGTCTGCAAAACAATCTTGACGAGAAACAGTATTCTTCTTTAGATGACCTGCACACCAGTCTTTGTACGTTTTTTGCCTCAAAACAGCCTGAATTTTATAAACATGGCATTGAAAAGCTTGTAGGACGTTGGCAGAGTGTCACTGATTCCAATGGAAAATATATACTAGATTAAAAAGTTTCAGTCGAGTTTTTTTTTGTCCTTCAAATTCCGATCTAAAAAACGACATTACTTATGGGATGACCTGATACATCAAGTAACTGGACAAAAGCTGTAACTGTACTGTTCTGTAAAAATAAAGATGAAAGAAACGAATGTATAAACTAAAAAAATACATGTAAAAAGTGTTGATAAATAAAGAAAACTTACACCTTAGTTGGTAGAGATGATAAAGGCGGTTTGAGGGAAGGCAGACAACGTGTTGATCAAATTTTTGTAATGTGGTAGCTGATTGAGAAACTACGAAAAAGGTATGTCATTTTGTGATTGAGAGAGAGTATGATAATGTGAAAGTTACCTTGTGGAAAATGTGATGTCGTTGGAAAGTTATGTGGATAGCAGTGACTGTAAGAGTTGAGAGAGTTAAACGACTTGTTCACTGCTAATGTAGACGTTGATAGGGATGTGTGATGCAGCCATGGCGATTTAATGTATATACGAATGGGTAATGCGTAAAATGAAAGTAAGAATGCTATACAGAAGAGTTAATATGATCTTGAAAAGAATGAGTGGCGGCTGTAGTAACTAATTTCGTGGTATATGAAAGGCTACTGTGGTTGAGAGAGAAGGAGAGCAGAGACGAATTTTGTTGGCGTGTATGAAAAGCTATTGTGCTTGAGAAAGGAGAGCCAGCGCATAACATTCTGGTGAATGGAGATACATTAGAATTTGTAAAGGAACTGAAGTATTTGAGTTATCAAAAGCAAAGTTAAACTGGACAAGGAATTGATAGGCGCATGCAAGAGATTTATATGAAAGTGTACACGTATGGGTGACACTTGTTTGGCATGATAGTTCACTTTCAAGAGTGAGAGTAGTAGAGATGAAAATTTTAAGTATTATGAATGGTGTAAAACGGATTAACTATCAGAAATACAGGTATTCCACGTAGGGTGCAGAGAAGCCAGTGGAGACGAGAATGGATGGTAGTATACTACCTTGATATGGTCATGTGGAGATAAAGAAAATATAAAGGGTGTCGATGATATAAATGTGGCACAAAAGTTAACTAGAAAGAGAGGAATGAAAGTGCTTTGTGAGGTGTGCGAATGGAAGCCTTTTCATTAAAGTAATACTGTATCTCCGAAAAAGTAGTAGTAGTAGTAGTACCACCCCAAGAGAGAGAGAAATGGGAAACGAGTTATCGGATAATGAATAAATAACGAATGAATAAAATGTTAATGGTTAGAAAAATAATCGAACCTAATGCATAACGGTTTAAAATGTAAATGAAAATTATTACTGGTAACACAAAGGCATTACGTGATTTCTGGTTACTAGAATGAAGGAATCTAATAACTTCAACTCTTTCCTGTAATCACTCGTCATTTAATATTTACACGAACAAAGCTTCACGACAGATTTTTAAAACCAATTCTACCAGCAATCGCTGACAAAAGTTTGAATACACTTCGTCGTGTAAGGCAGGTATCACCAGTATATCCCGATTCCTGTAGCCGACTACAGTTTATGAGGCGATTAACACGACTTTCTCTGTCTGCAACATACACAGGCTTTTCTTATTTTTCCACCACATATATACAAACATATAAGACTGCTTAAAAGGCACTACCTATCGACCCAATTCTGCATTCGAATATCGGGTTAATGTGTTGGGCAGTGTGAACAACGAGAAGGGCGGGCGTCTGGATATCTCCTGTAAGGTCGATGTAACGCTGAAGAAGGTCTTGTCCTTCAGAATGAAGTCCTTCAAAGGAAAGGTAACATTAATTTCTTCCTCTTTATTAACCATAAACATTAAACTCGTACGAGTACTATAAACACGGTTATATTGAGGTAAAACAGACTAAATAGACTACAAAGACCCACTCTAGGTTAGCCCGAAGAGACGGAAATTTGGTGCGAGAGAACATGTCAATATAGACCATGGTGAACTCATTAGGTTATTATCTAATTATGTACAGTATGTGATAAACAAGAGTTGAAGAGACATTATTCGTCTCTACATTAGAACACCACTAGAATGATAATTTATTTCAAGCTCAATTTGTAAATTAAAAAAAGCTCTAATGGCCTATAAAGAAAATAGATACACACACTTAAAACTTGGTAAAATACCTGTGAGAAGAATTCCATCCAAATTACCAGTCTCGATCAGATCAGTCTTCAGCGTCTGAATGAATTCTAATAATCTTACATCACTTAAGAATTTGCAAGCAAATGCCACTCTATCATGAACTGTTATACTATCTTCTTTCTGAAAAATGAGAGAGTAGCTGAAAATTTTAGAGTTTACACTAAGAATTCAGTCATTCCCGATTCATTTCACGACCAAGAGAGAAAAATCTGCGAGAGATTCTCAAATTGTGCAATTTTCGAATCGATCTATTCTCATTTCAGGATATTCTCAACCACGGTTTTCCCACTTTGGTCCAAGTTGGTAATACGTAACCTTTCTCATTTGGCGCCTTTACTGCGAATGTGAATGGGAGTGACATTCTTTATCAAATCATGAAACACTCTTTCTCAAGTCTGGATTTCTCACTTTGTGCATTTTCACTTGCGGCCCGCAAATAGAAATGGGAATGTCATCACTGAGTGGGAAGTAATCTTTCCACTTTTCAAGTGGGTTGGCGCGACACCAACTAAGAACTTCGAACATGCGGTCCATTTACAACTATATATTAATCATCATTGGGATTAAGGTAACATCTAGCGCCTATTCAATAAATAATTCAATTTCTTCAGTAAATAAGCTCCCGTAGATAGTTGGTTGCAGATTGGATTCAAGCTGCGGAGGCCTAGATTTGACTCTAACCTCCGCCCTAAAGTTAGGTCAGTCACCTACTCCGTGAACCTCAGCGTTCACGACCACCCTTCGAGTGTGTGGAGAATTAGAGATTCTGGATGTTGCCCGTTACCTTTAAAAACAATTAAGACGTACGTAAAACCCTTTACTTTAACTCAAAAACTGAAGAAAACATTCCAAGTATGTTCGATAAAAGGAGAGAGATTAAGAGTATTCTATTCGATCAGGTACTGATAAGAAGAGTTATGATAAGAGTTAATATGGTAAGGAGAGTTAATAATCCTTATATTTAGAAACTACTGAAAATTAGATAGAGAAAGAGATGGAGCACTTGTAACAAACAAATTCACTCACTAAAATGGGATCGAAGGTTTCAGCGTCTCCGGTGAGGAATGCAAAAGTGGTTCTCAGATAAGGGTCAGAAATGTGTTTCAAGAGGGTACTGCACGTTTCGCGCCACAAGGCCTTCCTCTCGCTCGTGAAACCTACAAACAAACTCACGACTTAAGTAGATTCATTACTTTCTCTTAACAATAAATGATCGGTTAAGTAGCCTGTTTGTCATAGAAAGGTCTCAGAACATAAGCATGAAGCTTATTGTAGATTCTTTTTCAGTCTATTTTGAATTATTTCTTGCGTAATGAAGGTTTTTATACCACAATGGAATTAAGTACAAAATTTTCTTTTACAACCATTTGGTTAACTGCGATGAAATCCAAAATAAACAAATTTTGTTTCCAAAACGCTCCAACTACCTTAAATATACTACGAATGCAGTAGTGTAGGCTTTTCTATGACAAAATTTAGTCACTACTATTACTAATATGGTGTAGTGGTTAGCGTCGCTGACTACGAATCCATCGGCCCCGGGATCGAGACCCGGTGACGGCAGCCGGCGCGCAGCAAAACCCAGCTGTTCATCCTTCCACACAATAAAAGGAAGTGGGTGGTAGGTAAATGGATATCCTGGATGGCCTAGTGGTTAAGACGTTGGGCTGCTGGAGGGGCGTGGTTCGGATTCCACGTTAAACCGCGTCTTAACCACTAGGCCACTCAGGGTACCCATTTATCTACCAACCGCTTTTTTTATTGTGTGGAAGGATGAACAGCTGGGTTCTGCTGCGCGCCGGCTGCCGTCACCGGGTCTCGATCCCGGGGCCGATGGATTCGTAGTCAGCGACGCTAACCACTACACCACCGAGATGTATATACGTATATATGGGGTGAATTTCAATTAAACATGTAAAATGAATGAATGATACAAAATCCACAAGGAAAAAGAAAAATGATTGAAAGGTCTTTCGTGTACTGAGAAGTACACCTCGTGAGGGAATTTCCTCACGAGGTGTACTTCTCAATACACGAAAGGCCTTGGAATAATTTTTCTTTCTCCTTGTGGTTTTGTATCATATATATATATATATATATATATATATATATATATAAAACTGCAAAAACACACTCGCCTACTTGCCAGTGTCGGGTTAAATATACGAGATGGAAGGTGCATTCTGGAAATTTTAAATGTATGGCTACAAAGACTCATAGACTTGTTACCTGGCCACTGTGTGGTACACGTTTTTAGACGTAATATATAAGCAAAGAACCACAGGGAAAAGGAAAAATCGGCCCACTTGGAATATCGCGAATAGCAAAAAAGTGGGCAAGCTTCTATTTATAAAGTTTTAAAAATCAAAATTTAGTCTATGAGGACATTAAAAAATCTTCAAACACCTGCTTAATGCAATTTATTATAAAAAAAAAAAAAAAAAAAAAAAAAAAAAACTTTTAATTCATACCTCACACGCGGCTATCTGTCGCAGCCAAAGTAATATCCCAACATATACACAACAAGCTAACATTCTAGTTAATCACTATGCAAAGATAAGTCACCTAAACAGAGACAACAACCAAAAACACGCAGATAGACAAACAGCCAGACACAAGAAAACCTAGACTCGACACGACCATTAACACTCTTCAATACAGACCAGACCACCAAGATCATCAAAAACATTAAGAATTCAAAGGCTACTGGACCAGACAATATATCTAACATACACCTTAAACACTTGGGCCCACAGGGAATACTAGCTCTCACAAACATCAGCACATATTCATACCAACACTGTATTATTCCTAACATATGGAAACAAGATAAAATTATTACACGACTCAAACCAAACAAAAATCCAACAGAACCAGCTTCCTATAGACCCATTACTTTACTATGCACACCATTCAAAGTAACAGAAAGACGAATCTTACAAATCAAAAACCCACACATACCACTATCGACTACTCAACATGGAGTCAGACCTCACCGCTCAACCACGACATTACTCACTAACCTCACGCAGTACATCATGGATGGCATCAACTCCAGACGACCAGCTCAACATACACTATTAGCAACAATAGACATTAGTAAAGCATTTGATGCTATCCCACGCTTCCCTCTCAAACAAAATATTCAACACAAACATGCACAATAACACCAAAAGGTGGCTGAGCAATTCTCTTTCAGGAAGATACTCACATGTCACATTTAATGGCAAGTCATCCAAAAACAAGCTTTTTCCGAACGGAGTCCGTCAAGGCTCTGTTCTCTCACCAACACTGTTCAACTTATATATGCATAACATTCCAACACCCATAAATAACAAGCTTACCTTATCATCATATGCAGATGACATCACTCTAACATCCACCCACAACAACATCGACACCGCTACAAATAACCTACAAACATACATGAACACTATACAAGACTGGCTCACACACAATAGACTCAAAGTAGCGCCCACAAAATCAACCATCACCTTGCTAACAAGCAACACAAAAGAACACCAGATAACCACAGCTTACACTAAACACCACCAACATTCCACACACTCGCAGGACCAAAATACTTGGGGTCACATACAACACATCATTATCTTTTGCAAACCACATTCTGGACATTAAAAACAAATGTACGTCAAGACTTAACACGCTTAGGGTACTAACAGGCACAAACTTTGAACACCAGCAGGAAACAACACTCGTATACAAACAATATATTCGCTCAGTTATGGACTATGCTAGCCCATGCTGGGCACCCATTATCTCACACACACAAACACCTTACAGACAACACAAAACAACGCACTTCGTATCATTACAGGATGTACTCAACACCAATAGAACACCTGCACACACAAACAAAAATACTGAAAATTAGGGAACATTTAGACATGAGGGGAGCACAATTTATGGCAGCAGCGACAACTAACCCACAACACCCTTGTCACTACATGTACAATCATGCACAAACACCTCGCACCATTAAGGTAACACCACACACACATTATAACCAAATATTCCATTCCATACCACACACACACACACACACTACAGAATACACGACTCGGTCCGAATGCGGTACTAGGTGCGAAGCCGCCACCCATTGACATATAAGAGACCAGCCTGAGCAGATCAGATCGAGTTGACTTAGCACGATACCGATATGGACATCACCCGAACTTACAGACATAAACAAAGACTAGAGAACTCCACAGACGACACCTGCCACCTGTGCCAGGACACACCACAGACAATTGAACACATTATGACAGACTGTACTGCTCAGGCACAACATAGAACACAACACATCACTAGTGCGATGAACCTCTGGTCCACTCCGGAGAGGGCGATCGGTTACCTGCGTGCCGCCTGCTTGCTCGATTAGGGTGGGCTGATCGGCTAACCAACAACAACTTGTAATCAGGGATGGGGAGTCGGCCAAAAACAACCGACTCCCAAGTCGGTATTTTTAAAAACCGACTCCGACTCCCGACTCTTTCAAATATATAAGTATAAATAAATGTAATAAAGTAGGTACGATAATAATACAGTTTAGTAATTTAATACAATTTTAATGTTGTATTACACAAAAATAAAAATTAACAGAAAAAGAAATTGATCTCGTATAAAATATTTATAACCTCATTAGGTTAACAATTTTAAAATTTTAATGTTGCGTACGGTACCGTAGCTAAATAAAAAAAAGTTGGTAAAGAATATTTCGTTACCATTATATATTATGATATGCTAATATTGAAGCTAAATATTAAAAAAAGGCTAAAAAAACATACTTAATAATTTAACTCTCTAAGGAGAATTTGTTCTTAAGAAAAGTATAGCATCAATTATCCTCCTTCAACTTAGCCCGTAGGTGGGATTTAATTAACCGAAGAGCTGAAAATAATCTTTCAACGCTGACTTGTGTTGGTGGCAATGCAGTAATAGTTCTGGCCACATCTTGCACTAATTCAGGATACTTTGGTATGGCATTCATCACATCAAGTTTTAATGAACGATCAAATTTCTCTATTTTTGTTAAAGCTGCATTAAAGTCTTCTCTGAATTTGGTCAATGGGGTTATTTTTATAGGTTTATCATCTTGACTCAAACGGCATCGCTTAACTTTTTTTTATTTTTCTTCATTATCGAGATATTTTTCAAAATCCATTTCTTCTTCAGAGTTTGAGCAGGAGCTTTGCATAATGGCAGGACTAGAGCAGCTTTCAAATTCTGAATTACTTGCGGCATCTGTTTCATTTAACATTTTCATTCGCACAGCTACATCACACAGAGCTGACTTTCCTCTAGCAATCTGTTCTTCAGTTAAAAGTACCCTGTGCATAGGATCTACATAAACTGCAGCCAATAGCACGTCATTATTCAGTAAATTTTCTTCTCTACGCTGCATAGACATTCTTATACCACTGCAACAATGCCGCCAATTTGAGATAGTTTATATTTAATATTTTTCCATTCCTTGTAAAATGTGCCAGGTGTCAATTCAGCTGCTTGAAACTTCTTTGTAACCACATATGGGTACTTAAGTAATGCCTCAAGTTGACTTGCCTGCTGCCACTGGATATCAGTCATTGTTACATCTGGGTTTGCCATATCGATAAGGTATGGCTTCAATTCAAGAAGGCGCTTAATCATTTCATAGGTACTCCCCCAACGTGTAGCTTGATCTATAACCACCTTTTCCGGATCGACGTTTTAATATTGCATCAAGTTAAGGCGTTCTTGCAGCCACTACTATGTTGCGTAACCTACCTACTACATTAGCAGCATTCCTTTCTTTTAACCCATCACGAATTGCCAGTTGCAATGTGTGGACTGCACATCGCATATGGGGGATATTTGAGAATCCAGCAAAATCATTGTCTACAGTGTCAAGTTTGTCAGCAGTTTCATCCGTATCTTCTTCACTACTGTCTTCAAAAAGATTCCTTTTACTTCACCATCATTAAGTTTCTGTACTGTACTTGTCATATTTGAAGCATTATCAGTAACAATTGATAATATTTGCTCTTTAGTGATTTCATATTCTGTCAAGATGGTTTCAATTAGCTTGGTCAGGTATTCACTTGAATGTTGAGTTTCAGTGCCAGAGTACGTATAACTAGTTTTCCTTCATCATCAATGAACTGAACATTTATTGCCATATAATTAATTCTTTGTCTCGTGCAGGCATCCATCTTAAGAAAGAAGAATTTTCCTTGCAGCATTGTTTTCAATAAAGTTTTCTGGCTTTCTGCTTCCTTTAAAATCATGTTTCGAATATCATGTCTCTCTAATGACACTCCTAGTTTTGCCGCCATTTCTCCATTTAATCCACGGAAAGCTGGGGAGGAAAATAATGTAAGTGCAACCCCATTCTTTACAACTAAATCTATAAGGTATTTTTTTAAATTTTCCTTTGTCATTGATATTGTAATTCTCTCACTGTGGAAAAATTTTGTAACAGAGACTTGTTTGCTTTTTGAAATAGAGGTACTGGCCTGACTAGAAGTAGGTTTCTGGATTTCCTTATCATGCTGATCTACAACCTTATAAATATTGGGATGTTTGTTTCGTAGATGGCGTTTCAAGTTTGAGGCTCTAGTTGGAGCATTAGCATGTTTCCCAGTGTAAGCACTAATTTTTGCATTACACTCTTTACCATCCTTTTCTACTTGACAAATAAAAATACTTTCATCCTCATTTAGCTTAAAATATTGAAAGACTGCTGATTTTCTACTAGGCCCACGACTCATTACTAATAGGGGCTAATTAAATTAATAATTAATATATTGCTAATTTTTATATGGTACCTAGTATCCTGAAATAGAAAATAGAAATATGAAATTCATTTGCTAAGATTTACCAGAACAATAAATCAAATGTGGAAATGTGAATCTAGAATTAGTTCAGGAAGATATTTATTTAGGGCAGAGTAGTATTCTGGTAAATTGTTGGCATATAGAAATTGAATCAAAGAGTCGGGAGTCGGTCGTTTTTTTTACCGACTCCCGACTCCCATCCCTGCTTGTGATCCAGGGTTAATAAGAGGTGTTGCCTCCCCTAGCTTGAATGACTACAGCTATTCGTCGATCACATCCTGTGGGATTCCCTCCCACTCTTCAGTTAAAGCTTGTTGTAGCTCCTGTAGTGTTCGGGGCTACTAGACGAGCCCTAAGACGCCGTCCCAGAGATGTTCTATGGGGTTCCGGTCCGGACTTCGGGAAGGCCACTCGATTCGACGAATTCCAGCTTCGTCAAGGACATCGCTAACGGCTCTTGCCGCATGGGGTCTAGCGTTATCGTGCTGTAGAAGGAAGTCTTTGCCAACGAAAGAAGCAAAAGGGACCACATGCTCCAGCAAGATCTCTTCCAAGTATCTTGCGGCCGTCAATGACCCACCACCACCAACAACGAGCTCTGTGCGCGAGTTTGAAGTGATACCACCCCAGACCATGATTGAGCCTCCTCCAAAAGCAACTCTCTCCGTAAAAGTGCACGGGGCGAATCTTTCTTCTGTTCTTCTCCATGCTCTTTCCCGTCCATCGGATGTTCAAAGATTAAATCTTGATTCGTCCGTGAATACTCGTCCCCATTGGACCATAGTCCAATTGACATGCTCACGAGCGAAAACAAGACGAACATTGCGGTGGTGTGGGAGCAATTCCGGGCCTATTGCTGGACATCTAGCATCTAAGCCATTTTCCACAAGTCACCTTCTAACGGTTCGCTCCGATACACTGACGTCTCGAGACCTTCCCAGCTCATTGCGGACGTTTGTGGCAGTCAAGCGACGATCTCGCAAAACACTAAAGACGATGAAACGATCATCACGGGCAGATTGCGCAGCGCGATCTTCCAGATCCTGGTCTTCTGGTGTACTCTCCTGTCTCCACATAACATTGGTAGACATGTCGAACCGTTGTTGTTGGAATTCCTAGCGCATCGCGACGTAACGCTGACTTCGACCATCTTCAATTAGGGCGACGACTCTTGCGACGTTCATGGTACTGAAATCCATTGTAAATGTCCAATTCTGAAACCCAAAAGAATTAGAAGTCTATCTGTTACTAAACGCAAATACCTACTCCCACTAGTGGAAGAAAAAAGTGGCATTAGCAGTCAAAGAGCAACTGAATTTCAGACTGTCAAATTCTTAAAAAGTCGAAAATTCGTTACAGCTAGTGTGTTCACAGCTGACGTTGTTTTGTCTCGTTATTTGGTTGCCTCATAGACTATATTTTCGAATTTTAAAACTTTTATAAACAGAAGCTTGCCCACTTTTTTGCTTTTCGCGATATTCCAAATGGGCCGATTTTTCTGCTGCTCAGTGTATATATGTTACAACTCAGAATGGTCCCCTGAGGTTTTTGATGATACACACAGACCGTGCATGGAACAAGGAACTCTTCTGGGAAAATTAAATCCACTATAGTTCGAATAAGTAATGGTAAATGACAAATACTATAGTTTTCCTTTTTCATAACGGAAGCCCAACGTGGGAAACGGGTCACTCTCAGAGAGGCCCCAAAATATAGCTTCCCTCACCAGCCAGCTTTGAAACAGGGTCCAGGGTTTAAAGCTTCCCAGACCGCTACATTCAGAACCTGAATATACGCAAGAAACTCGTTGCATTTACGTTGGCTTGAATACACCCAAAGAAAACGGGTAACTATTATATTTTTAGCCCAAAAACGAAACTTAAACCTGAACCAGAAAATTTGAGCGTCCACTTTTCAAGGCACTTAACATGTCCATTTAATGTGTTCCAGCTGACAATGGTCCCCTGAGAAACTTTTATGTTACACACTATAGTATGTTATGTTACAAATTATAATATTTGTCATTTACCATTACTTATTCGGACTATAGTGGATTTAATTTTCCCAGAAGAATTCCTTGTTCCATGCACGGATATATAAGATGTAGGCCTATTTAGCTTATGCCTTATTTAACCAAGTTTCTTCTGTAAAGAAATTCCAGGTTAGATAAAAAACCTGAAATTTCCAGGTATGTAAGGTAGCCTGATATTCTGAACTTAATTTCTAATTCCAAAGTTTCACTCGCAACTGAGAAGAATTCTGCCTTCACTGAACTATAATCGTCTCCTTTAAATTCTTCAAACCTCGGTGCAATCCCTTCCCTTCCAACAACAAAATATGCCAGCCATTTCAATGCCAACAACATACACGCCAACCAACTATCGTGGAAGGGATCTTAACCTGCCAATGCCATTGCAGTTGTGTTGTAAGCCGGGTTGTTTAGCACCGTCGCGCCCTTTTGGAGGATTCTGATGGCTTGTGGAATGTGCAAGTTGAAGACGGCAACGGCGGCGGCCTTTGTGTATAGTCCCAAAGTCTCAAGGCGATCCAAATACTGACGAAGAGCTCCCTCCTTCTCGAATCCCCAGGAACACAACCCAAGAGACAAGGTACGTTCCTCTGATCTTAAGAAAAATAAAAAAGTATTTTGGTCACATTTTGAGAGCGCATAAAATTCTAAATTAGCTTTGAAGTCCAAAACACCCGAAATAGAACTCAAATTCAACTTCAAGAAAACTTCCTCGATTACTGTAAGGGAAAATTAAGGTTAAACAGCCTTATACTCATACCGATGCTAACGTTCCAAAACCTCTTTTAAGCGTTCACAAATTTAGAGGCCACTTCAGTTTCTTTCCCATCGTAACAACCGTTTCAAACGCTCGTAAATGTTCCCTGCATTAAACATTATTTACTTCTATAAAATTATGGTTTTGCTATTTACGAGCCTTTGGAATATCACCATCAATAATATTGTATTTGTAAAAATTTAACTCGCGCTTCAAAGGCTTTCCCTTAGAGCAGGGGTCACCAACCGTTTTTTTGTTCACCGCCCACTTTTATGATTTCTTGACAATTAAAAAAGCTTGTCGCCCACCTTAGATCAAAAAGAATAAATCAACATAATCGATAAAATAAATAATGAAATAAATGTTTAATTACCTTTAATGTGAGCCCACTAGTGGGCGCTACCGCCTAGGTTGGTGACCCCTGCCTTAGAGTATATTATTCGAAGCAAAGTTCAGTAACGTTCAAAAGAAAATTTCTCTCTACTTTGGTTGCATTTCATCATGTATATTAAAATAAATTATTATCTACTGTATTTGAAACATCATTTTTAATTAACGCAAAACAAAAAGCCCCTAATTGTACTTGTCTGAAAACGAGAAGTTTTTATCACTCAATCCAAAACTGATATTTAATCAATCTGACGACAAATCATTAAATTTTGTTTCGTAACATCTTAAGACCAGAGACAAAATTCATTTACAACCATAGAGTAGTAACCATCAATGGCAATGAAGAAACCTTATTTGTTTACTATAGGGTGTATTTAAATGAATGGTGAAAAAACAAATTGTAAAAACTATATACTGAATCGATACATTCGGAAAATTTAAAGGGCATTTAATTCAGTAATGTTTCGAGTTTTATATCTGATATTTAGTAAATCTCCACATGCCTTCAATCATTTTTAATAACTAAACGAAATCTAAGTTCTAATGCGGTGAAAACATTGTCCAAGACATTTTTAGGTCATTAATAGCCCTTGGTTTGTTGTGATGTACCATTGTCTTCATAAAAATGTAAAGGAGATAGGTTCAAAAACAAGCTGGCTATCTTGTAGGCCCTTCTCGGCCAATCCACCGTCCTGGGAATGTTTCGTCTACAAACATACCCACAGTACGAACAAAATGAGGCGATGTACCATCCTGCTAAAAACACCGCCATTGCAATAGACCTGCAATTTATCGTACATGAGGAATAAAGAACCTTTTTTAACATTCTGAAATAAGATTCTCCATTAACGGTTTCGTCTTCGGAAGTTTGGGGTTGGCGGGTCAATCGCGTGACAAAGCACACCAAACTTTCACTCGTGGTGACTCTCTCATGTTCGTATGTTTTGTGTGGATTTTGTTCCCCCAAGATCCTGCAGTAACAATGGTTAAGTTTTGTACTGTACAACCATATCTTGTACGACCTGAATTTTAAAATTCTGTGTATGATTTTATGCGCAAAAAGGTATGGAATATTTAACTCCGCTGCTGCTCTCCTTATTAACTTCTTAGGGATTCTCAGGAATGCTTCGCGAACAGCATTGACTCTTCCTGCAGGATTTCCTGGTCTACCGGGGAATTTCCTTCTTTTGACACTTTCTTCTGCAATAAACTTCTTTACCCACACTCGGATAAGATTTCTGTGTGGTGCTCGTTTATTTAATTCATGTGTAAATCTCCTTTGGGCTAGGATGAGTGATCCACATTTGTGAGCCCATGTTACAAGATTAGCCTTCTCTTGAGCAGACACCATTGCAACTAATGCCGAAGCCAAACGAAAAATTTATACTAAACAGATGTTGTACAGTCTTGTTTAATACTGTTTAAAATTTCCGCCATTGTTCAAGTTTTTATACAGAAAATGAAATTTGCAACATTACTGAATCAAATGTACCTAAATTTTTTCGAATGTATCAAATGAATGAACAATTACTACTACAGTATTTCTTTTTGCATCATTATTCATTTAAATACACTATACTACTAATAAAATGTTGTAACGCCATTGGGATAAGCTACTTACATAAAGACTTTCGCATGGACTGTTTTCGATCCTTCAACACCTATCCATTGCTTGTTCAAGATGTCAGATTTCAAAGTCCGTGAATTCAGCAGAGTTCTGTAATGAAAAACTCTTATTACTAAATGAAATTCAAATTTCAGAGAGTATCTCTCACACATACAGACATACGCAGTTTGGCTACCCAACAAAACCGCAATACTTTCACACATTCAATTCTGTATATTGCAACATTTACCCAATCTAAATAATAAAACACAAACATGAACACACATTATAATATATATATATATATATATATATTATATATAATATATATATATATATATATATATATATATATATATATATATATATTATATATATACACACACGCGCGCTTAAGGTACCTAAGCGCCACCACAACGAAACGTGTTTTTTGATAGATATCACTATTTTCACCCTTCCTCTATCGCGTGGTTTGGGTTATAATGACCTTACGACACTAGAAGTATAGTTGAAAACCTTATGAAGCTACCACTACTCTACTGCTGCTACTACTATTGCTGAACTTTGGAGGCGATTTCTGGCGAATTTAAATTTTGGCGCTTAGGTACCTAAAGACGCGGGACCCCTCATATGATGAAAAGAACCACGAAGGAAAGGAAACACAGAATGGTGCTCAAGCGCTTTCGTCTAATGACATCCTCAGGAACACACAGGTCATTCTTTTCATCATAAATATTTTTCACGTGTTACTTTCGTGAAATAATTTTCATATACACGGTGAACCAAAAGTAGTGGACAGTAGGTTGAATACGGTTTGTGTTATATTATATTATAACTATGGTGTTCATTATAACTATGGTGTTTTGTGTTATATTATATTAAATATTATAACTAAATTTATTTAAATTTTATTTTGTATTATAGTATACAAAAAAATTAAATATGTATTCTCAAAATAAACGTTATCATTTACTGTCCACCTACATTTGGTTCACCCTATATATATATACACACTCGTTAACCTCGTTTAGGTTCCGTGTGTTGGTCTCTTTTCACACGAAGGTCAAGCTGGTGGCCCCACCTCTAGACCTGGCCTGGTGGAGGAGCGAGTTGCTCTCTCGCGCTCTCCACCGCATATGGCCAAGTACACCCGGCTCATCTGGTACCGTCTTCAACTTTGACCCCTGTAACGTTTCTGAGGTCCTTTGGAAGCTGGTTAAAAAGTCTTGACCCACTGACAACCAAGCTACTTTCCTTCAGTGTTGAGGAGGTCCCTTGTCAGGCCTTTAATTTGGGAACAGTACACATTCTGCCTTTCCTATTTTCCAGCGTTGTTTGGATGGTAATTGGGTTTAGTTTAAGGTTTGGTACCAGTTTTTCGGTCATTTTCCATATGTAGATTATGGTGTATCTCTCTTCTTTCCAGAGAGTACAGATTTAGTTTACGTAGTCTTTCCCAGTAGTTGAGTTCTTTGCAGCCGTCAATCTTGGCCGTGAAATGTGTCGAGTTTTTTCTAGTCTATTAATTTCTTTCCTTTTTATATGGGGACGTCAAAACTGAGCAGTATTCAAGTTTTGGTATGATCAATGTTCTCAGCAGGGGAATCATTACTGTCTTGTCCCTCCTTTTGAACGTTCTTAGTACCTGTCCCACGACTCTTTTTGCTTTGTTTATTGCTATCTGATTTTGTCTCGAATTTGGCATCATAGATCATTATTACCCCCAAGTCGACCGCTTTCATGCTTCTCTGAATTTCCTGTGTATCTGGAGCATAATATGCAGTCTATTTAAGTTCCTCATTTCCACCATATCTCAAGAGTGAAATTTCATATATACCTTTCAAATGATCCGTGCGACGATTCCTCATTTCACGAAAGTCAAAATTGTCGCCCCTCCTCTCTATCTTTATTATTATATATATATAATATTATTATTTAT
Organism: Bathynomus jamesi; assembly: GCA_023014485.1. Taxonomy (NCBI): domain Eukaryota; kingdom Metazoa; phylum Arthropoda; class Malacostraca; order Isopoda; family Cirolanidae; genus Bathynomus; species Bathynomus jamesi. The sequence goes on from JAJOZX010001461.1 coordinate 651,982, forward strand.
TTATATATATATATTTATATATATACTGTGTGTGTGTGTGTGTGTGTGTGTGTGTGTACTGAGCGGCAGAAAAATCAGCCCACTCGGAGTATCGCGAAAAGCAAAAAAGTGGGGAAGCTTCTGCTCATAAGTTTTAAAATTCAAAAATAGTCTATGAGGCAACCAAATAACGACAAAACAACGTCAGTTGGGAACACACCAGCTGTAACGAATTTTCAACTTTTAAGAATTCCACACACACACACACACACACACACATTGAAAGGTAACAACCTTGAAGCATCATAATTATGAATGTGTGAATGTTGAAGCTGAAGGAGCGCATCACGACGGAGGTGGCCTCCGTCATACCTGCGATGTTAGACAATGTGTAATGCGAGCCGTGATGCGCTCCTTCAGCTTCAACATTCACTCATTCAATCTGAAATAAAAGAGACAAACTTAGTGCTGACAACCTCTTTCGTCTTTGTTTTTCATCTGGTACTTTTCCTTCCTACTGGAAGTTCGCTTTCATTCAGCCTGCCACCAAGAAAGGTGACCGCTCTCAACCCTCCAACTATAATACAATTCCTTAATTTCTTGCCTTTTGAGAGTTCTTCAATTTATCCTTAATATGAAGATTCTTAAACACCTCTCTTCCCACAATCTTCTTTCAGATCGTCAGTATGAGTTCCGCAAGGGACGCGATCTTCTTGCATATCTTTCCGACTCCTGGTCATCCACCTTTAGGGATTTTGGTGAAACCTTTGTTATTGCGCTATACATATCAAAAGCTTTTGATAGAGTCCGGCACAAATCCTTAATTTCCAAACAGCCCTCTTTCGGCTTCTATCCTATTATCCGTGCGTTCATTTCTGATTTCCTTTGTGACTGATCTATAGTTGAGGTTGTATATGATCACTGTTCTTCTCCTAAAGTCATTAATAGTGGTGTTCCTCAGGGCTCTGTCCTGTCACCCTCTCTTTTCCTTTTATATATCAATGTTCTACCAAGTCGCAATTCCTGTCCTATCCACTCCTATGCCGATGATTCTACTCTTCACTTCTCCACTCGCTTCACAAAGCGTCCATCTCAAGTCACTTCTTGCTTCGCTTGAAACAGCTCTGATGCACCTAACCTCTGATCTTTTTACTATCTCTGATTGGGGCAGAGAAAACCTCGTGGCTTTCAATGCCTCAAAAACTCAGTTCCTCCATCTGTCTACTCAGCACAATCTTTCACACAACTATCCCCTTACCTTCAACAACACAGAACTCAATCCTTTCTCCTCTTTTAACATTATTGGCGTTTCCTTTTCTCGTGACCTTCCCTCTTTCCAAAACAGCTTCTAAGAGGTTAGGTGTGATGTACCGTCTTCGCAGTTTCTTCACCCCTACTCAGATGCTGACTCTGTACAGAATTCTTATCCGCCCCTGTATGGAGTACACTTCTCATGTGTCGAGTGGCTGAACCCACACGGCTCCACTTGACTGGATGGAATCAAAGGTTTTTCGTCTCATCAATTCCACGCCTCTCGCTGACTGTCTTCAATCCCTTTCTCCTCGTTGCAATGTTGTCTCACTCTCTCTTTACTATCACTATTATAAAGGACATGGCTCTTCTGAACACTCTAATTACATACCTCCTCTACTTTAAGGAGAGCACGCAGTACCAGACTTTCAACACACTCATTCCTTCTCTGTCCAATTCTCTAACGCAAGGGTTAATCGGCATTTTCAATCTTTCATCTACTCAAACAGTCAACTTTGGAATGACCTTCCTCAATCCATCTTTCCCCTCCAATCTTTCAAACGCCGAGTGTCCAGGCTTCTCAGAAGCCCTGGACCTTGATTTTGGTTCTCTTCTTCCTCTATAGAGGGTAGTTTTTGCGGGCATTCGCCCTTGTCCCCTCATTCCTGCAAAAAAGAAAATACAAATCAAGAGGTAGAAATTGTTTTGTTAGATTTTGCTGATAGAAGCCAGAGGGAGGCATGTCAGTTATTCCACAAACGACACCCTGATTCGTTATTGCCAATACGTCATGCCTATATTTTTGTAAAAGAAATTTTAAGACGCAAATCAGTTACTACATACCGTAAGGTGTGCAACCTCGTAAATTATTTTAGGTGGGTTTCATTTATAAAGTTTTTTAACAGTTTATAGTGATCATTCGTGAGAAGACGAGTTTGCGCAGTTTCCCATCATAAATATTTACGTTGGGGTTGTTCAGTAATCAGTAGTTGGATGGGAGACTGCCCTTCGCGTTCCGATTCCACGTAAAGCTGTCCGTCCCTCGCGTCATATGACCTTTGCCTTACGAACGATGTTAAAGAGCACCCAAAACATTATTATTAAATAATAAATCGGGTACACATCAGTCCTGTAGCCAGAACTTCCGAAGGGAAGAGGGTCGAAATTGTAGAAAGGCGGACCTTTTGGTGCAATGACCTAGTCACTGCGGAGGGCGTTTAGAGAAGTTTGTGAAGTTAAAAAAAATGCAAGTGTTTATTTACTAAATGATGTTATATATTATAATATCACATCATAAGTTATAACTATGCTTACAAAAGTGGACCTTTCCTGTGAACCGGGGGTCGTTCGACCCCCTTTGGCTACGGGCCTGCACATTATTAATCACGAATTACGCAGCTTTTATCCATTTCAGTCAATTTTTTTCTTACACTTATAAGTAGTAGTTCTTGTTTGACAATATTATTTCTTATACGCTTACCGGCACCCATTTGTAAAGCCTAAAAACCTAAAAAATACTATCCCTCAAAACTAAAAAGCGGAAGAAATGCAATTTTAGAAATAAATAAGAAATGGATTTATTATAACGCAACCTTTGGGCCTATACTATGATATTCATCGGTGAAGCCATATCCTTTTTCAGTAACTGAATGATTTTTCTTCGGGAACACTAGCACCGGAGTAAAGACGGAGAGAAAGAGAAGTCAGTTTATAAGGAGAGCGGCACGGAGGTGAGGAAGATGAGGAAAAGGGGAATATTAAGAAAGAAAATTAAAAACTATAAAGTGCGCGTGGTTTGAAAAATATAAAATGAAATTACGAATTGAAAAACAACAACAACAATGATGATATAATACTAAGAGTAAAATAATAGTGACTCAAGGCTGAGATGTTAAACATACCATGCAATTATGTTGTTAATTTCTTATTAATAAATTTACTCCTTAAATACTTTAAGAAATTATAATAGAGTAAGGACACAAATTACAATTTTCTGTTATTTTCTAAATCTAAATTCTACAAAACCTTCAGTTTAGCAATATACTGCGCGTTTCCAGAAAATAACTGGTATTTTTCAGGATTCACATCGGACTGGGAACAGAGTTTAAACTCTCTCGAACTTATGGTCATCATAAACATATTACGAGCGTTACGAATGAGTGTTATTTATATCGGAGGAGAAGGTTCATGGTAATTGCCAGGAAGGGGTAAAAAGCTTTCCCGAGAGGGTCCATCATTCGTGTTAAAATACGGTATAATGTAAATATACTTACGATACTCCCTGATACTGGTACGGGGCTCCGTTGGGTATCTTAAATGTGGGATCTTGGGCCAGCTTCCTCGCCTGTTCCAGCCAAGTCCAAAGTCTTTTTAATATTGGATCTCGAGTCACTTTTCCATTAATGGAGAGGTTCGTTTTCTGAAAAATATTAACGAAGTTAAAGGAATATTCTCAATTACAAAAAGTTGATTTAAAGGACTAAATCCAGAATAATAAATGAATTTATTAGAAGCACGAGCTTTTGGCCTATTCCAAAGGTTTTCATAAGGTGCGAGTGAAGAAAGATGGAACGAGACTGCTAACTGTTAATTTATAAAGCGAGGGGGAACGGAAGTGAGGATGAGTGATTAAGAAAAGGGTGAGAAAAAGAATTAAGGAATATGAAGATACAACAACGATCGTAAATTATTATTACTACTACTATTATCATTATTAGTACTATTACTAATACTTTGTTATTTTGCAATTTCTATTTTTATTTACTTCGTACATACTGCATTTTCAAGTCGATTGCACTTTATAGTTAAATGTGTGTTTTTAGGGCAATAAATCGCACTTTATAAAAGATGGTACTGGAAAAGTCAATAAAGTGATCTGTGGAAGTGCTGACTCTAAGACTACGCGACACGGGTTCGAGTCCCACTAGCTCCTGGTTCCTACTTTTTTTTTATGTAGGAAGGAGAGTCCAAGGGCGAGCGCCCGCAAAAATGCTTCCCCTACATACGAAGGAGACCCGAAATCAAATAAGATCCCGAAGGCTTACGATGCCATTTTTTTAAAAGATTGTGTAGTGTAAAATGCACGTGGAGAAGCGAATGTTTGAGAGTATGCTGGAGTGCTCACAGGGTAGATGAGATACGGAAAAAGATCAGTTAAAGAGGACAGTGACAGGAGAAACGGGAGTTCCAACATTCCCCGTCTCCTGCTTAACGTTTCCCCCAGAGTACTCCTCATATTGCCTTTTTCCTTTCGTACATTATATTCATTTCGTACGTTTGGTCTTCGTTAATCCCTTGTTCCCGCCATTTTCCCCATCCCCCTTCCTCACCTCCCGTCCCTCTTGTCTCATAAATTGGCTCCCCCTTTCCATCCCTCTTCATTCGCACATGACGACAATCATAGAACTGGCCGAAAGTTTGCGCTTCTAATAAATGCATTTCTTATTGTGGCTTCATTCCATTCTTAATAAATCCTATTAAGCATATTTGCAACTACTAAACGCCCTGCTCCTCCTTGGCACAAGATAATAACGAACTTGCGTTACAGCAGCGGTTCTCAACCTTTTTCTTCTTCTGTACCCCTTGAATTCTTTCACGGGATTTTCTGGATTTTCGAGAGAGGGGATTTTTACTTTCTTTACGACCGTGTGACTCGTGGCCGTTCGTTAATCATATATAAAATTAAAAGGATTATATTTTCAAGACCCCTTCGCGTACCCCAAGTTTGGGAACCACTGGGTTAGAGCGTCCTAAATCGTTTATTCGTAGTTTGTGCTTTGATTCATTTTGTAACCACATTTGATACAAATCTCATTATTTATTGACGAGATTTGCATAAAATTGTTACAAAATGAATCAAAGCACAAACTACGAATAAACGATTTAGGACGCTCTAACCTAAGTTCATTATCTCGTGCCAAGGAGGAACAGGGCGTTTAGTAGCTGCAAATATGCTTAATAGGGTTTATTACATGGGTGGTTGGAGAGTATCTTTACAATGATCGCTTGGTAGTGCAGCGACCGACATTTGCATAATTCGGCATTCCCAGGTTAGCATCCCTGATCACACTGACGCGTTAAGCGTGCTGGTGATGCACAGAGTTAGAAATTGTGACACGACTGGAAACATGGTTACGCGAAGAGCCCGCAGTATAATCCCCTGTCTATGTGCAAGGCACATTGTTAACGTGTACGGCAACGATGTCATGTCCCAAGAGCAGGTGTCGGCATAGTGCAGGCTATCTAGAAGTGGGCCCATTCCCATAGTGCTTACCAGACGGTGCAGCAGTTAGTGAAGTTTGAATGGGTGTTCTCCGTACAATGCGGAAAAGCTGGTTTGTAGGTAGAAAAAGTGTTCCAACTGTGTCGGGAATTATTCGGCCTAATGCGACGTACGCATAACTCTTGCAACAAATAAAGGCTTTCAAATTTACAGCTGTTGTAAAGTTTCTTTCCGATCACCCTTCGTACTTTTAAAATCCGTAATACCACTTCATGTTTACGTTCTAAGACCTTGCGGTTTCACGGACATTAGGAGTGTTTTGCCGTGTTCTTCACGAGACATAATGAATGACGAAACAAAAATATTATTCCAATGGTGTTCTCAAGTACTCACCGTTTTTTCGAACCAGTGGTTCCCAACCTTTTCTGGGTCAAGGACCCGGGAGGATTTTGACCTCTCACTGTTCAACATCCACCCCATTCCCCGACACAAAGTTAACTTGAAACTGAGCCTACACAGTTCCCATAATGACATAATAAATCGTGAATGTATTGCTTTATTTGAAATTTCCTTATGTTCAGTAACTTTTGAATTTTCAATTACTTATTTTTATCATTTTCATGAAATTTCGCGGCACCCCAGTTGGGAAACACTGTCCCGACTATTGGAGAATGCAGCAATACCGTATCTTACTAACAGTTATTGGTTTTAAATAATAATAAATTGTTTCTTATAAATCTGAGTGCTACCAATAACCAAAGTTTTCATTTTTTATTTTAAAATAATTATTCTGCTATTACTTAAACCTTAAACTAAGTTTAACCTCACCTCTAATCCGTATCTGTTAATAGCTCTTTCTTTGATGAGAGTTGAAATATCATCGAATTCCTTCAATATTGGACTGTGATCATCAATGAATTGAAGGTATTTCTTGCCATTGGACCAAATGATTGTTGTTCCAATGGACCAATTCAATGTCACTCTTTCTCTGACAATATGGTCCACCATTTCACCTTTTGAGATAAGGTTAGTTAGATTCCTATTTCACACTTTGAGAGTATAATAATGATAAATGTTAATGATAATGTTGATAATGATGTTTTATAAGATTACTCTTATTTAAGAACGCAGAAATCATATACTGTCTACTATACTTCAATAATACTAACAATGATTTGTTATTACTACTACTGATAATATGATAACGATAAAACTTTTCTATTGTTATTATATTAATGCTGTAAGCCTTATAATTCCTCACTTCGCCAAAATTAATTAAGCTTGTATATAAAGTAAGGCACTTATGATGATATTGTTTTCAGTGGGCAATTTGATCATTGGGAAACTTAGAATAAGGGATGAGAAAGCGTGGAAGTGCAGTCTTTAAGTGGACCGGTCTTTCCGAAAAACAACTTTTAATGGCATTTGTTTGAATAGAGAATAATACAATTTTGAAAAAAAAAGAGCATTTTCCTACTCTTTTTCCCAACCAAAATGAAGGCTCAGTGTTGTTCATAATGGTGCCATTTTGATGTGGGAGCTTCCTCTATTATCGCCCCTTTGCCGTAAGGAGAAAGAAGTTCTCACCTGAATAATAAGTGGTCAGCATTCTGTTTTCATGGGAGGGATGCCATGAAAAAGACGAAATTAAGGAGTTAGGCTTGGCTGATATGGAGCGAGTTATGACAGCTGGCTCCTGATCTTCCCTTTCGGCTCCGTGTTGCTGGATGTCGTACAAACGAAGTGAAGAACTTTCGCGGCACAGCGAAGTTAAAAATCCATATCTACGGAATGCAATTATGTGCAGTAAATATAAATTTCATGCTCTGTTTCAAGGCATTATCTACATGAAAGATATGAAGGGTTATGTGCTTATGTTCTTATCGGCATTACAAGTCAGTCATATACTAATAATTATATGATTATAGTGTGTGTGTGTGTGTGTGTGTGTGTGTGTGTGTGTGTGTGTGTGTGTAAACTCCGAATGGTTCCCCGAGTTTTTTTATGATACGCACAGACCGTGCATGGAACAAGGAACTCTTCTAGGATAATTAAATCCACTATAGTCCGAATAAGTAATGGTAAATGACAAATACCATAGTTTTTCTTTTTCATGATGCAAGCCTGTCGTGGGCAACGGGTCACTCGCAGAGAGGTCCCAAAAATATAGCTTCCCTCACCAGCTATCTGCAAAGCAGATACGATCCAGCTTTGGGACAGGATCTAGGGTAAAGCAGCCTAGCCCAGCTACATTTAGAACCTCGATATAAGCAAAAGACTCGCTGCCTTCACGTCAGATTGAATACATCAAAGAAAAAGGGGTAACTATTATATTTTTAGCCAAAAACCAAAACTTAAACCTCAACTGGCAGAATTGAGCGTCCACTTTTCAAGGCACATAACATGTCCGTTTCAAGATTCTTTGATGTAATCAATCTGACATGAAGGCAGCGAGTCTTTTGCTTATATTGAGGTTGTAAATGTAGCTGGGCTAGGCTGCTTTACCCTAGATCCTGTCCCAAAGCTGGATCCTATCTGCTTTGCAGATAGCTGGTAGAGAAGCTATATTTTTGGGACCTCTTTGCGAGTGACCCGTTGCCCACGTCGGGTTAGCATCATGAAAAAGAAAAACTATGATATTTGTCATTTACCGTTACTTATTCAGACAATAGTGAATTTAATTATCCTAGAAGAGTTCCTTGTTCTATGCACGGTCTGTGTGTATCATATATATATATATATATATATATATATATATATATATATATATATATATATATATGTATGTAGAGAGGAGGCGGCAACAAGCTTGACCTTCGTGAAATGAGGAATCATCGCGCGGAACATTTGAAAGGTACACAGAAATAAAAACGATGAATTTATTATTATTCTTTTTCTCGTTGGGAATAGGAGAAGATTGTAGACACCAATCGACCAGAGAAGTACTCCGAGGGGTACATTTGGCAGGAGATAGGGAGTGCTGGAACTCCCGTTTCTCCTGTCACTGTCCTCTTCAGCTGATCTTTTTCTGCGTCTCATGTACCCTGTGAGCAGCCCAGTATGTTCCCAAACACACGCTTCTCTCACTATTCCTCACTACACAATACTTTCAAAATAAAAAAACAAACAAAATGGCATCGATCTCAAGAGCCTCGGAGTCCCCTCGGGAGGAGACCATGAAAATTCTCATTTCGGGCTGCCCCGCTGCCGATACCGGGAACGCATACCCGAAGAGAACGGGACTGGTTCTGAATATTGTCCATTCGAGATGTTCTGGGCCTCTCCTGATTCACTTTTCATAAACTTTTGCAACATTCGTGTCCTTTCCTCAAATTTCCAATCTGTTCTGTTGACCACCACCTCTCCTCTAAACCTCACCTCTTCCTCACTGAAACTGGGATGGCTGACAGCAACCACTTTTCTGTACACTCCTACTTCCTCTATACTCAATTTCATTCCAAAGGTACGTACGCAACGACCTAACTTGTTCTCGTACTCTCGAACTTGAATCCCCTGAATTCTACACTTTCTGCCTGCGGCTTACACGCCAATCTCAAACTAAATGTTTTTTTTGTTTTTAATATACAGCCTGTAGGCTTATATTATATATATATATATATATATATATGAAAATTATTTCACGAAAGTAACACGTGAAAAATATTTATGATGAATAAAACCACGAAGGAAAGGAAACACAAAATGGTGCTCAAGCGCTTTCGTCTAATGACATCCTCAGGAACACTCAGTGTTCCTGAGGATGTCATTAGACGAAAGCGCTTGAGCACCATTTTGTGTTTCCTTTCCTTCGTGGTTTTATTCATCATATATATATATAAATTGAGGAAATTGAAAATTTTTAGTATTTCTCATATAATTCAATTGCTGATAATTAGAAAAAAGAAAGAAATCAATAGTTTAACCATAAACTAAATAAAATAAACATTTAACTTGACTTTGTGCATATAGCTAAACAAATATTAAAAAAATAAAAATCCTTTAATGTATGGTACAGTACTGAATAGAAAAATAAACAAAAGAAAAATATATTGTTCTTTGGCCTTTAAGTTTATAGATATAGCCTCTAAATTTATTTCACATTAGCTATTTGTCAAAACATTTATAAATAAATACAAGTTTAGAAGCTTTATGAACTCCTAATTTATTTCTTAATTTTGACTATCAGTCCAAAAGCAGAAAAAATTCTTTCAACTGCAGCATGAGATGACAGTTATGAACACTAATGCATTGTTCTGCACATCTTCAGACAGTTCCCTGATAGCTCTCCATCATGCAAGTTTAGATTAATGGAAATACATGCATGCACAAAATATAAATGCAAGGTTGCCTGTATTCTTTTATTTCTTCTTCATATACTTCTGGGTTTTTTTTTTTTAAATGATTTAAACCATTGGTTTAAACCAGTGCTCTTCAACCTGGGCGGTACCGCCCACTAGTGGCTCAAGGATCTCATTAATCTAAAGGTAATTGCAATTAATTTTATTGTTTTATGCAGGGTATATAACTTTTAGTTTGAGTTTTTGCATTTTGGGCGATACGGAAATTTTACCCTCGCAAAAGTTACAAAAGTGGGCGGTAAGCATAAAAAGGTTGAAGAGCACTGGTTTAAACCAAACAACCCTGCTCACTTCCAAAGTGGAATACATTCTATTCTATTCTCTTTTTGCAGAAATCTCCATTTTAGGAAATTTCAATGTTCACCACCACCCTTAGCTTTCCTCCCATTTCACTGACATCCCTGGAGCAGATCGTACAGCACCCTACTCGTATCCCCGATCGCCTTAGAGATATGCCCATTATTCTCGATTTGTTTCTCACCACTCGGCTCTCCTTTTCCTCTGTCAAACTTTTTTTCTCCGTTGGGCTCCTCCGACCACAGTCTTATATCTGTTTCCTGCCCTATCGCTCCAGCTCGGCCCTTGGATTCTCCTATGAGATGCCTTTGACACTTTGGTACAGTTGATTGGGAGGCCCTTAGTCAATACTTCTGATTTCTCATGGAATGATTACTACTTCCGTGGTCTGGGCCCCCCTGAGTGCGCTGAGCGCATCACGGAGGTAATTCTCTCGGGCATGAAGGCGTACATTCCATATGCTATTCCTACTACTAATGCCAAAAAAATCTTGGTTTAACTTTTCTTGTTCTAATGCTATCCGCAACAGTAAGGAGGCTTTCAGAAGGTACCGTAGTCATCGAACTCTTGACTCTGACTTAGCTTATATTTCTGCCCGGAATCGTGCAAAATCTGTTCTTCGACTCGCCAAAAATTCATTCAGACAAAACTAATTCTTCTCGCTCATTCGAACACCTAGCCAAGAACGTCGCCAACATCTTTAATTCTTCTTTCCGACCTCTTTTCCATTCTGACGGATCAGTTGCCGTCTCTTATCCTAATAAAGCCGAACTCTTCACTCAAACTTTCGCCTCCAACTCACTCTTGGACGATTCCTGTGCCGTCCCTCCATCTTCTCCTCTCTCCGACTAACTAGAAATTAGAATCTCTTCCAAAGATGTTTTTCTACCCTATTTGGGCTTAACTCTAGGAAGTGTATGGTCCTGGTGGCGTCCCTCCTCTTGTTCTCAAGAACTGTATTTCTGTGCTGACACCGTACCTCGGTAAACTTTTTCATCTGGTGCTTTTCCTTTCTGCTGGAAGTTCGCTTTCATTCAGTCTGTCACAAAGAAGGGTGGCCACTCTCAACCTTTCAACTATAGTCTAATTGCCTTAATTTCTTGCCTTTCTAAAGTTTTTCAATTTATCCTTAATAGGGAGATTCTTAAATACCTCTCTCCTCACAATCTTCTTTCAGATTGTCAGTATGGGTTCCGCAAGGGATGCTCCACTGGCGATCCTATTGCGTATCTTTCTGACTTTTGGTCATCCTCCTTTCAGGATTTCGATGAAACTTTTGCTATTGCGCTAGACATATCAAAAGCGTTTTATAGAGTCCGGCACAAATCCTTAATTTCCAAACAGACCTCCTTCGGTTTCTATCCTTCTATCCGTGCCTTCATCTCTGATTTCCTTTCTGGCCGATCTATAGCTGCGATTGTAGATGGCCACTACTGTTCTCCTAAAGCTATCAGTAGTGGTTTCTCAGGGTTGTTCTGTTCTGTTACCCACTCTTTTCCTTCTAATTATCTACTACGTCGCATTTCCTGTCCTATCCACTCCTATGCCGATGATTCTACTCTTCACTTCTCCACTCGCTTCACAAAGCGTACCTCTCAACAATCACCACATGCTTTATTTGTGAGGTGGCTCAACCCACACAGCTCTACTTGACCAGGTGGAATCAAAGGCTTTTCATCTCATCAATTCCACGCCTCTTACAGACTCTTCAATCCCTCTCTCTTCGCCGGAATGTTGCCTCATTCTCTCTTTACTATCGCTATTATAACGGACACTGCTCTTCTGAACACACTAATTGCCTGCCTCGCCCTTTAAGGAGAGCACCCAGTACCAGACTTTTGACACACTCATCTCTTTTCTATCCAACTCTCTAATGCAAGAATTAATCGATGGTCTCAATCTTTTATCTACTCAACTGGTCAACTCTGGAACAATCCTCTTCACTCCATCTTTCCCCCGTCTATAACCTGCATTCGCCCTTGGCCCTCCCTTCTGGCATAAAAACAAAAAAGAAAATAACAGGCATAAGCACGTGTTTTTTTTTATATAACAAAAATGCTCGTACCACGATTCCAACCCGGGACCTCCCAAGTTGTAGTCGCGCGCAGTACTAAGATGGAATAAAAATTACCACAACTTGTTTATTTAAACAATCGAAGAAACAACGCCTTCAACGTCCAGGTGTATTTTCCCACAATCGAGGTAATGACAGCATTTAATTAAAATTACAGAAATATTTTAATTAAATGCTGCTATTACCTTGAGTGCAAGAGGGTTAATATCGTAAAACAACTGGAGGAAAAAGTGTTAAGCGTTTATTCGGTCGTTTAAATATAGATAGGTTGCGTTAACTTTTATCCCGCCGTAGCGTGATAGTAGTATGTGCGACTCCTACTCAGATCTCAGGTTTGAATCTGATGGGGTAATATATATATATATATATATATATATGTTCAGGTCGACCCTAGAAATATGGAAATTGGCGGAATTTGTAGTTCATATTTGAAGTTTAGTTTTTTTATTTTGGGGTTGTTTAACCTCCTTCACAACCTCTAAGGTCATATGACGGAGGGGACCTACAACTTTACGTGGGATCCAAACCACGGGTGGCTACATAATCTGGGCGAGGAGGGCGGTTTCGCATCCAACTACTACTGACCCAATGTCGCTTAGCTTCGCTGATCTCCGGGAAGCGGTGTTACGACATTGGCCACGACGTCATAGTAATTCCATAAATAATATGAATTTTCTCTGGCAGATACTTCATATTAGTTATGGAATTACTATGACAAACTTCAAATTCCGCCAATTTCCATATTTCTAGGGTCAACCTGAAACATCCTGTATTTTATATGAGGATGTCATTAGACGAAAGCGCTTGAGCACCACTGTGTTTCTTTTCCCTTCGTAGTTTTATTCATCATATATATATAATATATATATATATATATATATATATATATATATATATATCCCCTTAACTTCGACATCACAGTATCATTTCTAATCAATTTTATATATTTCTATCCTTAGTATATGAACTGTCATTGTATTAATATTTGTCATATGGACAATAGACTGCCAATAAACCTTTTCATTTTCATTTGTGTGTGTGAGATTTTATTTTTTTCTTACCTCGTTGGACACCAGGATAATTTGAATGTTGTTTTATTGCTACTGTCAGCAAGAGTAAGAACAGGTCTTTCAAAATTTCGCATGTCCCAAATATGAACCTGTAAAAGAAAGAAGGCAGGTCCACCATCAACAATATAAGAGGAAACTTCATAAAATACCATGAAATGAAGCAATCATATCCGGTGATGACAGCAGGCGACGCGCAGTAAAATCCAGCTGTTCATCCTTCCGCACAAAAATTGGTTGGTAGCTAAATGGGTACCCTGGGTAGCCTTGTGGTTAATATGCTAGGCTGCTGCTGATCGGGAGGTCGAAAGATCGAGTCGGGCGAGGACTTTGTAATTTCTGACCGCCTGTGGTGGGGCGTGGTTGGATTCCACGTTAAACTGTATGTCTAAGGAGGAGTGACAAGCTTGACCTTCGTCAGAATGAACAATTCGGGCGGAAGCAAAAAGAAACCCAAAAAACCAATACGAATGCAAATGTGAAGAAAGAAAACTCAGTAAGGATATTATCATCAATATATTATATAATAATAATAATATTATTATTAATTCGGTGGTGCCTCGGTGGTGTAGTGGCTAGCGTCGCTGACTACGAATCCATCGGCCCCAGGATCGAGACCCGGTGACGGCAGCCGGCGCGCAGCAAAACCCAGCTGTTCATCCTTCCACACAAAGAAAGTGGTTGGTCGATAAATGGGTACCCTGGGTGGCCTAGACGCTAGGCTGCTGGTGGGGCGTGGTTCGGATTCCACGTTAAACTGTACGTCTAAGGTGGAGTGAAAAGCTTGACCTTCGTCAGAATGAACAATTCGGGCGGGAGCTAACCAAATGTATAATAATAATAAAAAGCAATTTCTTCTCATTCAATAAACAATCACGACAGAGTTTTAGGGGAACAAAAGTGTTCAGTATTCAAGTCAGGAAATTAGAATCGAGAGAATTTTTGTTTTTGCACATATAAAAATCATTCTTTGTGCATTTACTACTTCTGTGAAAGGTTAAAAAATGAATATTTCTAAATTAGACGTTAGATAACTAAACCTTCAATTAAAACAGATATTCTACACTTAGCTTGCTTAATAAAAAGACAGGTCGCGAAACAAAACTACGAGGATGCCGTGTTTGTTGAAATTTTAAGGTTAGTTAGGTAATGAATTAATTTTTATTCACATTTACAAAATAAAAAATTGAATACAACCTAATTCAAGGAGTGTTTACGAACGTATGAAGCAATTGTTAGGATGAGAAAGAAACGGAAGTGGTCTTATTTTTGTTTTGTATAATTACGGAATGTGGGATACATAATATAAGCCATATACGACTGCAAACCCATATTATTTCATCCCTATAAGTGTATCAAGAATAACTTTGAACTCACAATGTTGTCAACATATGAAGCGAATGTACGGTTGTTAAAAGGATCTGAGGAGATTCCAAACACCGCTTTTGTTGAAACAGAATTTACAGATTTGGCCTCTGCAACAGTAACATAACTTTGCTTAGATTTTTTTCATGTTGGTTGGTAAAAGTATTGTCTTAGATCTATAAATAAATTTCTCTCAAAGTGAGTGTAGTCTTAAGACTAGGCTTGATATAAGTTATAGTTTCAAATTAAACAGAGTCCAAAAGCATTACAATTTATGAAATGATAATTTTAATCCATAACCCTTATCCTTTCTCTCACCTCTAAAATCGTAAAGCTTTATTTGCCTATTATTAATTCCAGCAAGAAGTGTCTGTGGATCTTCTTTAGAAAATTCCACGGAATGAACAGTTTCTCCCATACTCCATTCGAATGCAGTTTGAAGGTGTTCACTGCAAGAAAGAAAATTGCGTTAGTGAAAATTTTTTATCGGGTTATTTCACGCTTTCAACTTAGCATTTTATTGTAAAGTAATTTAAATGAATCTTCAACCTTAAATTCTTACTATGTTTAAAGTTTAATTTGAAGATCAGAAGTGATAATACAGTATGAAATTAGACACTATTTGGTGTAACATACATCCACTATTTTCTGAATTAACAATATTAAAAGTACAAGAATAAATGAAGAACATAGGAAACAATGACAACTCAAAACCAACTCAAAGCTACCAGGGGCTATCTACATTACCCCTGTCCAAAACAAGAACGAAGCCACCCCAAATACATACTGTAATGTTTTACTCCATACTGTAACTGTACAAAGAATCCCAGCTATTTACAAAGTTTATCCTATAAAATATGAACAAAGTTCCTTTTAACACATTCCTACAATATCCAACTGCTGAGGTTTGAATTTAAATTATAAATTCATTTGGTCCCCAAGGTAAGACGACGTTCCTTGTACCAATTTTCCTAACATATTAACTTTTTTTAGTCAGAGTAGCAGATTTTTAGAACCACTTGTCATATGATGTGGTAAATAGTAGCTTCTTAAATAGTTTTAAGAAAACAATTAGACACATTCACGAATGAATGTGATGGTTTGTAAGTTGTGTAAATAATATATATTTTAGCTGTAACTTAAATAGTGTAGGCTACTTCAATAGTTTTGTAAAAAAGACTGATGATAATCAGCTGACTTAAAATTTATATTTTGCAAAATTCCTTCATAAAATATAGCTTTAGACTACTTATCAGACTTTGATAGTTTCATGCTGTTCAAACTAATGTAATGTAATGCTGGGCTGTCTCTAACTTCATCTTATTAAAGAAACAATGAAATTACTGCACAAAAGACGCATATTAAAAAAAATACTCACCAAATGCTTTCGATAGAGCCACCTATTATTCCTTCATATCTCAAATATGAAGTAAACAAAATAATTAACATTTCCAAAAATAAAATTAGGTTAGCCTAATATGTAATGAGCTTCCCATTAGTATGGTTAGTATACTGACAACTTCTGATTACAATTTACTCTATAATTTTGGATTGTACAAACACCCAGAGACTAAAATTGGTAAAAACTTAAGAGTTCTTCAGCATAAAACTCAGCAATGAGAAAGATTTACAAAGCAACTAATACGTAATAAATTTTACCAACTGGTTGAACTTCTGTGTTCATAACTAAGACTCGAAGCTTGAGTTCCTTTATTAACATCAATGACATGGAGGGAATGGTCTTTTCCTGCTTTATCAAATCCAGCCGCAAGGAACTGATGGTATTCTGTATTCCAAGCTAGAGCATTCACTGGCCTCAAATTCTTTGGCACTTAAAAATAAGAAGCATTTGTATTGATATGTACACTAAGTGTATTGAAAACTAAAAAATCATAAATTCCTCTTACTGGTTGGAAAATGAGTTGGGATCTCACCCGTCAAAATGGTCTAAATGCAAGGACAGTAGTAGTACAGTATGACAAGGTCATACCAGTTCTGCACAAACGTACATCTCCAGGCTATGGAATGACTCGTTAGTTAGTAAAAGGACCTCCCTGATACCCAAATAATACCTATATATCGGTGTTTTATCTCTGCTACAATGAGTTAAAATCCCTATTATTTTCCTCCTGAAAATCATTCTAAATATTAAGAGATCTGTATGAATGAAAAAATATTACTGTACTATTTTTTCATAAATTTCAACTACACTGCTATGTAATAGGCTATATAATTAAAAACCATAAACTCATTATTGTGTTAACACATTTTTCATGCTTCAGAGCTAATGTGGGAGAAAAACAGCTCTATCATTTTGGTTGATTTAAACCAGTTTTAGAATGTGGTGAAGGATAGACTAATTTATGTTTGTTCCTCATCCACCATACTGAGATTATTAACACAGGGGACCCCCTTAAATAACAAGTACCTGAACCATCTTCAAAAGCACAGTCAGCTAAGCCTAAAGGCACAAAGTCTTACCAAACTCCTTTCCAATCAGTCCATGAATATCTGTTGAGCGACCAAAGTTAGTTAAGGCAATTTTTCCATTGGCTTGTCCAACAGCTACAATCTGCTGGAAAGGATCCTCTTTAGATCCTTGGTACCAGGCAACACACTTCACATATTGATGATCACTGTTAGTTGCTACAATATCTGCTACAGTTTTTTCACTTAATCTAATTCCTGAAGCAAAGAAAAATCTTTTAGTACAGTACATTATTTTTTTTTTTTAGATTAAAATAAGCTTATAATAAAGTAGCCTAGCTTAAATTATTCAGTGATTTGAATCCAATATTTAGTTATGTCTTCTTAAACTTGTGTCATAATTACTGTATATCACATGCAATAAGTCAAATTAGCATTATAAGATTCAGCTTAATTTTCATTTTGAAATGACTTAGTAATCCAAAGGTCATTTATTTTCATAATCTCGACCATACATAGTTGATGAGCTAATTCAGTGAATAACTGCTTGTAATCTAAGAATATGTTCCAAACCTATTTAAATTCTCTGATGCTATTAAATAATAAGCCTGGGTAATTAAATTACACTAGCTAGTCATAACAGTGATTTGTTTCTGCCTAAGAAAAAATGCTAAACCTGGTTTTTGTACTGATCTCCATCAGTCATCTAAGCCAATTACATTAACCAAAATAAATTTTTGTACTGAAATCAAGTAAGATCAGCATCAATAACTACAGCCTACTGTACTTATTAACCAATAGTTACCATCTTACTTGTGCTTGAAGGTAAAATTAGTTCATCAGATGTTAACTCCTGGACCTGATAAAGTTGCAGATTTGAGCTCCATAATAAAAAATTATCATCAAATGTAGGTGACCATAAAACTTCACAACGCACTGATTGCATAATAGAGATCAGAATATTGCAATTCCTGAAAGTAGCATATAAAGTACACCATGTTTTTTATTGAAATTATATATATATAAAATACCCTATCCTGTAAATAACTGGTAGGCCCTAATCAAAGCTCTGTGTTCATTTCATCACAACCTAATTCTAATGCTACTAGTTTTCCTTTTAAAACTACAGGGTCTTAGTATCAACAATGCACCCTGTGTCTGTATTTTTAGTTGTAATAGGAGTTTAATAAAGAGCTGTGTATGGTTGTTTGAGTAAAAGCTATTTATGATATATTCAACTGACAGATCTAGCCTATAGTTATATTAATTATTATTGATTAGGTCAGGGGCCAAAGTTGTTAAGCCCTAGGACAAGGTGTTTCTGGAGCAAAATAACCTGTGACTACAATTAAGATAGGAATACAACTTTCCTTCAGTGTACTGTACTGAGATGACTCCCTCCCTTAAGAGTTATGACTGAGCTAGGTAGTGTTGACAAAATATAAAAAATATTTTTGTTTTATTCAATAGGAAATCTGCTCACATAAAAAATAAAGGGCAAGATTGGTTTAGCACTGGCAGAGCTGGGCAGTATTTAAATACATTTGTATTTAAATACGTATTTAAATACATTTGTGTATTTAGAACTGTATTTATAAATACATTGTTTTTCATGTATTTAAATACAGTATTTAAATACTTTAATGAGTATTTAAATACAATGTATTTAAATACTCAAAATATAAAAATGTAAATACTTTTACTGGTTTAATACACGTTCTGTACTAGCACAGTACGACGCATCGACAGTGTAGTACAGCATGGTTCATGTTTCAACGTGTCAGTTCAATCAGTTGTGTGCCACTCTTAGTCGAAAGCGGTTGATTTCTTTATCGTGTGCGTGTCATGGCTTCAACAAGCAAATCCGGTGAATCAAACAGTGATATATCTGCAGATAACAATTTAGTGCACCCTCTGTTTGATGGAAAATACTTTAAAATTAAATCTAAAGATGGTAATAAGGTAAAGTGCACCTGCTTGCTGTGTAAACACGAAGTCTCTGCTGCAAGCAATGCTACAACGAATCTGTACACTCATCCTTTATCAAGCATTTTATATTGTTGTTACTCATGAATTAGTGAATGCATATGTTAAAATTTGTATGTATTTAAAATGTATTTACAAATGTATTTAAATACAATTGATGCATTTTGTATTTAGTATCTAAATACATTCGTAAAATGTATTTAGTATTTAGTATTTAAATACATTCGTAAAATGTATTTAGTATTTAAATACATTCGTAAAATGTATTTAGTATTTAGTATTTAAATACATTTCTCCCATGTATTTAGTATTTAGTATTTAAATACATTCAATGTATTTATTGCCCAGCTCTGAGCACTGGGAACCCAATTTTTGCATGAAAATAGGTTTAATGGATGTAGAATTTGATTGCAAATCAATTTTCTTATGTAACATTTTTTGTGCAAATTCATATTTCATATTTACTTAGTTATAACAAAAATATTTTTGGAAAAAAAAAAAAAATCAGGATGATGCTGTCACTGTTTTCATAGACATCCCTATGTGACGTAACATCAGCTGATCGCAATTAACCAATCAGCTATTGCAAGATATACAGTGGACCCCCAATTTGAGTACGTAATCCATTCCAGCATGGTGTACTCAATTCGAAATGTACTCAAATCGAACTTAATAACCTATGGGAATTAATTAATTTGTTCCAAAACCCAAAAATTTCACCCCACCCCTACTTTTTCTATAGAAATTGGTCTACAAAATTTAGTAATTGTATTAAAAATAGACAGAATAGAATACAAAATACATACCATACAATATAGACAACATAGAATAATCCTGTAGGAGTCTTGCTTGATGTGCTGGAAGTTCCAGATGAGGAATGGAGGGGAGGAATTATTGCTTGGAGGGAGTCTCTCCTTCCATGATGATGTCTGGTAACTCATCAGGGCTAGGCGTTCTTAGGCCCACAGCCAATGACATGGAAGAGGTAGAGGGTTGGGGACTTGAGGGCTTGAAATAAGCATCAATTTTCTGTTGCTTCTGCCTGTTTGCTATGAATGACTTAAAGTAGCTCATGACCTTGTCCTCAAACAAGCTGGCTGGCGTACTCAAATCGAGTTTTCTACTCAAGTCGAGTCAATAGGAGCCTATGGACGAGCGTACTCAAATCGATGCGTACTCAAATCGATGCATACTCAAATCGGGGGTCCACTGTATTTAACACATGTGCCAACACAATTCTTGTGATGAAGATAATGGTTGACCAGTTTGAAATCATTTGAAATTTGGTGGTCATGCAGGATGGGTGTCAACAGTGTTCTCTATCTTACTATGTGGTTATTCAGCATTGTTTTAATAACAATGCTGAGGCTATCGACATTTTCAAAAAACATGGTGTATTGTTAAGTGATTTAGTGTGTCCAAAGTACTCTCATCAGCTTGCATATTGTGCTGAACAGCATTTATATTATTGTATGTATGAACGCGTAGAAAAGCGCTCTAAGAGAAAAGTTTGTATTGAATGTAATTATTCTACATCTGTGTTTCGGGGTACTTGGTTGGACCAATGGACCATGCACACATCTCAACGAGCCAGAATCTTTTGTTTTGCCACAAATTTTTGAAGAAGTCTTTCAACCAGCATGATGTCTAACACTATCTAGGAATTTCCTCAGAAAATGCAGTGAACTGGAAGTTGTTTTGCTCTGAAGTGTGTAAGAATTGGCTGCTTAGTCAGGAACCCATTGGTGGCCCAGGTATCTCAGTCAAGATAAACAAGTTTAAGTTCGGAAAGTCAAAGTATCAATATGGACAGGATGTCACCAGTGTCTGGCTATTTGGTTGGATTAAAATGGTTTCAAAGAAAAAACTTATCTTACCCATAGATGATCACAGTGCTGATACTCTCATACCATTAATTGAACATTATATGTGCTTCCTGGAAGTGTAATTATTAGTGACTGTTGGAAGGCATATAATTCCTTAAAAGACTGCAGCTACAATCATAAAACAGTTAATCACAGTTAAAACTTCGTGAACCCAGACACCTGTATACATACCCAAAATATTGAGAGGCTCTGGAAACATTTGAAGAGTTGGGTACTCAAAGCAGGCAATAAAAAGGTATGGTACATTATAAAAAGTACATTGCTTGTTATTTGTTTCAAGCACACTTTTCCAACTGAGATACCCACCTGCAATCCTGCATCACATCCTTATTAAGGCAGCTAAACTGTACCCTCCACCACTTCTCCAGTAAGGTAAGAAAAATAGGCTATTGCATGGAAATAGGGTTAGGTTATATATATGTAGTGGCCAACTGAAGATGCAGGATTGCTCACAAATTCCTTATGCAATATACTGTCAACAACTTGCGATATACCATCAACTCAAACAAGATGACATTATACAAGCAAGCATGACTAAGATGATGTCACATCCCAAGGATCCACTCAAGGCATGTCCTCATGCCTTCGCCTCAACATCTCATTCTTCAAACACCAACTAGTGACCCACGAGCTACCATCATGTAAACATCATTCATGCAAGCCCATTTGGGCTTGGAGTCATTCACCTAACTATCAGGTCATCCCATAAGTAATGTCATTTTTTTACCTTTATTTCCAAATGAAAATAAAATTGCATCAAAATAAATTTTAATCAATTTTATATTTTCCTTCACTTTCTATGACTCTCTGCCACCTCTCTACAAGCATTTGAATTCCATATTGATAAAATTCCTTCAGTTTAGAAGCAAAAAACTTGGAGAGGGCAATGTTGATAGCCTCAAAACTTTCAAGTTCTTTCCCATCAGGGTAGTTTTGAAGACTTCTGAATAGGTGGTAATCTGATGGTGCAAGGTCTGGTGAATACGGAAGATGTGGAATTTTTTCCCAACCAAGCTGTTCAGTTTTGGCAGTGGTGATTTGAGCAGTATGAGGATGTGCGCTGTCCTGTTGAAACATACCACTCTTGCGATTGGCCAAAGAAGGATGTTTTGTTTGCAATGCAATGCTCTGTCTTTGAAGTTGCTGACAGTAGACTTCGGCTGTAATGGTTTGGGCTGCAACACTTCAAAATAAACCACTGCTTGAATATCCCACTAAACGCACAATAAAACCTTCCTGGGGTGCAGATGTCCTCTTGGCTGTGGTGTAGCAGATTCCCCAGCATTAATCCACTGCTGATGATGCTTAACATTGTGATGAAGAACCCAATTTTCATCCCCAGTAATGAGTCGATTCAGAAACGGTGCTTGAAGTTGCTGAGAATGCAATGAAGAGCAAATGTTCACGCGATCTCTACAGTTGTCTGATGACAATGTATGGGGAACCCACTTCCCAAGTTTCGACACTTTTTCCACTCGTTGCATGTGGTGATGAACTGTGAAACCGGTCAAATTTAGTCGCTGGGCAAGTTCTTCAACAGTTACAGCAGGATTTCCTTCAAGTGTAGCTATCGGGTCATCATTGAACTCAACAGGTTGGCCCGAGCGCGCTTCATCAGTTAAGCTATAGCCACCAGACCTAAACTTCTGGAACCATCTTTGACATTTCCTTACATTTAAAGCTTCCTTCCCATAAATATCCTGAGTATTTTTTGCGACTACAGTCGTGTTATTTCCTTTTCTAAACTCATAAAGCATTATATGCCTGGTGTGTTCCTCTGACACCTCCATCTTATCCGTAAGGGTGAAATAAACAAAGATTGTTAACACGATGAAACTTCACTTAGAGTGAGAAGTAACATGTCTAAACACATAAAAATTCGAGTTTTCCACAAAATATACAGAGAAACATGTACAAACACGACGCGAGTTTAGCAATGCAAAAAAACATTACTTATGGGATGACCTGATATATAAAGATTACATTACCGCACATAATTAAATAACAATCATTTATATTGTAAGCATTAATTCAAGTGTACACATTATTTCCAATGTAAACAATCAGCAATAAGCAATACTGTCATTTTCATTAATTAATTTATTTTATGTAATAAAGGAAGATTTCAAACTAATGCTATCAATCAACCTAATTAATAACATTACTTTGATCTGAAAGATCTGGCGACCTTGGCCAATCATCCATTTCAAACCATTGTCAAATAATGGTAATTATCATCATTCCTTATAGTAGGTACCAATTTATGCATCAAACATGGCTACAAACTGGCCATTAAATATATAATTATAAATTGGCTACTATATATACACAGGTAAACCTCAATTTATGATACTTCGTGTTAATGATGGTGATGAATTAAGACCATCTCCCTATTTGCGATAAAAAAAATTCACATTAACAATGGCCATCAGTCAGCCAAACTCACTGATGCTCAGAAGAGGGAACGCATCTCTCACACAACCCTCGACTTCAGCCTCTCCGGACTCCCTAGAGGCTGTGTGGGAGTCAAGAGTGACATCTCCACGTTCCACCTACAAGAGTCCCCTTAGCCTCAAAGGGGACATGTGATGACAACCAGGCTTGTTCTTAATGATGTGGTGAGTGTTGTTTAATTGTTTTCTATTGATTTTATGAGTGTATGAATTTTTTTTTTGGTGATACATGTGTGTTTGAGACTGGCTGGGAATGTATCCCATTGAACCCCATGTTATAATGAACTCAATTTACGATATTTCAATTTGCAATGGGGTTTTCAGGAACACAACCCCATTGTAAATCGAGGTTTATATTTATATATATATATATATATATATATATATATATATATATATATATATATATATATATATATATATATCCCCGCAAGGGGGTTCTAAGCTCGTGCTCTTGAGTGCTCTTTGTGCTCGTTTGTACGTGCTTGTTCCTGGAGGTTTCACGTGCGCCCTCCCGGCCCTAGCACCCAAGGATGATGGGGCTCGACCCTGCAGTCCTTGGTCTTTTTCCACTTCGACTGTCCCCTCCACCCTTTCTTTTTCCTCTGTCTTTCCTCTCACTTTTTCTTTGTTTTTCCGCTGAGATATGCCCTTTAAATAGAGGCGAATCGGTTCTTCCTGAACTAAAAAAAAAAATATATATATATATATCCCCACCTATTAAATTCCTTTCTTTTAACATTATCCCACTTAAACTGTCTGATAGATTAATAAGATAAGATGACACTATTAAATAATTTATTTATTACACATTTGCACAAGAGGCACAAGAATGAAGCTCACATTTGCATGAAACAGTGAAATACATCAGAAAAACCTATTTTCATGCAAAAATTGGGTTCGAGTGCTAAACTGAATCTTTACCAAAATAATAGTAGTTTCACTAAATTTTCTCTTATATGTTGTAAAAACAAATTATGTATGTATAGTTTAAATACAGTCTACAGGATAGGCTTAATAAATATTTTCAGCTTCCTTTATATTTCAAATACAAAATATAGATAAGTATACACAAGTGCCACGGCGTTGTATGCAGAGAGATTTTGTGGCATCCTAATTCACAGTGAACAAAATATGAAATATATTATAAGAAAAAAAATTCTCTCTATTGTATTTACCATGCATTACATTCAGGCTGATTTTTATATAAAAATCAGTTTTCCTAAACACAAATGATGAAATGAATTTAACAACTTACTGCTCACACTGTAACCATAACATAATGTAACATCTCACCTCTCAGCTGCAGTGATCACAGAGTTGTTGTCTAAACTGGATTAGAGTTGTTTCATTGTTTTGAAGCTATTAATTTTACCCTAATTTTAAACAATGTCACAGCCAAAAAAATCAAGATTGTTTCAGTAAAAATGGAGAGAGAGAGAAAGAAGCACAGTTTTGTACAGCAAGGTGAATGGATCATTTGTGCTTTATGTTGTCAAAGTATTGTTGCATGTATATACTTCTAGTGTCCTAAGACATTATAAAACAAAACATGAATCATCCTTATCACACATGGATGTTAAAGATAGAGCTGAACATACAAAAAATCTGTTGCGTCCTTTGAAAAACAAAAAAGTGGCCAAGTTAAATTTGTTAAAAAACATGAAAATTCCAACAAAGCAAGCTACACAGCCACATTGTGCATTGCACAAAAGGGAAACAATTTACTGATGACAAGTTTTTGAAAGAAAGCTTTTTGTAATGTGCCAAAGACCACTTTGAAAGTTTTGTTAACAAAAAAGATAGGTATTATGGCTAAAATTACTTACTGTCCAGTGTCGTGTAAGTGATATGGTTGACAATGTAGATGGGCAGTTGAAAATGACTTGCATAACTGTGACACTGTTAGTTTTACTCTGGACAAGAGCAGAGACACAAAGAATGTCACCCATTTGACATTACATGAATGAGTCTATTCACTAAAACACAAATCTATAGTAGAAGTGTGTGCCATTTCTCCAATGTTCAGAACTACAAAAAGTGTCCAGTGTCACTTTGCTTATTTTGTTGTGGCTAATGCCAGATAATTTTATTCAGTCTCAGAAAGACCTCCAAACACCAATTCATTAAGAAAACATCTATTAACTAATTAGTGACCAGTATCACTTTACTGATATTGTTGTTGCTAATGTCAGACAATTTTATTCAGTATCAGAAAAGACCTCTGGTCACTAATGGGGAAAAATTTGATTTAAAAAACTTTTCTGTGACTACTGATGGGGCACTAGTGATGATAGGTAAAATATTGGTTTTGTTCAGCTTCTCCAAAAAGAGGTAGGTAGTTCTATTTCAGCCTTTCATTGTGTAATTCATGAAGAAAGCTTATGCTCCAAATTTTCTTAATGACAATGTTCACTGTAGTAAAAATTGTTACTACAATTGTCACTTGCTCATTACTTACTCACAGGTGATTCAAAGTAGGGCTGGGTACCAGCAATATAAATGATACTGGTATTGGTACGATAATTTTTAACTCAACTGGTACTGGTATTTGTGAAGTGGTACTGATATTACCAACTTTCCAGAATGGTATTGGTACTAGTACTAGGTGTGGTATTGGCTAATAGTTATAGGGCCTACAAACACTTTATACATCTAGAATCTATTTTTAATATTACAAAAATTAAATACTATTTTTATATATGCATAACTAAAGATTTTTAACCTTCTGATCACTGTAGAATCTCTCTCTAATATTGCCAAAACGAAATACAGTACTAGCTATTTCTTATACATGCAGAGAGTAACTAAATAAAATTTATAACCCTCTTCATCACTTGTAAAAAAAGGTTTAAATCATTTAACTGAAATTCAAAAAACATTGTCTGCTTCAGTTAAGTCCATTAGCAAAAAACCCATTATTTAAGGAGGCTTCTAACAAAGATGACCTCAAACCATTGAGAACAAAGTGCATATATGAAAAGAGCCTCTCCACAGAGACTCGAGTTGGGAAAGGGCAGAAGCTACTCGAGCAGCATCTACTAAAGGATTTGGTCATTTGGCTTCAGGTTTTATAAATTCGGTAATAAAATAAAGATAGATTAGTGTTTATAGGGCTTAGAGCATCAAGGAACTTGAGGAATGTTACTTGAAAAGGACCAGGATATGGTTGGTGTTTTAAATGAAAATGTGTACCAACAAAATACCACCAGATTATGTGGTACTGTATACCAGCTGCTTTTAAGAGTCACTGGTACTGGTATTTGAAACTAAATGAGTGGTACTGGTACCAAAATCTACATCAGAGGTGGCCAACCCCTTGCCCATGGGCCAATGAATGGCCCACCAAGGCTGTTAGGGTTGCCCACCACCATCAGGCAAATTTGGATCCACTTACATCTGCGAACAAGCATTTTTCTCAATGAATTTTATTAATAAGTACCAATCAGCTTTAACTGACACTCAAAACAGGCTCAAAAATCACACTGAAGTTCAGCTAATGTAGAAAATAACATTTTTTTTCAATGTTTGAATTTTCTAGTTTTTCAGGGTTCAACTTTTTGAATGATTATATTGCTTCTATTAGTGTTTGAGCATATTTTTACATATATGCATGTTTGTATTTCAATAAAAATTTCAGTGTACTTGAATTATTTTTTATTTTACCTTATTATTCTAGTCTAGATTTCAGAAAAGTGGCCCTCTGAAAATTACTGACCAATTTGTTGGCCCATTACTTGGAAAGGTTGGCCACACCTGATCTGAGTGGTAGTTACTGGTATTTGGTACTGATACTTATTCCCAGCCCTGGCTTCAAAGCTCTCTCAGAAGAAATGGATTCAATTACAGTGACCTTGTAATGCACTGCAATGTTCAATGGCTGAGTAGGGGAAATGTTCTCTCATTTTGTCAATTGCATGGATGGAATCAAAATCTTTCTCCATGAAACTGGACAAGACTAACCTCAGTTAGAAAATAAAGAATGCCTTTTGAACCTCATGTTCCTGACAGACATCACAGCACATTTGAATACCTGAATGCCAAGCTTCAGGGTAAAAGGCTAACTATGCTGAACTTGTATGAAGAGTGGCTGTCATTTTCCAAGAAATTACAGCTCCTCAAAGATGATCTTCGGACATGGACTCTGAGGTACTTTCCAAAAGTTAAAATGTTTATTGATAATGACAAAAATCTCAAAGTCTTAGGACAACATTTACAGCAGTATAGGGCCTATATCTGTCTTGAAAGAAGAATTTTGCAACAATTCCAAGTTCACAACATGAATTTAGATCAGGAAGGTCTTGGTTTGTCTAATCTCTCAGACTTTTTAGAATTTGCAACTATCAGGTAGATAATGGAAATGTAGACTACTAGTATATAAATTAAAAGCTCATGGGATATTAGAGTCATTTATAAACTGGGTAGAAAAATGGTTAGAAGGCAGAGAACAGAGTAATTCTAAATGGTCATGAATCTGGATGGCAGAAAGTTTTAGGCCCATTACTCTTCATTTTATATCTAAATGATTTAGAGAAAGGAGTAGGCTGTAAAATTTCTAAATTTGCAGATGATACAAAAATAGTTGTCCCAATTACAAATATAGAAAATTGTTATAAACTGCAAAAGGATCTTGATAGATTAGTTGCTTGGGCTAGTAAATGGCAGATGGAATTCAATGTTCAAAAATGCAAAGTCATGCATTTTGGTAGAAATAATGAAAACTTCAGTTATGAGATGCAAGGGAACTGGTTAGAGGATGTTAGACAGGAAAGGGATCTTGGCATTATAGTTGGTAGTGATCTAAAATTTTGTAAGCAGTGCTTAGAGGGTAGAAATAAAGCAAATAAAATATTAGTTGGCAATAATTAGGGATGTACCAGTACTGATATATTGGTATCAATGATATCGGTAGATTTTTAACAGTATCAGTATCAGCCAATTTTTAAAAATATTGGCCAATATTTCAAAAGTATGATTTTTCCAAAATTATGAATAAAAGACTATTTAGAAGATGAAATTTCCAATATTTTATTATGCTATCACTTCACATAACTCGTTATTTTTTCATCATAGCCTAGGTCCTAAGAAATGTAGCACATAAGTTTTACCCAATTTTCTTTTCAAATAGCCAATCAAACGAGTGTAAATCCTTTGAGAAATTGATATAAAGCCTAGAAAACCAAAAAACTATCTTTTAGTCATAACTTACAATATTAACCCAGCTAGCTGGTTAAAAACACATTTACTAAAGCCCAACATAATCCCGCAGTCCAATTGTATAACAAACAAAACTATGACATCTAATGCAGTGTTGCCAGCTTTAATGAAAATGATTATTGCTTTGTTGCCAAATTTTCAACACAGAAAATAAATTAGGAGTATGTTACAAAAATATCACAAACTAATAAACCCTAGCTGGATATCAGTATCAGTTATCAGCAATACCTACTATTTTTAATTATGAGTATCAGTTATTGGCTAAAAAGTGATATCAGTACATCCCTAGCAATAATAGTTGTAAGAGTAAGGAAGTCATCCATAAATTATATAATTCTTATGTTTAGCCTCACTTAGAATACTGCATTCACGCCTGGTCCCCTCACCTTAGACATATTGACATGCTTTGAAGGTGTGCAATGTAGGGCAATCAAGCTTATCCCTAACCCAGGGGTGCTCAAAACTTTTTTGCAGGCAGGCACATTTTCCAAGGGTACAGGCAGGGACACACAAAAATATTATGATAAAAAAATACATAAAACAAAAAATATTATTTTCTGGTTTTAATTGCAATAATTTTTTTATTTTTATTTTTATTTTGCAAGACTTTATTACTATTATTAAAAATGTAGCTCATGACTTGGATTACCTCGATAGGCCCCAGTGGCTTCATGTTTTCCAAATGAAATGTTTTCTAATTTTCTTATTATGCCCTTGAGTCCTTTCATCAGACTCTAATAAAAAAAAGTTACTTAAATCTAAATTAACCATACCTGAAAACATTTTGAACATCAGCATCAAATCTTCCCTCAAATAATGTCTCTCAAAATTAAACACATCCAATTCCTTTAATCTTTCACTGTATTCCAATCTTAAGCTAGGGATAAGCTTGGTTGCTCTATGTCTGTGGTTCTTAATCCCTGGGTCACCAAGCCATTTTGATTGGGTCATTAAATTGTCATTTATCATTTATTTATGTTATCCCTAATCATTTTTTCATTATTATTTTATTAGGGCTTATCTATTACAAGTGGACTGTTCGAAGGCATGGGTCACAGAGGTAATCCCACAACCAGAATTTGGGTTGTGGCCATGGAAATTATTTATATTAAGGTCTCCACCAAGTTGACAATATTACTGGCTGTTATCAAACGTTTCAGCATAATTTTAGGAGTCTAATGGTATATGTTATTATTTGCGCAATTGTGTATTTATAATGTTATAGGCTTTTAAAGAAATTATTTTCTTAACTCTATTTTGGTCATAATTTTTCAATGACATCATAAGTGTATCTACTTGGGTGGAAAAATCACATTTGTCTACAAAAAATGAGGTATGCGGCTAGAGTGTTTTCCGTTTTCTTCATTAGTTGGTTTTCCAATATGGCGTGTGAAGGGTGTGAAACGTATTTCGAAAATGTGATTATAGATATTAATAATATTGATAATTCTGCTGTAGAAATTTTTGTCAAACATGGTTTTTAAGTCGTCTTTTAAATGTAGAAAGTATAGATCTGAGTGTTCCTACGATGAATCCATTGATATTAGGGTTAGGTAAGTTAGGTTAGGTAGGTTAGGTTAGGTTAGGTTCTCTAGCAATTTGGACACTGGAATGCATTTTTCTAGTAGTATTTGATGTGCAATGTTAAAATCTGGCCTTCATTTTATGGGGAAATGAACCAAAATATGTTAAAACTTTGAAGTCTCATAACTTTTGATTGGTTCATTTCCGCATAAAATGAAGGCCAGATTTGAACAAAGCACATCATACACTACTAGGAAAATGTATTTTGGCATCAAAATTGGGTGGAGACCCTAATGTAAATATTTACTGGCCTAAAAAGGTTAAGAACCACTGCTCTATGTTATACATCTTCAAACATATCTATATCATACCTATAGTGAGGGGAGGGTGCCAGTGAGGTCAGCCCTTGGTAAATTTGGCTGAGTGATCTTAGCCCTTTTTGGTGATTTTGGACCAATTATAATATGGGCCAAGATTACTAACAGTGATATCAGCTGATGTACATGTTAATAGGTTAGGTTAGGTTAGTGGGCCAAGATCACTGGGCCAAAGTTACCAAAGGCCAACTTCACCTGTATCTGTGAGGGGACCAAGCTTGAATTGATTAAAGGAACTGGGTATGTTTAGTTTTGAGAGACTGGTAGAAGAGAGATATGATACAGATGTTCAAAATGCTTTCAGGTTTGGGTAATTTGGATATAAATAACTTTTTCTTATTAGAGGCTGATGGAAAAACTCAAGGACATAAGAAAATTAGAAAACAGACTTGGAGAATGGATCTACAAAAATACTTTTTCAGTCATAGAGTAGTAGTTTTGGAATTACTCATTTTATGATGTGGTTAGTTTTAAGAAAAATTTAGATGCTTTCACGAATGAGAGTCAGTCAGTTTGTAGACTGTAAATAATGTATATTCTTAGCTTAAGTTATGTAGGCTACTTTGGTAGCTCTGTAAATAGTTGTATGTTAATTAGCTGACTTGAGATGGTTAGTATTTGGCTGGACACAGGGGCTAACGAGATATGAGAGGTTGTGTTTCACTAGCACTATTTTTCATGCTCTTTACGATGGTACTAATCATTTTTTTTATGGAAATGTGAGATTATAGAAAAAATTACAAGTTACATTTTTATAGTGAATATTTCCTATTTTGGCTACAATGTACTTTTCATAAAATATTTTTTCCTGATTGGGCTATTTTTTCACTACTCTGCGACTTAATTAGTTGGTTAGTTTCTGTTCTGTCTATTTTTTTTTTAATTGGATTCAGTTTGGTTATGTTTGTGATAGAATTATGACATGCTGTTCGTGTGGTTTCTGACTTTGAGAACTTGATTCATCATGTGCCCTAGATGAAGAGAAAGCATTGAATGTTTTTATCAATTATGGCGTTATTCTCTCATCCTTTAACTTGCCCAAAATGTGACAGTGAGTGCCTAATACAAAAAGATCAGAAGATATTTAGGTGAAATAACCAATATTAACCTGTTAGGTCAACTGAATGCCCAGTTAGGTCAACTGAATGCCCAGTTAGGCCAACTGAATGCCCAGTTAGGCCAACTGAATGCCCAGTTAGGCCAACTGAATGCCCAGTTGGTTAGATTAGTTAATTTAATTAGGTTAGCTAGTTTTTTTATCAGAATTACATTTTCTGGTGTAGTTTTCTCTGCTTTGTTGGAATTTGACACACATTTCTTGTGCAAATGAGTAGAAACACTCCGTATTTTGGAATGGAAAAAAAGAAGTTTCTCTTCATTTGCACAAGAAATGGGTATCAGATTCGAACAAAGCAGAGAAAACCACACTAGAAAAATGTAATTTTGATAAAAAAATGTAGCCCCTGTGTCCAGCCAAATATTTACCATTGAGATTGATATTCTGCACAATTTTATTTTATTATAAAATATAGCTCATGACTTGGATAACCTTGATGGGTTTCAGTGGTTTCATGTTTTCCAAATGAAATGTAATGTAATTTTAGTAATCTTAGTGAGGCCTAACACAAGAATTATATAGTCTACAGATGACTTCCTTACTTCTGTAACTAACATTCATCTTAATGTTTAGCATTTCACGTCTCATGTCTAGTCTCTAAGCACTGCTAAGAAAACTTTAAATCCCTACTAAATATAATGCCAGGAACTTCGTTTTCGGCAATGCCCATAACTCTTCAATGGCTGAAATTAATCCAGCAGGTTGAAGCACCTTAAACAGAAAAAACAAACAATGGCTGAAAGCTGATGATATGGAAAACTGGTAACCAACTCAAGCTAATATTAAGTTTCAGGATACCAGATTTCGATGATCCAACCATTTCACACTTTGGACCAATCAACCCACAGTGCCAGGGTGTTCCTTTGCCAGCCCAGCCCTCACAAATTCGATAGTAGATCAAATCCTATGGCAAGAGCATAAGAAAAGGGTGGCGACTGTCGTGGCCCCGCCTGGGGCGAAAAAAAACTCGTGTCCCTTAAACTTAATATTTACCCCAACTTGTACTACCACTTAACCCGGTCATAAGATTCACCCTGATTGGTAGCCAAGGCTACACGTGTGGAAAAAAAAAAAAAAGTGGTTTTCAACCTAACCTAGCCAAAAATTAAAAATTAATGACCTTGCTGCATTAAACTACGCTTAACATAGGGGTCTAGCACATGTAAGTATTGATTAATTGGCATGCTCATGATGATGGGTAAAACCCAAAAAGATAATTTGCAACCTAAGTAACATTCGACTCGAGTGTTAAACCTTAGCCTCAATGATAACCAAGATACGTAAGATATGACACATAAGATAGGCCCAAGCCTTACAAATACGCTTCTCATCAGATGTGCAGTCTAATGAAAATGTGTAGGAAGTTATGGCCTTATTCGATGAGGCTACTTAATCAATCCTTTCATAATGATAATGTCAACCAAATAGAATGAAGCCATTCTCTTATTCAGGTTTCATTTCGATGAAAGGTTTTGGAAAATTCAAATGGGAGACCTGAAAGAATAAACCCAAAATGATAATAAAAACCCACTCTAATAGACAAGGTTTTTATTATCATATTGTGACTTTCACGTAGAAAAAGTGAAGTTTTTTTGCATTTAATAAACCCAAAGTTTGTAGATTCATTTATATTAGACTACACTATGATTCATTAGTAACTTCACAGTTAAAGTCAGTTCATTCAAGAGAATTCAACTTTAATTAAATGAAAATTTATTTATTTAGTTATTTATTTACAAATATATAGAGTTTACATAGACGATAATAAAAACCCACTCTAATAGACAGTTTATTTCCACAACAGTTTCGATGCCCACTGGCATCCTCTTCGGGTGGATACAGAAAAACGTTTTTCATTCGTTTTTCTGTATCCACCCGAAGAGGATGCCAGTGGGCAGAAACTGTTGTAGAAATAAACTCTGTCTATTAGAGTGGGTTTTTATTATCATATTTTGGCCTTCACGTAGAAAAAAGTGAAGTTTTTTGCATTTATTACATAGACGAGTATAATTCCACTATTCGATACAAATGCTGTGTACCGTTGTTGTAAACTGTCTTTAGCAAGCGTGAAGACTTTACAGGCCGAAATCTACTAGATACCTATACATCCTTGGGAATGGCCTACTATACCCTGGCATAGGATCCATGTCGACTATGCAGGTCCTATTAATAACACCTATTTCCCCAGCTAACAATTGTACGTAGATACGACGTTGTCACAAGTCCAGAAAATACAAAAACTGAAAGTTTGAAATCATAGTATATTTACAACGGTGACCAAACCCCGGCTCGCGAGCCGCATGCGATTCTCAAGGTTGTTAACTGCGGCTCGCGAGACAATTTTGGTTTTTATTGTATTTATCATAAAAGACAAAATTCATAATACAAATATAATTTTTTTTCACATAATAAAAAAATATGAAAAAAAACAAGGAAAAATTGAATTGACAATAAAATGCGTCATGCGTACGACAATTTCTTTTGCGTGACAGGCACTAAGCGGGATAATTACGTAATCAACACCAATCGCTACTCACCAGTGTCCAGTACCCCTCGAGCTACCCTGCGGGTGCGTGTAGTAACGAGTGAGTGTGTTTTAAAATTGGCTTCTTAGATCAAATAGTGGCTATTTTTCTCAGCTATACAAGTGAAAGTTATACAACCCCTTAGTTGATTAAAATGACTGAGCAGACAAAGTGTAAGAAACGGAAATATGAAGAAGAAAATAGAGTTTTTAAGTCTTATCTGCCACGTGGTACTCAATCACTTTAAAACCAGTAACTTAAAGCGTCATCATGAAACTAACCATAAAAATTTTATTACGGAATTTCTTCCCAAATCAGAATTGCGGAAGACTAAGTTAACAATGTTGAAATCTAGCCTAGTTGCCCAACAAACTGTACTTTCATCATTGTGTAAGACAGCTGATTTAACTACTGAAGCTGGTTTTGTTATGGCATGAAATATTGCTCGTGCTCAACTTCCCTACAGTAGTGGAGAATTTGTGAAGAAGAATATTGCCGATGTTACTGCAATTCTTGCTCCAGATAACACAAAGCTTCGAGAACAAATAGCAAGTATTTCTATTTCCCGCCACACTACAGAGAGACGTATTTCCCAGATCAGTGCTGAAATTACATGCTCGTTGCAGAGTGATTTGAAGAATTCTGTTGCATTCAGTTTGGCCCTTGATGAATCCACAGATATTAAAGATAACCTTCAACTGGCGATATTTGTTCGTTATGTTACTGGCGATGGAAATGTGAAAGAACTCTTGGACTTAATGGCCCTAAGAGAAACCACCAGAGGGGTTGACATAAAGAACGCACTTGACGAGGCATTATCAAATGCTCAAGTACCATTGAATAAACTTGTCAGTGTTGCAACAGATGGAGCACCAGCTATGGTAGTATGGAAAACTGATGAGTGGGTAGTTGGGAGGTAAGGAAAATGGTTCACTGAGTAGGTAGGTAGTTAATCTAACAATTATTAAATTCCTTTTATGTCAATAACTGGGTGGATGAAACCAATTGGTTGCTCACCAGAGTTATTCTCCACACTAGTATTTATATACTGTGTGACAAGAGCGTGCTCGGTAATAGATATACATTACCGATCAACCAACCGAAAAAAAAAAAACAAGACAACGCTGGTGGAAAAAGCCCCGCGAAGAGGAGAAAAAAGGAGAACGAAAACGAGGAACGGGGCGACAAGACGCAACGAGAGAAGGGACGAGAACAGACACCGAAGAAAGATCCCCACCAGCAAGTACGCTCTCGACAATTATACAGGAAGGAGAAAAGAGACTCTCTAATAACTAGCAGTAAGTGACTAATTGTGTTTTTAGCCCAGTTAGATCTTTTAACTTCTAACTTAGAAGTAAACGCATTAAATTAAGCTGGGTCAGACAAATTAGGCCTACATTGTGGCCTAAGACCCAGCATCAACTCATAGCTTAACAAAGGTGAAGGTAGATTGCCCTAACCTAGTTTGGTGAGGAATCCTACTGTGGACCTCAATTTATCTGCCCGCTCTGGACCACTTCCGGAATCTCTAGGCTGACCCCTACAGGGCTAGACTTAATCTACTCTATAGTTAGACTGGAGATATAAGGGGTGGGTTAATTGTGGACCAATTCATACAGAGCATTTTTCACATTGGTGGTCCGTGTGTGGGGAATTTACAAACCTTAACCTTACTTAACAAAAATTGTAGAATTAGGCAATAAATGGTCTAGCCTAAGCCTAACCTAATCAAGCCTAATTAGGTCTACAACCTAGGGCCTAACTAGGAAACATTTACATTTAAGGAGTCTCATTCTCTTATAAGCTTAGACCTGAGTGACACATAAGTACTTGGGGGGGATTAAACCAAATTTAAAACTTGACTGTTTTGTCTGTGATCTCTCTTCTCTGGTAATTTCTTCTTGTCCTCTATTTCATTACGATCCCAAGTTAAACAATTTTGACTTAAACATGGACAGTGCGGAATTGAAAAAGTTAAAAAAAGAAGGGGGGCAAAGTTGGGTGCTGTTACAAAGGCCGTGAACACTTTTAACATATTACACAACCAGGTAAGGAAGATTTAGAGGTGTGTAATTCTTAAATTGGAAACTAAAAAAGGAAAATAATAGCCATTGATGAGAGTATTTCAGAGTTAGTTGAATCCGAAATGGCTGAAGAACAATTGATAGACCTTTACGCTGATAATGATGATCAGGTAATCTCAATTGAACAGCAAATAAGGAGACTACGGTCTCGTTTGAACTGACTTAACACCAAATAAACCTAATTCTGATTTTAATCAAAGTAGAGCTAACCTTCAACAAAATTTAAGTGGCATGCTAAATCCTGAGTCACAAGAATTGAGGGCTCAATTACACCATTTTGTTAGTACCAACATTTGAAGGGGACACGGTACAATTCCCATCTTTCATTGACAAATTTGAGAGTTTAATAGGTAATAAACCTTATATTTCAACTGTTGATAAGTTTAGCTACTTAACTAGTTTCCTTAAGGCCCAGCCTATAACCTGATAGCCTATTTACCAGCCGTAGGGAATTCATATGAAGTGCTATTGATCTCTTAAAACGTAATTACATTAATAAAGATGAGATTGTATATGAATTATCTCAACAAATTTTTGATTTTGCACCCATAAAAGATAACCATAGTGATATGGAAAATTTTTATACAAAATTAGAAGCTATTATAGGACAACTGGTTAGCAATGAGATAGATATTAAAGCTTCATCTTGGATTATACAAGGCATAGTTCTTAGGTGCCTTCCTTTGAGGGTTAAAGATATTTTAATTCTAAAGACGGGAGAAAATTATCCTAATCTTGAAGATATCAGAAAACATTTTCCTAATATCCTAACTAATTACAAATTGAGAGATATTCCAACACAAAATAAGACCCAGACTATGGATAAACCAAAGACTGTTCCCAGAGACCAACTAGCCAGCCAAACAGACAAAACTTGATACTGTAGAATCAAATGTGACCAACTGTAATACACGAACACCTACATTACAGAACTTTAATGTAACTGCTGCCTCAACTTACACACTACATTGCAAATTTTGTGCAAGTAATGAACACAGTAGTACTGGGTGTGACAAATATTGAGACTTTAACCAAAGAGCTAAAAGATGTGAACAGTTGAACCTATGTAAAAAGTGTACTGGCCAGGGACATTATAAGAAAGACTGTAAATCTAGGTTAAGATTCAAGTGTAAGTTTTGTAAAATTTACGACATGTCTCATCAATGTGTGATTCACCAAAGTGTCCAAACAATAGTACTCAAACTCAAAAGATACCTCCACCAAACAAAGGTAATCAAGAAAATGCCACTTTCATGGGACATTCTGTTTGCTCAAACAACGTAACAAGAAACACTGAGATTCTTTTACCAACTATTACTTTGGACTTAGTGAATAGTGAGGGTAGCACCACTCCAGTGAGATGTCTTATAGACTGTTGTTCTCAACAAACATTTGTTTCGCAAAATGTAGTTAATAAGTTGGGTTTGACACCAAACCCGAATGAACAAAAACTCAATAGTGCATCCTTTGTTAAGGATAACTCGGACAAAAATAGCTATAAGACAATTGACCTGGAACTACATTTAGAAAATAAATTAGAGAAAATTGAGCAGTTATTATTTCTAAAGTAGGACAACAAACTGGTTATACCCAAACTAGAACAAACCATAAATCATTTGGGAAAACACTACAAAATAGCTGATAGACATATCACAAACAACACAGTAGCTACATTGAAATGTTAATAGGGGCAGATTATATTAATCTCATTCATAAGGGCATAGTAAAGATAAGTGATGGTATAGCTTATCAGACTCCATCAGGGATAGCCCCTTTGGGTGACCTATCCAAATACAACCTAGACCTAAACCAAAATAGCTCATGACTAACAATATCATGTGCCTCAACTCAGTCCTACATAACACCTGTAAGAATAGCAACACTTTGAATATATTATCTCAACTGAGAACATTAATTCATCATTATCAAATGAAACTTTGGATGAGGCAATTCAAACTTTATGGTTGCTAGAATCTGTGGTATACATGACACAAATCAAACTTCAGAAGATCAGTTAATGGTAGAAAGATTTGAAGACACCATTCAGTGCAAAGACAATAGTTATTTTATTGAGTTACCTGGAAAATAAATTGTCCAACTTTAAGAGACAATCTCAAAGTAGCTAAAAGGACATTTATATAAAGTAATGAAAAAACTCAAACAAGATAATAATATTAAAAAGTACAGTGATGTCTTCAAAGAACAGCTACAGAAAGGCTTCATTGAAGAAGTAACAATAACCCTTTTAAAAAAGATGGTTGTCATTATTTAACCCACAGGGGGGTTTCGACAAGATGCCCCAACAACAAAAACTCAGAGTAGTATATAACTGTAGCCTCAAAGACAGTGATAAACACAGTTTGAATGATTGCCTGATTGAGGTCCTAATCTCATTTTCTGACCTTGTGAAGATCTTACTGAGGTTCAGGTTAGATAAATATGCCGTACAAAGTGACTTTCAAAGGCATTTTTGAGAATAAATCTCAAAAATGATATGATAAGAACCAACTTAGGTTCTTATGGTTCAAGGATCCATTTGATTTGAATAAAGGGTCATAACCTTTAGATTTAATGTTGTGTTGTTTGGAGCCAATTGCTCACCTAGCCTATTAGCATTGACAATTAGACATCATTTAAACCAGTTTAATACTCCTTAACATTGAACTTCCTTAAGAACATTTTTACGTAGACAATCTAATAGGCTCAACAACAAACAAAATCTGAATTATCTGAAGTCTATGAACACTCTCAAAACATTATGCAACAAGGTAACTTTGAACTTAGAGAGTGGATTTCAAATGATGAGGATTTAAACAAAAAGATTTTAAAGGATAATAATGTCTTACTGAGCCATCAGACAGAGTTAAAACTTTAGGTATGAACTGGTATTTGGATGCAACTTCTAACAGTCATGATTCATCTGTACTAAAGGTTTTAAACTTGATGAGGAAGCAAATACTAAAAGACAAATATTATCAGAGGCTTCCAAAATTTTTGATCCCATGGGTCTATTCCTGCCTTCAACAATAAAATCAAAGATTCTCCTCCAAGAAATTTGGAGGACAAATGTTGGGTGGGATGATCCAATAACAAATGAAAATCAAAAATCTTGGAAGAAGTTAGCTGCTGATTTAACAAAAGTGCAGAACATTAAAATTCAAAGGTGCTGTGGGTTTAGGGATAAGCCCCAGAGACTTCATGTGTTTGCTGATGCAAGCACACAAGCTTATGGGTGCTGTGCGTATCTTGTAAGTCCTACAGAAAGTCATCTAATTTATGCAAAGGGAAAGTTGCACCTCTCAAACCTACCCGAACCATACCTCAATTGGAACTATTGGCTGCTGCATTAGCCATTAAAACCATTTCATTGCTGAAGGATGCTTACCATGATGTGAACCATAACTGATATCCACATCTGGCTTGACAGTCAGATTTGTCTTGCCTGGATACGGAATGATAGCATTAATAGTAAGAATATCTTTGTAAGAAATAGGCTAAAAGAAATAGCTGAAGCTAATGAAAGCCTACAAGTAAACTTTCACTATGTTCCAACTAAACAAAATCCAGCAGACTTTCTGACGAGGTTTATCCTACAAGTTGTTGAAGTCAAACAAAACTTGGTTTCTGGGACCTAAGTGGCTCTGTAATACAGACCAATGGCCTGTGGAACAAGTTTAACTTGACATTAAATTTAATCTTTTCAAATGAAAAGGTTGAACCAATCACTAATTATGAGCAGTATTCTGATTTCAGTAAACTTGTCAGGGTCACAGCCTACTGTTTGAGGTTTGCTCACAACTGTTTAACTACAATTAACAAACAGCTAAATAAAAACAATCATAATTATACAGAAGTTGCAACCAAGTACTGGATAGGCCATGTACAACAAAAAGAGTACAATAAAGAATTAGAAATTCTTGACTAATGGGAAACAAACAAAAGAACCTGTACCATCAGTAGTTGTGGATCTAAACTTTTCAGAGATGAGGAAGGCCTTCTAAGGTGTAAAGGGAGATTAGACAAATCAAAACTGTCATACAAAAGCAAACATCCAATCCTTTTACCTAGATTTAGCTATTTGACAACATTAATCATCAGAAAAAAACACACAATGATATATATCATATGGGGGTACCACAGACACTAACTACATTAAGAAAACTTATTGGATACCCAAGGGAAGGATCACTGTTAAAACAGTCCTGAGTGAGTGTGTCACATGTAGGCGTATTCATACTAGGCCTATAGGAAACCAAATCTCCTGCTTTGCAGAGAAGAGTTACTCTCAACAGACCCTTTGAGACTGTAGGCATTGCTATACAGGAGCATTGACTGTAGGGGTGGTTGACACTGAACAAAAAATGTACATTGTACTGTTTCATGTGCTGCCTCACGAGCTGTTTATCTGGATGTTGTGGAGGACCTTACAGCAGAATCTTTTGTTGCTGTCTTTAAGAGATTCTGTGCACGACATTCAGTACCCCAAGACAGTTTGGACTGACAATGCTACATATTTCAGGCTAGTGAACAAGTCATCCACGACTTGTTAAGCGATGAACTCACACAATTATATAAAAAATTCAAACATAAGTGGAAGTATATTCCGGTTGCCTCTCCTTGGTATGGTTCTATCTGGAGAGGAATATACAAACGTAAAGAATTGCTTGAAGAAGAAAGCAATTGGTAAAAAACAGATACACTTGTTTGAGTTGCTCACTCTCCTGGCTGAGATGAGAACATCATTAAAATAGACCACTCACTTTGTGAGTGACAACATTAATGACCCGGAACCATTAACTCCAAGTCATTTGATTCGGGAGAACAAGTTAGTCTCCTGCCGGACTACAATATAGACTCTTCAGAAGACCCAAACTGGATTCAACGACACGATGAACTCCAGACTAAGTTACAACACTTAACTAGAGTTAAAGCTCATTTTATTAAACAGTGGAAAACTGAGTACTTGATGGGTTAAGGGAGAGACATAAACAAATGACTAAGAAGGATTGGTCTGACACAATTAAGGTAGGGGACCTTGTTATCATACATGACAGTACTCCAAGACAATACTGGCCTCTGGCTAGAGTTTTAGAACTCAGACCAGGGGCAGACGGGGTAACAAGAGTGGTCAAATTAAGGACTTCAACGGGTGACACAAACAAGAGACATTTCTCTTTGTACCTTTAGAGTCTGGACCCAAAACAATGGACTTTGGAGAACCTTCTCCACTGACAGTAACAAACTGGAGACACTGAACTTCAGTAACTATTCCTTTGACAGTAGGAGTGGTAACGGCATTCTACTACAACATTGACAGACACAAGACCTCAACGACAAACAGCATTAAGGCGCGACTATTTTTACAACAAAAAATAGATGCTGGGGAATTGTATTTTATCTTCTAACTTTCACTTTTTCTTTTCTTATGGTAAAGACCATAGATAGTTTCATCCTATGGATGTATATTTTCTCTTCTAATTAGGCACTGTTAATCAGTAACAGGCATTTACAGTCAAATAGTTAGCTAGTCTACACCCAGACATAAAAATTGGTGACAATGACACCAAAATTTTTATTCCCGGCCCCCAGTATATGGAAAACTGATGAGGGGTAGTTGGGAGGTAACGAAATGGGTCATGAGTAGGTAGGTAGTTAATCTAACAATTATTAAATTCCTTTTATGTCAATAACTGGGGATGAAACCAATTGGTTGCTCACCAGAGTTATTCTCCACACTAGTATTTATATACTGTGTGACAAGAGCGTGCTCGGGTATATATACATTACCGATCAACCAACCGAAAAAAAAAACCAAGACAACGCTGGTGGAAAAAGCCCGCGAAGAGGAGAAAAAAGGAGAACGAAAACGAGGAACGGGGGCGACAAGAGCCAACGAGAGAAGGGACGAGAACAGACACCGAAGAAAGATCCCCACCAGCAAGTACGCTCTCGACAATTATACAGGAAGGAGAAAAGAGACTCTCCAATAACTAGCAGTAAGTGACTAATTGTGTTTTAGCCCAGTTAGATCTTCTAACTTAGAAGTAAACGCATTAAAATTAAGCTGGGTCAGACAAAATTAGGCCTACATTGTGGCCTAAGACCCAGCATCAACTCATAGCTTTAACAAAAGGTGAAGGTAGATTGCCCTAACCTAGTTTGGTGAGGAATCCTACTGTGGACCTCAATTTATCTGCCCGCTCTGGACCATTTCCGGAATCTCTAGGCTGACCCCTACAGGGCTAGACTTAATCTACTCTATAGTTAGACTGGAGATATAAGGGGTGGGTTAATTGTGGACCAATTCATGCAGAGCATTTTTCACAGTAGGACAAAATGTAGGCCTAGTTGGGCTCCTGACACGCGATCCCAAGTATCCTGTGTGTCTCTTTATTCACTGTATCACTCACCGTGGTCATTTGGTAAGGAAGTACTTTAGGTATGACAGTGTTATGAAATGTGTTCTAGAAATTGTGAATTTCATTCGTTCAAATGCAAAAACGCACCGAGCGTTTAAAAATTTTATCGAGGAACTGGATCTTCAAGATAAACCAGATGACCTTTCATTCTACTGTATTGTAAGGTGGTTATGAATTAGTAATCTCCTGAATAGGTTTGTTGCACTGTTGGAGCCTATCATTGATTTCTTGAAAGAAAAGGGAAAGTCATACCCACAACTAGAAGATCACGAATGGGTGCAGGCTGCTGCTGCTGCTGCTGCTGCATAGGGATGAAAACCGGTATTAAAACCGATATTGTTTCAAAAAGTAATACCGATCTCAGGGCTTTCAATACCGGTTTTTCGGTATTATTAACCACACGTTCTTTAGTCTATTTATAACTGATTGATGGTTGCAAGTTGTTGTTAAGTGAAGGAAAAACATCAATTAAAACCTTTTTAAAGGTTTCGTTGGCCCTTTTATCAGATTATTACGGAAATGTCAATAAAATCAAAGGTTTGGAAGTATTTTGAAAAAGAGAATAAAGATGAAGCAGAATGCACTAAATGTGAAAATGTTATTAACTGTGGTGGAGGTTCAACCACTGAAATGGTCGTTCATTTAAGAGGAATTCATAAAATTGCCGTTAAGAATACAGAAAATGATCCAAATAAAAGTAAAAACAACTTTGGATGGTTTTATCGCCGAGAAATCTATTGAGGAAGAAATTTCAAAACTTGTCTGTGTCGATCGATTTAGTTTCAATATTCTATTGCCAAAAGTGGATTTATTCAAGATAATTTAAAAATGAATAAATATGACAAACCACATCCAACTGTTGAATCTGAAAGAGCATTTTCTGCTGCTGGCTTATTTCTTACAAATTTGAGATCCAATCTAGCTGAAGAATCCTTAAATGCTCTCTCTTTCTTTAAAAGTTACTTCCAAAATCATCATAAGAAATAAAAATTTTATTTAAAAAATATTTTTTATAAAATAATTTATGTAAAACATTTACATACCTATTTTTGTTTCTTTTCACAAATAAAAAATTAGAAAATCTGTCATTTTTATTCCTTAAGTCTTTAATCTTGTGTGTCTATGTGTAATCTTATATATATATAATATATATATATATATGCGCCAAATATCCTTGAGCCACGGTGTATATATATATATATTTTTTAACTGCGGAGGAGGGAGAACGAACAAATGAAAAATGAGGTACCACCCAGGAATCGAACCCGGGATCATCCGATTGCCGGTCAGGTATGCTATGCACTACACGATGGACCTCGATCAATCAGAAGTCGTAATTCCCCTACATACGAGCAGAAACCAATGCCCTGAGGGGGCACCTTCGCATGCCGTACATATATATACATTTTAACTGCAAACAACACACAGTATAATTAATGTAAAGAACGACGCTTGTGTAGAAGAGCGTTCCGCACAAGATGAGGAGAAAGAACGAACAAATGAAAAATGAGGTAACCCGGGATCTTCCAATTGCCGATCAGATATGCTAACCACTACACCATGGGCCTCGATTAATCAGAAGTCGTAATTCTCCTACATACGAGCAGAAACCAATGCCCTGAGGGGGCACCTTCCGCATGTCGCACATATATACATTTTAACTGCAAACAACACACAGTATAATTAATGTAAAGAACGACGCTTGTGTTCTGCAATACTGCATGGTGTGGCACATAATGTGCTTCCTAGCTCACCAGCTTACCTTCCCAGCAAACATGCCCATATGGGCCTAACGTGAGCAACACATGGGCCAGCCCATGTGGGCACCATGTATATATCACTTGGGTCCCACATAGAACCCATATAGGCCATTGATGTGCTGTATGTGGTTTATAAATGGTATTCAAATGGGCAAGATATGGGCTCCATATGGA
This sequence comes from Bathynomus jamesi, assembly GCA_023014485.1. NCBI lineage: Eukaryota > Metazoa > Arthropoda > Malacostraca > Isopoda > Cirolanidae > Bathynomus > Bathynomus jamesi. The sequence goes on from JAJOZX010001461.1 coordinate 696,544, forward strand.
CCCATGTGGTATATACATGGTACCCATATGGGCCAGCCCACATGGATCCCGTGGCCAAGTACATATGTAGCCCATGTGTTGCCCACGTGGAGCCCATATGTACATGTTTACTGGGTTGCACTCTTTCACCATAGCCCTCCTTTACATAGCTTGGGATGGCCTCATTATATTCATTTAACAATTCTTCATTTTTCCTTAGCCTGCACAAAGAAGTCTCTAACCTTCCATCAGCTTGTTGAAAGTTAGAACTTGGTTTACAAGAATCCAAGGAGGACCAACTTTATAGCAACCATCTCTAAACCCAATACTATGTTCAAATTGCTATAAATACTCCCTGTTCACTGCGCTTACCTGCTTGTCCCTTCCAATGGATTCAAGATCCCAAAAGGCTTCCAGATGTCTTTCCAAAACATGACTGTTCTCCTCAATCTTAATAAAAATGAGTTTTAACCTCCATTTCACTACAATAGCTGCCATGTATCACCCAGTCTAACATGCTTCCAATAGCCACAGGACCTTCCCAGACAACAAGCTCACGTAGGAACGACGTGGTTTCAACGTGTAGTCGTTACGTGGGACCCACGTGGACCTGCTAATGGGTTCCACGTGGTTTCAACGTGGGAAGTCGTTGATTAGACCCGTTCATCCACCGTTTCTAGGCACAGTACGGGATCCTATGTGGCCCGATTAAACACGTCCAGCCACCGTTGCTAGGCCTTGTACTGGATCCTGTGCAGCCAATAATTCCTCTTCGGATCTTGAGGTCCATCGATAACGGTCGACGAAGTTACTATATTACCCAGGGTTGGCACCCAAAAACCCAACCCAAAACCCACTGGAATTTTCAGTGGGTTTTTGTGTTTTTGGTCTGAGATATTTATTTTAAAATAATTGAAATTTTTCTGATTGCTACATTGTTCAATTGTAGCGAATTAGAATGCTTTGGCATGTTGATTATTTCAAGGAAGCTGATTTATAAAACAATTCTTAAATTATGCAATGTGTAAATAAAGATTATGAAAAATTTAAAAGTTTTATTGGCCTTTTAAATGGTGTCCAGACTACAGACACAAATAGAGTACAGTAAAACTAATGAATGCTAAATAAAGGTGTGTGTGTATATATATTATTAACAAATAGTATTACTTGATCTTAAATGTTTATGAATGTTTATGAATTACTAATGAATAGCCTGGTCTTAAATTTTGGACCCATTTAATAAATTCTTTATTCTCTACAACTAAAATGGAATATTTGCTGAAAAGGAAAATCTGGCCATTTGCAAATTTAGTTGTTCTTTTTTATCTACAGTTGTTCTAACCACATATGGCATTATCTGACCTTGCGTTTTTTTGGCTGGAGTAGAATGAAGAAATCGTATGGAAGACTCAGAAGTGGTTGAAGTGAATGAAGTCTCACTACTGTGAATTGTAGTGTCATCATGAACCAGGTTTCCATATGGTTTGCTTGAAGAGGGTCTACTCTCAAAACTGCCATGTCTATGTGTAGGAGGAGGAGTTGCTGATGTAGCTGTATTTGTAAGCTCATCTGCTTCATCATCACAAGCCTGTACCCATTTTTTATTGCATCAATTTAAGTGATGTTTCACTCATCCTATTTTTTTTTAAATAAACATCTGCAGTATTTGCACCGAACTCTATTTGGTTGGTCACTCAACATTTTTACTTCATCCCATTCAGCAGCTTTAAGTCTGCCACCAATATGTGCAGGTCTAACTTTAGGCATTATTAAATAGATATTAACTAACTAAAACTGATCTCTGAAAAAAGATGTTCAAAAATAAGAATAATGTCTACTGTCTAGGCATGTAAACAAAGTGCAATAAAAATTCAGAAAAACACGCTACCGTGTTGATTCAAAATAGAACAAAAGCCACACTTTATGTTAAATGAAAACACAATACGTTTCAACAGCACACTGCTATCTTTTTCAGTTGAAAGTGACCTTAAAACTGAAACAAAACATACAAATTCTAAAAATCATAGCTATAACTTTAATTTAAATTATGAAACCCAAAAACCCACCCAAAAAACCCATGGGCTTTGGGTTTTTGGTGAAAAACCCAGGTTTTTGCCAACCCTGATATTACCTGAGTTCAAGCAATGATGAAAACTAAAGCTTAAGGGCCAAATTAAATGAAATAAATAGTCGAGCTTCACAGTTATTCATGTCATTGTAAATTGTAAAACGAATGTATTTATTTTATTATTAATAAAGGTTATTCAATCAAAAACTATTATGCGAGTTCAAGCAATTATAAAAACCATTGTTTAAAAATAAAATAGTCAAAATCAGCTACTTTATATAAAAAACTGTGTTGAAACGCAGACCTCTAACAACTACTTCGATAACACAGTGTGCATGTCTCCTGTGTTAGCGACGACGTTCCACATTGAAACCACGTGGAATTCACTACTCATTAGCAGATCCACGTGGGTCTTATTCAGCAAACACACTACGTAAATATAATGTTGTATCCTAGTTGAATCTTGGTCATGTCAGAAACTGACATTGTACTGACGTAGTCACAAAGTAAAATTTGAACATTATATTGCAACGTTGATACAACGTTGCATAATGACGTTGTGTACACGTGAAGTACAAGTAAACTTCCGATGTAATTTTTTGTACGTAGTATAGACGTTGTCTGCACGTAAGGTTTTACATCCATAGCATATAGTTTTGTTTTACATTATTCTTTGTTATAAAATTGCAACAGAGTTACATACAGCATACTACTATTTCAAAGAGGGGGTCTTTGTTGGACCAAATTCTATCCTTGAGACGTTGAGGCAGCGTTGTATCTACGTAAAGTTTATGTAATATCACAATGTTGTGAAGACGTAACTGAGACCACACAAATTTACGTTGTATCTACGTCACAGTGCTAAAATGCAACCTTGTAACAATGTCGTATCTACGTAAAATTGTTAGCTGGCACGTTGTTCTCTTGTTGTCTGGGTTGAAATGTGCGGACAATGTTACTAGTGATGAGGTCCCAATAACAGTCAACTCCAATCAAAAGACTAATCTCTTCAGTTTCTTCAAACTTACTGTATTATTGCCCGAATCAATTCCTTTAACTTGTAATTCTTGGGTACATGCCATATCTAAACAAATAATGACTGGAGCACAAAGTCCCTCAATCTCTACAGCTTGGATCTTAATAGTGTAACTCTATGGTAACGACCCCTTAACCAGAACTTCCATCTTCTTAACCTTGATTCTGCTTTGAACTAAACCGCCAAACCCAGAAATTTTCAAATTTTCCCTCTTAAGTTCTTTTAACTTAAAATTTCTGAAAATTCTGTTCTTAACAAAGCTACACTGGCTACCACTATCAAACAACACTCTTACCGTAGCTTCTACAGCCTTACCAACACTCCCTTTCAAGCAGTGTCATGTGCCACTGATGTCTCTACTTCTGGGGTAGGCCTACTAGGAGTGTTTTCACATAATAATGGCTGATGCCTGCCATTGCACTTTTTACACAAAAATTTGAACTTACAAAACCTTGCTCTGTCACCTTTCAAAAACCATTTAAAACATGCTGTGGACTTAGTTACCTAGTCCTTTCTCCCTTTAACAGCTAATATAACTTATATAACTTGTGGTTGTCTTCACAAAATATGCAATCTTTGATTCCCTTTAAATTACTCTCAGAGGATGCATGTAGAGCTGACACTGTACCTGGGCTATTTATTCCTTTTGGGAGGAACTTTGATGATTTGCCGGTCTTTGTCCACTTGCTCACTATCCAAATGTGCAAACTCAGTTCCATCTCGCCTTGTTAATTCTTTGCCTAGGAGGCTTAACATCTGCTTAAAGGGAATGTACACATGCTCTGTAGAGTGTCCCCTACTTAATTCAAGCAAAACTGAGCTAGGCAATTTAGACTCCCGTAATAGCGTGGGGTGTTAAACTCCGTTAGGATTAGGTTAGAAATTAGACATAAATAATACTTATAGATTCTTTGCTTCAGGTTTTCATTGGAGACCTATATTTCGAGATGTAGGGTGACCATTAGTTCCAACGGTAACGAAACCATCGACCAATCCAGTTCTATTTTACCTACTAATAATCTACATACATTTACCCTGAGTGACATAATAATTAGATGAGTTAACACTACAACCTTTAGTTAAAACTATGTTACCAACGTTCATTTTAATTTAGGCACAATATAGAATCACGTGTCACTGATTAGGTAGGATGAAAAATGCATGCTGCTTTGTCAAGTTGCCAACGCCATGAATAAAACAGGACGATTATGATTTTCATTTAGTCGGTGTTACCATTTTAGCGTTTAGTGAATTTTTTCGTCCGGTGACTTTTTATTATATATATATATATATATATATACATATATATATATATATATATATATATATAATATATATATATATATTATATATATATATATATATATATATATATTATATATATATATATATATATATATACACAGGATGTTATCAAATTATGTTTCATAAATTAGTATACATATTCAGGACGTCAAAGTGAACAAAAAAGTTCCTATTAACATAAACCGCAATCGCTTCGTTTCCGAGATGTGCATTGGTTTTTCGCGCCGAGGACGATCTACGGAGCATGGGTGATTTAGTAGGAAAAGGAGCGATCTGCCTAGGTGGACTATTTGAACTATTTTCGGGAATGTCATGTCTCCCTTCAGGAGGGCTCTGGTCATCATGCGATTCACAATCCATATCTTGTACTGATGGCGTTTAATAGAACGACCATCTTCTAATTGACACTTGAAGGAAACAGGACTCTTTCTCTCCTGAAATGTTGCAGGAACCCATTTTGGTTCAGACTCATAATGATTGCGAACTACAACCGGATCCTTAGGTGACGAATCGATAACTCTCATTTTTTTAGTGTCGTGATAAAACTTCTTTTTCTCCTTTAGGCGTAAAACTTGTTGCTGCGATGTTTTATTTCGATATAACACATCGAAAACATAATGAATTCCGCAGTTAATCATGGGTTTAGAAGGAGTCACCTCTGTCGTCATGTAAGACATTAGTCGATATTTACACAGAAATTTATCCAACACCACCCGCATCTCTTCCCCTTGAGAATGACGGCCGAGTAAACCAGGTACCATTTTCGGAAACCAGAACCACGGGTAAACCCCATCGAGCGCAACAAGAACGGAGTAGGCGAATAGTGACACCCGAAGTAGTGGAAATGGTTGGAAAATTTTCCCTCCACTTAGAGTAAGCGTCCACAATGACAAGGACCCAGCAAACGCACTTCGTAAATACAACAGTAGGTACGTGCCTAGGGGCCCACAAGGTTAGGGAGCCCCCGTAGGTTGACTGTTATATAGTCAGTATTATTGAAAGCAAAAAGAATAAATAAATATAAAAAATTAATAAGTAAAACGGTTTTTATGCGGCCAGAACCCCCAAAAATTTATCAAGCTAATATACCAAGGGTGGCCAAGTTTCCTGGACCCAAGAGCCACATACGACGTTTTTCAGATGTACGAGAGCCGCAAAATATTTTAAAAAGAATTTAATTATTAAAAACATATACATATAGATGATATAGTTATACTCACATTATTAAATTGTTTAATTACTGCTTGTAGAAGGCTTAGTTTGGTCTTCATTTTGGCTGTTAATGCTTTAAAGTCTGGCTGATGTGATGTTAAGGCGGTAAGAAGAAGCTCAGTCAGGTGTTCGTTAGTGAGGGCGGCACGATGTTTTGACTTTACAAACTTCATTACCGAGAAGAGTGCTTCACAGCAATAAGTTGTCCCAAAAACTGAGATAAGTCGGAAACTGGTTTTCCTGAGGTGAGGATACTTTGTCTCTGGTACTTGCTTCCAAAACTCAATTGCAGATAAGCTTTTATGTATCTTTAAACCCACGTCCTCCTGTAGCTCCAAAAGTTCTGTTTGTATTGAGGCAGCTTTCGTAACAAAAGGTGTGGTAACAGGACAGCCATCGTTGACGACATCAATCAGGAAAGGATTTACAAGAAATTCGAAGCATGGTTTTAGTTTCTTTAGTTCATCAAACCTGAACTGAAAATCATCAATTAGTCCTTCTAATTTACCTTTGTATTCCTCCAATTTACTATCTTTTATTTCAATATCAGGAAAAGTGTTTGCTAGGTTTTTCAGGTGTAGAAAGTGGTCAAATTTTTTTGTTACTAGATCTTTTTGGAAGAGCTTTATTTTATTCTGGAAACTGAAAAATGTCTGTGTAAGGTCAGAAATGACCTTATCCTTTCCCTGAAGTGCCAAATTTAGATTTTGAAGGTGTTGTATTACATCAGTAAAAAACATCAGATCCTGCACTCCGGCCTTGGGATGAAAGTAAAATCGGCTATTTTGAATACCGGGATTAAGGCCATTTTTACCCAATATCGGTTTTAATACCGGTATTCTATAGTACTGTACATAGTATATATATAATATATATATATATATATAATATATATATATATATAATATATATATATATATTATATATATATATATATATAATATATATATATATATTAGGGATGTGCCGGATAGTGATTTTGCCGGATAACCGGATATCGGATACCCGACAAATCGTGATCACCGGATAACCGGATATCCGGTTATCACCTGATACCCTGTATCCGGTCGGATACCCTATCGGATATCCGGTATTGCAAATAATACCTGATGCATATGTTAAAAGCTCACTCGTTTTACCTAGTACCTAGTCTTAAGGAACCTTACTATTGTTTCTTACTCCAGGCTGTACATTACTAGTTTTCTTGTTCATTTCAGAAAAATTGTGAAAATATAGACTTTCTAGTCGTTAATATTAGAAATAAAAGTGAATTATGTCTTCTAAATCAAAATCAATTATTTGGAAGTATTTTAAAGTCTGTGGTGTGGAAAATGAACATAAAGCGGAGTGCAAATTATGTGATGTTACAAACAATAGGAGGTACATCGTGCGTGGTAAAACACCTCGGTCATATTCAACAAAACCATTGTGGAATCACATTCAAAGTAAACATCCTAGCATTAAGTTCAAAGCACTGCATGAAGAGAAGACCGAGTCTGTAGCCACTAACGATTCAGCATATTCGACATATTACATGTTAGAACGTCTGCATGAACAAAGGCAGGTAGTGACAGTAGCCCTGTTCAAAAATCAACTTTTTCTTATTTTCATAGGTTTCTGTACTTTTTCCCATGCTTTTTGACCTGAAAAGGCCGAAAATCACAACCATTTTGACCTAGGTTGTTGGGAAGCATTGCCGCATGGAGCTTTAAGTTTTCTGCCTTGAAATCGGTCAAAAGCACCAGTTCCGGGGTCCCTTGAATCATGTTTTGCACTATAACTTTTTATCTAAACAAGATAGAGCAACAAAATAGGCACCAAATTAAAGTGTTTTTAATCCTCTTTCTAACTTATACAATTATGATAGTCTTGGAACAAGAAATGGCACATTGGTACATACAAAGATTTCAGAAATATCACAAAATTCGTTTTCTCACACTCAAGGTAGACAAGGCGCCTTATTCATGACACAAATTTGAGATTAACATTTTGTCACAAGTCTAATCGATCAAGAAGTGAAAGCATTACATGATGATTAATTTCATAATGACATTTACACAGTCAGTTGTTGAGAGTTTGTTTCTTGAAGCTGTCAAAGCGGCGTCTGTTGAACTCCACAGCTTGAAGGAGATAGTCCCTTTGCTTGGCATCTGTTGTTATGACATTTGCAAAGTCGCTCATCATCTTGACACCACGTTCAGCAATGTCATTCACCGCTTTCAGATTCTTAACATAGTCCAACGCTTTTCTGTAGTCCTCATTCTGTGGCCAAGACGTGACAGGTTCCAGAAGCCACTCGGATCCAATGTTCAGTGTGTCCAGCAGGAAATGTGATTCTGGGCCAATGAGATCAACCAGGGTGGTCTTAGCTGTGACTCTCTGGAATAGAGGCTTTCCTGTTCTGAAGCTGTCTGGCTTCTCAGTGGCATGTAACTGGGCAGCAATGTCGTGCTTCAATGTGTCACTCAATCTACTGCTGAACAGGGCAAATGGCACGACTTCCTGCGTCAGGTACCATTTGTGGTTTTCCATCTTATTAAGTACTGCATCAGCAAGCTCTGGGTCAGTTTTCTTGTACTTCAACATGTCCTGGATTAGACTTAGATCATTCACGGGAGCATCTGCAGCAGACATTGACATCATCCATACAGGAGTGTAGAACAGCGCAAGGAAGGTGTTGAGTCTTTCCAGCTTTGATACAGTGTCTTCGTCGTACTCAAGTTGATCTGCAAACATCAGCATTTTATGGAGTACAGGTTTCTGGCCATCCATCTGGCCTGATGAATGGCGCCTGGTCGACTCCAGTGAATACCTCGAGGAGGCGTTCCTCCAAGAACAATGACTGTCAGTTCAGCCATTTCCCTGTAGTCGGCTCTTGGAAGCCTTTCTGCTGTTAGAATGTCTTGGAGTATTTCTTCACTGTTCTTCTTTTCCTTCAGCCATTTGCTGTTGATAGCCAGCATCTTTGGGTTTTCCTTGGACAAGTCCGTCCAAACATCCTTCAGATGCTCAAACCATGGATTATCTAGCCCCTTCACCTTCCCAAACAGCTTCTCCCAAACTGCTCCTACTAGGATTTCCAGGATGTGATGTCGACAGGCCAGATAAAACACCTTTTTGTTCAGCATTTTCTCTAGCAGTTTGGCAGCTCCTCTGTGAACTCCACTGTTACTGGATGTAGTGTCAAAAACAAGGGCAGTAACATTATCCGTAAGTTCCCATGTCTCCAGTAAATCCATTGAAGCCTCAGCCTGAGCTGTGCCAGAAGAATTGTCGATGACAGGTACTCCCAATAACTTTCCTTCAGTGTATGAAGGTGGACCAGACACTAACACAGCTAAAGTCTCTGAGGTACTTCCAGGTTCACTGCCCAAGACATCTTTGAGCAACTTTCCATCCCAGTGTAAGGCAGCGTACTGTGGTTTTTTTTCACAAAACTTGGACATGTGACTCTGGCTGATATTATACCTGGACAGCATTCTGTTGCGACGTGTTGTTCAGGTTGAGATGACGGAGTTATCCAGATCAGCCCCTCCAGCTTTCAAGGTGGCAGAAACCATGGCAGTAACTTGATTGTCTGATAAACCAAGACGATCAGCTGTATTGCAGATGACATCACATTCCATGACCTTCCTTGGAAACGTCAAAGTCACACTAGTCACAGTGTCTTGATGGTGAGAACATCCAGGACGAGGCTGATGGTAATCCATGTCCTCTGTGTTAGCGTCGTTGTCAGTTGAGTCACCCCAGGTAATGTCATCCACATGAACAACTGCCTCTTGTTCTGCTGCAGCTGTAAAATAGTACAACATGTTAAGACAGTAATTGTTAAGTACATGCTAAATATCGCAATGGAGTAAAACTTAAAACTTTTTGTAACGTTCAAAGTAATTAGTTTTACCTTGTTCTTGTCTATGCTGCAGTCTTTCATTCCTCGCTGCTTGCTGCAGGGATCTTGTCTCAAAAATCTTGTCATGACCAGACATATGACCTTTCCTCTCAGTCTTTTGGTCTTCGTAGAACCTGATATCCTCATCTTTCTTCTCTCTGGATAACAGTCTGTTGTTCTGTATTTCCTGGATTGCATCTGGAGCTCCTATATCGAATAGGCTGTCTAATTCCAGCACAAATGCTCCTCTTTTTCCTCCAGGGTTACTTGCTCTTCCTTTGCTTTTCACCAGAGCACGATGTTTCTCATGTAGTTTCATGAAGAGCTTCATTGCGTCGTACTTGGTCATTGTCTTGATCATAGCCATCTGCCAGAATGGGATGATAGATTCAACTGTTTCATATGCAAGGTCTTGAACCATGGGCCTCCCTGCATTTTCCGGTAAATTCTGAAGATTAAGGAAATACTGGAACGCCTGTCTGTTGGTGGGAAGCTGGGAACCACTGATAAAAGCTGAAGGGTATCCAACCAGGAAAGTTTCAGTGAGAGATCTGGTAGATGGCCCAGTTGACACCTGCCTGTGGACAGTACGTGGAGGTTCTGAGATATCAACTGTGCGCCCACGGAGCTCCCTCAGCTCCTTGCTTAATGCCATTGTGAAGTTGTAACTTGTAGATGGTTTTCTAGATTCTGATTGAGTTTCTGTTGTTTCCTGAAAAATAATAGATAATTATATTATTATTATTATTATTATTATTATTATTAATTATTATTTATTTATTATTATTATTATTATTATTATTATTATTATTATTTATTAATTTTATGCTCTTTCATTTGATACCTAATTTGTTGCTCTATCTTGTTTAGATCAAAAGTTAAAGTGCAAAACATAATTCAAGGGACCCCGGAATTGGCGCTTTGGCCGATTTCAAGGCAGAAAATTTAAAGCTCCATGCGGCAATGCTTCCCAACATCCTAGGTCAAAATAGTTGTGATTTTCGGCTTTCTCAGGTCAAAAAGCATGGGAAAATGTACAGAAACCTATGAAAATAAGAAAACGTTGATTTTTGAACAGGCCTATTTAAAGTGACAGCATATGCTGCAGAACAAGACATTGCAACACTCACCGCTTGTAACTAGGGTTTGGTGGAAAATATTATTCGAGTGCTACAACCATTTGAAGAATTGACCAAACAAGCAAGTAAAGACAGCGAACTGATCAGTTTTGTAATTCCAGCAGTAGCTACACTACATTCTTATCTTTCAAAAAGACAAAAAGATTGTGGGATCCAAACTGTCAAGCAAAACTTGAAAGAAGCGCTGGAAGACCGTTTCATGAAACCGACATGCAGTAAATCTGTAAACCTGGAGCAAAACTGCTTTATGGTGGCTACCCTTTTAGATCCCCGCTACAAGTCGCACTTTCTGAAAGATGCCAATGTAGGCTTATTATTGTTTATTACGTACCATATTTTTATCATCCTAATTACTGCATCTTAATATCAATGAATAATTGTACTTTTTATCCTCCATGTAATTATTCTTTATTGTCAGCATTCAGTAATTGTAATATGATATTTGCACATTTCAATATGAACTATCTAAATGTAAGTAATTATTCTTTTACTTTAGTTAATTAAACGAAAACCACGAAGCCTAATAATCTCTCTTATTAATGACATTTATTTATTTGATTTAAAAATCAAAATGGTGGCCCATAAATAATCTTTAATTAATCGGATCTTTCCTGTTTCATTAACTGTTTCCGATTTTTATGAAAACAACGTGATATGTACAGTTTTTCACGCTGATTTCAAAGTTATAAACCATTTCATCGAGAAATATATAACCAAAAAGTTATAATGTGCAGAAACTAGCAAATGTGCAGAAACAGCGTAGGCTATAGAAATTTTAAAATAACACTGGGGAACAAATTTTAACTTTTTTTTTGTTTCTTGGACGTGAACAGGTCGGTCTTATAGGATTTTTTCCGCTGATTCCTAATATAGCCGTAGAATGTCTCTATCACCCAAGGTTACTGAGAAATTTGTATTTTAATATTTATTCAAAAAGTGTATAAAAGTTAGTAAAAATACTTCATAAAAATTATATTAGTGGCAGATTGGCATTTAAAATATTCTTCTTAAAATTTCTTTGTCACTGATTTTCTCTTGTAGTTTTCAATTAGGAGCTTCTCGCATCAATGTCCAGCAGTAATCAGCTAACATTGCCGGATCCCACCTCCCTTGGTAGCGTTTCTCCAGAGTAGCTATATCTTGGTGGAACCTTTCTCCATGCTCATCGCTTACGTCGCCGAGGTTTTCAGGGAAGAAATCTAAATGGGAATGCAAGAAATGGATTTTTAGTGACATATTACATCCCAATAACCTACTGTATATGCTTCAATCATGTCCTGCACTATTTTTTCATAGTTAGAGGCTTTGATGCTCCCTAGAAAATTTGTGACAACATTCTTCATGGCCTCCCATGCCACTTTTTCTTTTCCTCTCAAGGCATCATCAAACTTTTGATCTTTCATGAGCTCTCTGATTTGGGGACCAACAAAGATCCCTTCTTTTATCTTTGCATCGCTTAGTCGTGAAAACTTTTTCTTCAAATATTTGAATGCCTCATCTTCCTTGTTCATTGCTTTGACAAAATTTTTCATGATGCCAAGTTTGATGTGAAGTGGCGGTAAGTATATTTTCTTGGGGTCAACTAAGGGTTCATGAGACACATTCTTCAGTCCTGGGATACATTTTTGACGAAGTGGCCAATCCTTTACAAAATAATGCGAATCTCTGGCTCTGCTGTCCCATTCACAAAGGAAGCAGCAGAACTTCGTATAACCGAGCTGCATTCCCAGAAGAAGCGCGACGACTTTTAAATCAATCTAGGTATTTTCGCCGCCGGACTTTTCGCCGCCGGACTTTTCGCCGCAGGAATTTTCGCCGTAGGAATTTTCGCCGCAAGGAATTTTCGCCGCAAAGAATTTTCGCCGCAAAATATATAATTTGTATAGATATATAAATATAAGCCTACCAAATTTTTTGAACTCTCTAATACGTCGGGTTTGGATGACTTGAAAATTTTCATTTATTCATTCTCTTAAATAAGTGATTTCATGTACTTCAAAGGTTTTGAACCCTTAGGTTTTTAAAAACCATTTTTGATGGTTTAAAGTGATACTGCACATGCAATAACAGATACTGTCAAAGTTTTATAAAATCGTATTGGAAGTGTGAAATAAAAAACTGCAAGGCAAGAGTGCATACAATTTTAGAAAGTGACCCTAAAATAGTAATTTGCAAAACATTTGGTGAGCATAGTCATTCTGCAAACCCATCAAAGCCTAAAGTGTACGCCACAATAGCAAGTATGAAAACGACTGCTACTAACTCCCAATTATCTGCAAGATCACTAATTGCCAGTGGTGGGCGCGGTACCAAAATTTGGGGGTGCGTTACGCGGTACTGCGGTACCTCAGCATGCCCAGTGCGTTACGCGGTACTGCGGTACTTTTTCAGGTCCCCTGGTGCGTTCCGCGGTACTGCGGTACTGCACACAAGAACAACACAAGTAATAGCACATATTTTCAGAAATTGCATATCGGCGATTTCGCACCTGAACTTTCTGCCATAATGGCTAAAAATCGATCTTTGTCACAGAAATGTAACACACGTGCAACCGGCTCAAAAGCAAGCACTGCACTGAGGCGTTGTGATAGGATGGCAACGTAACATGTTCTGAACGAAAACTTAACGTGTCTAGAGTTAGGCTGATGCAACACACGCAGCATTCGTCTTACTGTACTCCTGTAATAAGGTTTACTTCAAAAAAAGTGTTAATTTTTTAAAAGTCGTGTTTGTCGGTACCGCGGAAAGTACCGCGGGAAATTTGAATGCGGTAGCGGTACTGCGGTACTTTCAGCGATCCTTTGCGGTACTGCGTTATGCGGTACCGGTTTGGTAGTGCGGTAGTACCGCAGTACCGCAGTACCGCAAAAAATACCGCAAGTGCCCAGCTTTGCTAATTGCCTATGCTTCTGCAAACCTAGATGATGCAGGTTGTTATCTAATGCCATCAGTTGCAACTTCATCAAGAAATATTAGAAAATGGAGGCAAAAGAATATGGATATGTTGCAAAAGTACATAATAGAACGTAAACTACGCTAGGATCTTTAGGAGACATTTTTTAAATGAATCCATCAAATAAAACGTTAAAACTAACGAAAATATTACGACTTAACCTAACCAATCGTCAACTTATTTTTTATTTTTTTAAAATTCTTTTGCGGCGGCGAAAATTCCTTGCGGCGAAAAGTCCGGCGGCGAAAAGTCCGGCGGCGAAAGTTCCGAACGCGCTTTTAAATCCCCACATATATACCAACGAAACTGGTCATAATTAATCTGCTGAAGGATAAGTTTCATATTTTCGTAAGATTCCTTCATGTGGACAGCGTGCCCTACAGGAATGGAAGGGTATTTATTTCCATTGTGAAGTAGTACAACCTTGAGGCTTAGCTTCGAAGAGTCAATAAATAAACGCCAATCTTCAGATTTGTGCTCATGACCGAGAGCTAACAGCAGTCCATTTACATTATTACAGTAGTATAAACCTCCTGACGAGGAGAAATACTGCATCAGATCTTTTTGGCGAGTGCGGAACGCCGATATGCTTGTATCTTTTGCCAGCAAATTCCATTCACGTAACCTGGAGCCCAATAATTCCGCTTTCTTTTTCGGAAGGTCCAAATCTCTCACGAGATCATTCAGCATAACCTGCGTTATCATACGTGGTTTATTTGATTCAGATTGCTGAAAGTCTGTATCTTTAGTGTCATCAATTTCCATCGGTTCAACTTCAGACTCTTCATCCAGTGTCCATGACTTTGGGGGAGTTGGAATTGGGTTATCATCGTCATGTAGTACTGGTCTCATGGCAGATGCAAGATTTGGGCATTGAATTTTATGTTTATTTTTGGCAGAGAATCCTGAAACGTTAGTCATACAAAAATAGCAATCCGTTAGGTGATCCTTGGGCTCTCTCCAAATCATTGGTATGGCAAATGGCATAGATTTGCGGGTACCTTTAATCCAACCCCTAAGAGTGACGGCACAGGAAATGCATGAGATATGAGGTCCCCAGGATTTGTCTTGGTCGCCTACCTTACATCCAAAATAAAGTTCGTAAGCCTTCTTCACGAGTGGGGTCATCGTCTTCCTCTGTGCCATTATGGTCAGTTCTCCACATACGTAGCAAAATGTATCTCTGAGATTAATACAGTTTCGATTCATGCTGGCGGAAAATTATTGAAATCACGGAAAACTTTTTGGAATGAAAAACCAATTTTTTTTACTATGAAATTTTTAAAATTTGAGCAAAACTTGAAAAAAAAATTTCTTTTATTAAAAATTGTTTGTTTAAATAGCTATATTTTTTTAATGCAAAAAATACTATTAAATATAGTTAACCTTGAAAAAAAAAGAAAGTAAAATTAAATTAGTACACTTAATTTTAACTAATATTTTGGGAAAACTCTGAGTAAATGGAAATATTATTTTCTCGAAAACTGTGGGTGATAGAACAATTCTGAAACTATATTTGGAATCAGCATCAAAAGTTCTATAAGAAACACCAAATAGTTTTCAAGAAACAAAAATGTTGTTCCCTAGTGTAATACGCTGATTCTAAAAATAAGTTTTTTCGAAATGAAAGTAAATTATAGAATACTACAAAAAGTACTAGAATGGTGTAATCACTGCAAGCATAGGCTAGGCTATTGAGTATTTTGTAAACGGTGGCGTTGCGCATCTATTTTGTTCTTCCGCTGCAAGCATAGACTATCACTGCAAGCATAGGCGAGGCTATTTTTTAAACGGTGGCGTTGTGCATCTATTTCGTTCTTCCGCTGCAAGCATAGACTATAGTTCAACATCTTTTTACTTTCCAATGACTGACAAATTTAATTTTATAGAATTATATAGGAAGACTGAGACAGAAGAAAATGCAGTAAATTTTTTACAAGAATATAACTTAATACCGAAAGAAAAACAGTGTCCTAGAAAACATCAAATGCTAATAAGCCTAACTTAACCTAACCTAAGTATTTCTCGATGAAATGGTTTATAATTTTGAAATCAGCGTGAAAAACTGTACATATCACGTTGTTTTCATAAAAATCGGAAACAGTTAATGAAACAGGAAAGACCCCCAAATTAAATTAAATAAATAGTCCAATTTCACAATTATTTATGTTAAAACAAAAAATTGTAAAACTTTATTTTATCAATATATATATATATATATACAGTATTTAACTCCGTCACCTTATATGTACACAATCTTTACATAAAAATGTAAACTGTATTAATTTTACAATTAAAAATTAATTAATTAGAATCCAAATGAATGGTCAGTTACCATGATAAATTTTCGATATTTAAAAAAACTAAATAAAATAAAAAAAATTTGTATAACATTTATGTTTATTATAATAAATAATTTTGACTAAACTGAAGATAAGATATGGTGGTATCAGATAAAAATCTTTTAAAAACTTCTGAACAATATATTCACTAAGGAAGTGCATAATGAAAGGCAAGGATCGCATTTCAAAACTTTAAGTTCGGTAATTAATTGCACAGAATAAAAAAAAAATAAAGTAACTGATCAGTATTGTATAATTACGTTAAAAATATTGCAAAGGAAAGTGCATCAACAGAAACGATCCATAATTTGTTATCGAACGATGGAGTCTCCGTACGAGGCAAGTAGGTCTATTGGCATTTCTTTCTTGGTTGTGGCTGTAATTGAACTTACTGTGAAAAATAAGGGAAAACTTTCTTAACATTTTGGTGGCCTCTCATCTGCCCCCTAAATTACGATGGCGTTATTTCTTTGATATCGTACAAAAATATTACATTGTTAGTAACTAAAATTAAATTTATTTTTTTAAGGAAAAATTGAAACTTACACAGAAGCGAAATTTCTCTTTCCTCAAAAATAAAATTTAATTTACTCCGTTAAAAGTGAAATATTTTCGTATGACGTCAGAGAAATACCTACACCATAATTTTACAGTGCCGTAATATGCGGAGGTAGCAGGTTTTTTAATTTTCGAACCAGAGAAGATTTTGAAGTAACTGTGTTTAGCTAAATAAATATATAGTAAATAATAATGAAAATGAAATGAAAATGAAAAGGTTTATTGGCAGACTATAGTCCATATGACAAATATTATTAATACAATGACAGTTCATATACTAAGGATAGAAATACATACAATTGATTAGAAATAATACTGCACTGTCGAAGTTAAGTGGAGCTACAGACAGACGTTTTCGTACCAAGAAGTCCATAGCTTAGAGGATAAATGGCAGGACTCGTGGATAGCTTGGATGATCGGGTTGGTTGATTTTTAATTATTTGCATTAGACTGTGTTGAGCACGTCTTGTTACATCCGGGAAGCTCGGGACATTGCGGGTAGTAAACATTTGCGAAGCTGAGCATCTCGGGGGTAATTTATGTAAGAGTCTAAAAGACCAGTTGTACAGCAAATTTAGGGTTCTGCCAGAACCTTTTTTATAATTCACCCAGAGTTGCTGACCGTATATATTGCTGCAGAAAGTACGAAAGAGTGTGTCTTTAGCTTCACTTGTACAGAAACGAAAGTTCCTTATGGTCATATTCGCTTTAGCACACAGGCTTCGAGATTGTTTTCTTATATCGAGTCATCACTCAAGGAGCTGGTAATAGTTTGACCCAAATACTTAAACTCTTGTACTTCCTCAATTACTTCACCATTCATTTTAAACCTTATATCAGCTGGCTGATTACAGCTTTTAGGATGAAATTGCATAACCTTAGTTTTTGTAACATTAAAAGAATATCATGTTTCTGCGAATACACTTCGCAGACATTTAGTAGCCGATCCAGACCTTTAACAGAGGGACTTATTAACACCATATCATCGGCATAAACTAAGTTATTTATCCTTGTGTTATCTATACAGCATCCTACTGTTGCCTCATTAAGTGAAGCAATTAATCCGTCAATATACACATTAAACAGCATAGGGGAGAGCAAGGAGCCTTGTCTCACCCCGCAAGAGGAGCCAAAACACTCGGATAGTACATTGCCCCACCTAACAGTGAAAGATTGATGGGAATACCAAAATTTCAATAAATTTAATATGTACATGGGAACCTTCCTGTCTTCTAGTTTTGCAAATAAAATAGTGTGGTTCACCCTATCATATGCCTTACTTATATCAAGGAAACAGCTATAAATGGTTGAATTACTGTCAATGTATTTAGATATTGTTTCTTTAAGTACATAGATAAACAGGTCAGTTGAGTGGGACCTTTTAACCCTCTAACGCCGACTGGGTCGAATACTTACCGTTTCAAATGCACGCATTTAGACTTAACCCTACAAAAACGTTCGGCGTTAAAGGGTTAAAGCCAAACTGATTAGGAGATGTCCATAGGAAATCATTTAATATGTTAATATACTTTATAACCTAACAAAGATACTGTAATAGCAAATAAAGCGTACAGTGTATATATATATATATATATATATATATATATATATATATATAATATATATATATATAAGATGACCTATCGAATGAGCACTTAAAATATGCCAATGACGTAGTATGTGAGTTCATAATAATAATGTCTGCATATATCATTGCGCTTATCAGCCATCTTACTCATAGCTATAGCCCTGCAGAGTTCATGAGGGTATATATAGCTTGCCCCTAGTCAAAATTAAGTATGGAGACATTCCGTCCAGCAATAATTACAGGCCTATTGCTGTCGCTTCCTGCTTCTCGAAACTACTAGAAAAACTCTTGTTACTCCAATTAAATGATTACCTATGGACATCTAATCAGTTTGGTTTTAAAAGGTCCCACTCAACTGACCTGTGTATCTATGTACTTAAAGAAACAATTTCTAAATACAGTGACATTAACTCAAATATTTATAGCTGTTTCCTAGATATAAGTAAGGCATATGATAGAGTGAACCACAATATTTTATTTAAAAAAATAGAAGATAGGAAGGTTGCCATGTACATATTAAATTTATTGAAAGTTTGGTATTCCCACCAATCTTTTACCATTAGGTGGGGCAATGCAGAGCCTGGTTAAGGTTAGGGGGGTCCTACGCCAAGGGCTCAAGGGGGGGTCCTCAAGCTCATCATTAACACTATAATGTAGCTTGTTCAATATGTGTGATCGTAAAAATGCACAATAATTTATAAAAATATATATACACATACAGTATAAAATGTGTGCATGCATGAGACAAAAATGTAAAACGAAATGAAGTACACAAAAGATTACGGCATGAGTAGCCTACATCATACAACTACTTTACTGGACCAGACACAGTGTACACTAAACATACCGACAATAAATCTGCAAACTGTTGTAGGTCTATCCATAATAATAAAAAATTTGGAAGTCCTAGAAAATTAAGCCTGGTTAAGTCGTAAAACAAATATAGTCAGATTTTGCTGCACTACAAAATAACTGGGAGTCTAATGTCTCGACGAAATGGGTAGTTCCCCTTAGCAGTTGCTGGATTACTGCAGACGCTTATAGTAGAAACATGGCAACATGGCTATCACAATAAAAAAAAACAATATATTATTATACTTAAGGCAAATTTGTTTTATTATTGGTCATAATGATTGTCTTTTTTTCAGTTTCTAAACAATCTTGTATTTACAGATGTTAAAAGATTTTATTTTATTTGTTTATAAGGTGAGTACGGCGAGCGATAAAACTAGAGGGTGAGGAGAAATTTCGGGGGGGGGGGGGGGGGGGGGGGGTGCAAAATCCAGGGAGGCCCTACGCCATGGCGTAACTGGCGTATGCCTTAACCAGGCCCTGGGGCAATGTACTATCCGAATGTTTTGGCTCCTCTTGCGGGGTGAGACAAGGCTCCTTGCTCTCCCCTATGCTGTTTAATGTGTGTATTGACGGATTAATTGCTTCATTTAATGAGGCAACAGTGGGATGTTGTATAGATAACACAAGGATAAATAACTTAGTTTATGCCGATGATATGGTCTTAATAAGTCCCTCTGTTAAAGGTCTGGATCGGCTACTAAAAGTCTGCAAAGTGTATTAGCAGAAACATGATATTCTTTTTAATGTTAAAAAAACTAAGGTTATGCAATTTTATCCTAAAAACTGTAATCAGCCAGCTGATATTAAGTTTAAAATGAAAGGTGAAATAATTGAGGAAGTACAAGAGTTTAAGTGTTTGGGTCAAACTGTTACCAGCTACTTGAGTGATGACTCAGATATAAGAAAACAATCTCGAAGCATTTGTGCTAAAGCGAATATGACTATAAGGAACTTTCGGTTCTGTACAAGTGAAGCGAAAGACTCTCTTTCGTACTTTCTGCAGTAATATATACGGACAGCAACTCTGAGTGAATTATAAAAAAGGTTCTGTTCAGAACCCTAAATTTGCTGTACAACAGGTCTTTTAGACTCCTACATAAATTACCCCCGAGATGCTCAGCTTCGCAAATGTTTGCTACCCGCAATGTCCCGAGCTTCCCGGAGGTAACAAGACGTGCTCGATACAGTCTAATGCAAAGAATTAAGAAATCAACCAACCCGATTATCCAAGCTATCCATGAGTCCTGCCGTTTGTCCTCTACGCTATGGAATTTTTGGTACTCCGACAGTACTGTATTATTTCTAATCAATTGTACAGTATATATTTCTATCCTTAGTATGTAAACTGTCATTGTATTAATAATATTTGTCATATGGACTATAGTCTGCCAATAAACCTTTCATTTTCATTTTCATATATATATATATATATATATATATGAAAATAATTTCACGAAAGTAACACGTGAAAAATATTTATGATGAATAAAACCACGAAGGAAAGGAAACACAGAGTGGTGCTCAAGCGCTTTCGTCTAATGACATCCTCAGGAACACTGAAGTAAATAAAGAGTTCAAGACTATATATAGGTTACAAAAAAAAATAAAATATAATATATATATATATATATATATATATATATATATATAGTGAATACAGAAATAAAAATTGTGGGAGGAGCATACAAATTTGTAAGGAAAACTACCAATTTTAGCACTTTGCCCGAATTCAACACAAATGGATTGTTTACAACCAATTTTATAGATAATGCCTGAATGATACGTATATAGGTCACAAAAAAAATAAATAAAAATAAAATATAAAAATAAATTGAAAAATAAAAATTGTAAGAGGAGCATACAAATTTATAAGGGAAAATTATCAAAGGTTTAGCACTCTGCCCTTCTTGTCTAAATCCGTTCTGAACGAATTCAAAACAACGGGATCGAGTTGAAAAAGACCTTTGCTCATGTTAAAGTTATTTGTAAGTTGAATAATAGCAGACTCAAGAATATTTCTATTAACAATGTTGCTAGAGTGAAACAAAACTGAAGCATTATTCCAATCAATACAATGGGATAACTCTGACAAATGGACAAAAAGGGCACTGGACGACTGTCCCGTTCTAACGGAATATTGATGTTGTTTTATACGCGTGTGCAAATCCTTTCCCGTCTGACCAATATAAAAGGACTCACATTGTTTACAACCAATTTTATAGATAATGCCTGAATTATTGGTATGGCTATTTTTTAGTATCTATCGGAAAAAACAAACAAGTTGTCCTACGTACAGTCGTACACTTTTACTCTGGACATGACACCCCGATTAAGAAGGCCATATTTTCTTCAATGTTTCTCCGCGCTCTTAGGATCACCAGTCCGGTGTAAGGTCTGAAAATCTGCCCCCCCTCCCAGAATATACCAGGGTAGATTCTCAGGCTTCCAGAATCTACCCCGGGGTAGTTTCTGGAAGCTACCCCCAGGTAGATTCTGGGAGCTCTCAGAATCTACCCCTTCCTCCCAGAACCTACCCCCTAGATTGTGCAATCAGCGTGAGTCAAACTGACCTCATTTGACTTGGTTACAGTTACTACATAGCCTACAAACTTAAGGAATAAGAATACCGGTACTGCAATAATCCGATTGACACATTCTAGGTCAGGGGTGGCCAGACTTTACTGAGATGGGATCTACTTTTTCCAAAGTTCTCCCGATACGATCCACCAGCCCAGTTATATATATATATGATACACACCGACCGTGCATGGAACAAGGAACTCTTCTGGGATAATTAAATCCACTATAGTCCGAATAAGTAATGGTAAGTGACAAATACCATAGTTTTTCTTTTTTATGATGCTAGCCCGACGTGGGCAACGGGTCACTCGCAGAGAGTTATGTTATGTGCCTTGAAAAGTGGACGCTCAATTCTGCCAGTTGAGGTTTAAGTTTTGGTTTTTGGCTAAAATATAATAGTTACCCCTTTTTCTTTGATGTATTCAATCTGACGTGAAGACAGCGAGTCTTTTGCTTATATTGAGGTTCTAAATGTAGCGGGGCTAGGCTGTTTTAAACCCTAGATCCATGTCCCAAAGCTGGATCCTGTCTGCTTTGCAGATAGCTGGTGAGGGAAGCTATATTTATGGGACCTCTTTGCGAGTGACCCGTTGCCCACGTCGGGCTAGCATCATGAAAAAGAAAAACTATGGTATTTGTCATTTACCATTACTTATTCGGACTATAGTGGATTTAATTATCCCAGAAGAGTTCCTTGTTCCATGCACGGTCTGTGTGTATCATAAAAAACTCAGGGGACCATTCTGAGTTCATTCCCATATATATTATATATATATATATATTATATATATATATATATATATATATATACAGAGAGAGAGAGCGATGGAGAGAGAATAACCAAGAATAAAATGAAGTGAATACAAAAATATATTGCCAAATGCACACATATATTTTTCATTAAATTTTAACCCCCATACTTATTAGAAATTAGGTATACTGGAATAGGAACAGCTTACTTTACTGAGGTGATGATTTGCACTGCATGGCATCAGCAAGTCGTGTGTAGTCCGGATTGTAGCTGCTGATTGTTAGCCTCAAACAAGCATCCAGGTGATCATCTGTCAGAGTGGCTCGGTATTTTGATTTGATGATATTCATGTGTGAAAACGTTGACTCACAAAAGTAGGTTGATCCAAAAAATGCTGTCAAGTACATGGCACTTTTTCTGACATTCGGATACTTTTCTTCAAGAAGTAGGTGCCAAAAGTTTCTTTCTGAAGACCTGGATTTGATTTGAATATCGTTTCGCAGAGTCAAAATTTCATTCTCGATTGCAGATATGTCCATATTAAACAATAAGGCCATTTTTGATGTAATATCATCATTGTCAAAGTTTGCACCAAGTGGGAAGCACATGAATGTTGCTACAGGTTCTAGTGTTGCTAAGTCTTGGAACCGTCTGTTGAAGTCTATAATAACATTCTGCAACTGTTCAACGCATCGAACACTGTCAAACTGGTCGCATTCTTTCCCCTGATTTTCCAGCTCTGACATCATGTTTTTGAAGTTTCGCAGTTGGTGTCGCTGTAGCTGTGAGGATACCAGTTCTAGTTTTTGTTTAAAAGCATTCACTGAGGTAATTATTTTAACAATAGTTTTGTTTTTCCCTTGCAATTCTAAGTTTAGCTGATTTAGAAAAGCAGTGGTGTCAGTCAAAAAAGCTAAATCTAACAGCCACACTTCGTCTTCCAACTTTTTGTAATATGTTTCTTTTAACTTCAGAAAGTCTTTAATTTCAGGTAAGAGATTCCTAAACCTCTGCAGGAATTTACCTCTACTTAGCCACCTGACATCAGTGTGCAACAAAAAGTGAGTGTGTTCTACTTTATTTTCTTCTAGCTGAGACCGGAAAAGACGCCTTTGTAGACTTCTCGCCCGAATAGAACACACAATCTTATGGGAAATATCCATAATTTCTTTAATATTTAACATTTTACTACGCAATGCTTGTTGGTAAATTATGCAGTGATAATCAAAGAAGTTTGGAAACCTTTTGTCACTTCTGCACAGGGCAATGAACCCATTGGAACGGCCAGTCATAGCAGGTGATCCATCAGTTGTTATGCTCACAAGCTTGTGAAGTGGGAATTGTGTGCCGTTAACAACCTCACTGAATGCATGAAAAATGTCCTCACCTCGAGTTTTCCCTCTTAAAGGTAGGATTTTAAGCAGTTCTTCTTTGGCAGTCATATCTTTAAACACGATTCTAATAAAAATGCATAACTGTGATGTGTTGATCACATCTGTCGAGTCATCAAACTGAAGTGAAAGGAACATGCAGTTATGTATGTCTTTCTTCAGTTGTTCCACCAAATTCTCATCCATTACTTCACAACGCCGCATCACAGTGTTTCTGGATAGCTGAAGCTGGTTAATAGCAGACAATATTTCCGATTTATTACTGAAATTCTGAAACAACGACTCTGTTGGGGTCAATCCCAAAATAGGCACCTGATGTACCTCAATCCCAGATGAAGCACCTGCGTTCAACCTCAATCCCAGAATAGGCACCTTGCAAGGAATTAAATAAAAAAAACCTGATTACAAAATTTATTGTTTATACAAAGTTTATTACAAATGTAATAAAGGCAAAGTTATAAAAGGTTTAAAGTGGTTTAATGAATAAAGAAAAATTTTAGATATTATAAATTCCTGCAATATGAGCCCGAATGTTTCTGAATCCATCTGAAGCAAATCTATCTATAAATTGGTATAGATATAGGTTAGGTTAGGTTAGAGTTGATTTTTTCAAATATTGATAAAAACAATGAAATTATATCTCTAAAAACTGTTTATATTTTTTTCTCCTCAATCCCTGATTAAGCACCTGTGTTTCGCAAGTACACGGCTCACCCGAAATGACGCAATCGTTGCTGCTTTCGATTTTGTGCTAGGCCCTGTGGCTCTTTTCCGTTCTACCACGGCAACAAAAAATGAAATTATATATTATTTTCTACTGTAGTTTTACTTGCTGAATTCAATAATATATATCTTATTTTGGAGAAATTAATAACAAAAGAGTTATAGTCCGTTTATTTTATTTAAAAGTAGAGATTGCATTTAAGATTTCAATAAAAATGTCCTTTCCTTTTTGTCTTCTCCTCCACAGAAATTCACATAAATAAGAATCTATCATATTTCTAGATGTTCCCCAATGTTTCTTGTTCCTTTGTTTAGCTAAATCAACTGTACGCCCTTGACGATTGGTTAGGCTAGGTCGTGATATTTTCGTTAGTTAGCCTCATAAGGTTAACTAAAGAAGGCTGGGGTAGAACGTTATTTCCTTAACTATGTTTATAAAATTCCATTTATCATCCATAACAATATCTACAAAAGAGAGAAAAAAATTAATAATTATAACCATAACTAACTAAAGCACGAATACTTTCTCCAAAATAAAATATATATTATTGAATTCAGCAAGTAAAACTACACTAGAAATTGTTGATGGAGTAGAACGGAAAAGATCCACAATCTCTACTTTTAAATAAAATAAACAGACTATAACTCTTTTGTTATTAATTTCTCCAAAATAAGATATATATTATTTAATTCACAAGTAAAACTACAGTAGAAAATAATATATAATTTTATTTTTTATTGCTGGGGTAGAACGGAAAAAATCCGGCCCTGTAAAGATAGACTGCTGAGCACTAACTTGAGACTTAAGTTCATTGACTTTTCTCTTACGTAGTTCACTTTCAGCTGGGAAATCACTGTCACACCGCTTGTGAATAGTTTTAAAATGCCTCTCTAAATTCCCTTTTTGACGAAAGCGACACATGCATGGCAAATTAAACACACACATTTGGAATTTTTCATCGTAAAAAAAATATGCCGTCTCCCACTCAATGTGAAAGTTGTAAGTTGTAAGTTTTTTGTTTCTTGTCACTTGGTCCAGCACTCCTTTTAACGGTGTTAATGCAATTGGACTGGAGACTGACCTTCCCCACCGATCATTCCAGCCTCACTTAAGTGACACATGCTCATAACAGCTCAGCTTACTGCGGTATGAAATTTTGGCAGAAATTAAAGTTAGCGGTATCATTTTCTGTAACATTAATTAAATATCTCTCAGAATTATTAAAGTTAAACTTTGTTATTTTTTATTAAATGACTGGTAAACAAAGATAAAACAAATAAATGTTGCTACCGATAATGGAGGTGATAACATAAAGAACGCTAATTTTTGGTAGTAGCGGTCGGGTCGTGTGCTCGTTAGTATTGTGAAATGTAAGGTTTCCTTTGCTAGGCTAAGCTACTGGTCATTCTGCGATCTACTAAAAATTGCTCTGCGATCTACTGGTAGATCGCGATCGACGTTTGGGCCACCCCTGTTCTAAGCAGTTCTTTTGTTTAGATCTACCCTTTTTCATTCATACCTCTTCTTGAACTAATCCATGACCTGAAACCTGACCTGTCAGATTTACATCACCCCTCTGACCCATTGTGACCACTTCCCAGACCTCAGCTGATAGCTTAGCTCTTAATCCATTTCTAAAAACTGTTACTAAGACAGATCAGGTAACAGGTATAAAGTGCATGGAATGTATTCTTTTTGTTCAGTTACTTGACAGAACAAGAGTGAGTGAGACATTGTCATGATAGACACTCTGCTGTGTAAGGTGTTTTATTACTGCACTGAGGATACTGAGGATACTCTATATATTTGTGTCACATATTGTTGTTATAGTGGCCGTGCTATAAATTCAGTGTGTCCAGTGCCTTCATCTCATTAGAAATTAATCATGGAAGATGTATTACACAGCAATCTTGTCCGCTTTTACACCGCAGATGATATGAGATATCCAAAAGCAATCTATGAGTTAAAAGGTGGTGATCATATCAATGCGAAATCTAAGTTTAGGCAGGTGGCTAAACCATATAGCACAGAGAGAGGCGTTCTTGTCCACAAGAAGGAAGGAGGAGAAGTTTTGTCAAAAGCACGTTTTCTGGAAGTCCTGCAAGCATTCCACAACAGCCCTGTTTCTGGTGGTCATTTTGGAACTGAAAAAACTTACAAGAAGATAGCGGAAAGGTTCTACTGGAAAGGTAAGTCTAATACATTATATACCAACATATTGCATTTTTAATGTAATAACTAAGGCAACCAAAAATCAAAAAAGTAATTTTTTTGTATGAAAATAAAAACCCACTCTAATAGACAGAGTTATTTCCACGACAGTTTCGACGCCCACTGGCATCCTCCTCGGGTGGATACAGAAACACGAATGAACCAAAACAAGAGGGAAAAACAGTCCAGGGACCGACCATTAAGAAATTGCACCTAGGTTAGATCCCATTCTCCCGACACCGGAAGGGCATTTTCATTAAGTACATTCGCGCAAATTTAAACTATCTTCTGTTCTAAACATACAATTCTTATTTTTTTTTTTTTTTTACGTAATTATTACATTTATTATTAAATTTATTACATTTAATATTGCATAATTATTTATTACAGAAATTATAAATTTATTATTACATTGGTTATTACATTGTTGTTTATACAGAACTTATAAACCGAAAAACGAATGAAAAAAGCCGATTAGGAAACAATCCAGAGACCATTGAGAAATTCGCACCTAGGTTAGATACCGTTCTCCCGACACGGAAGGGCATTTTATATAGGGTCCGCTTATAAGTACATTCCCACAAATTAAAACTATCTTCTTGTTCTATACATACAGATTCTAATATTTTGACATAATTACTGCATTTATTATTGCATTTACATTTTTTTACTTTTTTTTTATTTAGCATTTATTATTATTACCTTTACCCTAATTATTAAATTTATAATATTACCTTTATTATTACATCTGTTGCATTTATATTTATTTCCACATTTATTACTTCCATTATTACATTTACTAAAAGCGAGTAAGGAAACAATCCAATCCAGAGACATTTAAGAAATTCACACTTAGGTTCGAACACGTTCCCACGACTCCGTAAGGGATTTTTTGACCAAGAATCTCATTAAAGGGTCTAACTTATAAGTACCTTCACACAAATTAAAATTATCTACTTTTTCTATACACACAGATTCTATTATTTTTCTTTTGACATAATTATTACATTTATAAAGTACCTTACTTGATTCCCAATCTATAGCATGATTGTTTTGACTGGCGTGATAAAAAATGGCATTATAAATGTGGAAATAAATATAAATGCAACAGATGTAATAATAAAGGTAATATTATAAATTTAATAATTAGGGTAAAGGTAATAATAATAAATGTTAAAAAAAAAAAAATGTAAATGCAATAATAAATGCAGTAATTATGTCAAAATATTAGAATCTGTATGTATAGAACAAGAAGATAGTTTTAATTTGTGGGAATGTACTATAAGCGGACCCTATAATAAAATGCCCTTCCGGTGTCGGGAGAACGGTATCTAACCTAGGTGCGAATTTCTCAATGGTCTCTGGATTGTTTCCTAATCGGCTTTTTTCATTCGTTTTTCGGTTTATAAGTTCTGTATAATAAACAACAATGTAATAACCAATGTAATAATAAATTTATAATTTCTGTAATAAATAATTATGCAATATTAAATGTAATAAATTTAATAATAAATGTAATAATTATGTAAAAAAATAAACAAAAAATAATAGAATCTGTATGTTTAGAACAGGAAGATAGTGTTAAATTTGCGCGAATGTACTTAATGAAAATGCCCTTCCGGTGTCGGGAGAATGGGATCTAACCTAGGTGCGAATTTCTTAATGGTCGGTCCCTGGACTGTTTTTCCCTCTTGTTTTGGTTCATTCGTGTTTCTGTATCCACCCGAGGAGGATGCCAGTGGGCGTCGAAACTGTCGTGGAAATAAACTCTGTCTATTAGAGTGGGTTTTTATTTTCATATTTTGACCTTCACGTAGAAAAAAGTGAAGTTTTTTGCATTTATAACTTTTTTGTGATTTATTGGGTCATTTTTTAAAATTTTTGGGGTCAACTTTTTGGTTGCCCTAGTAATAACTAAGGCAACAATAAGGTAATTTTGTGGATGGCTGAGTAAGGAATATGTTATCTGTATAGATTTTTTAATAGCTTTGCCTGATTTGTATTTGATTGATGCTGTATTTGATTATATTTATATCTGAAACTAGGAAGGATTGAATAAATGAGGTCTTCCCATATCCTTTTTAGCCTCTTTGTTATCCATGTATTTTCTATATAAATGTACAATATATATTATATCTTTTGTTAATCTAAATTTATGTCTTCATAGGTATGAAGAAAGATGTGGATGACTACTGTAAAGAATGTGAAGCTTGTTTCAAAGTGAACTCCAAGTGTCACTACATCAGACGCACCACCTCTACATCCAATTCCAGTGCTCTCAAAGGTGTGGAGTCTTGTTGGTATTGACCTGATTGGACCCTTACAGGAATCGGCAAAAGACAACAAATACATTGTGGCAGTGACGGACTACTTCAGCAAATGGTCAGAAGCAGCTGGCATCCCAGACAAAACAGCAGACTCTGTGGCACAGTTCTTGTTCACAGTCATCTGTAGACATGGCTGTATGGATGCCCTGATAAGCGATCAGGGTAGAGAGTTTGTTAATAAAGTTATAACAGCCTTGTTAGATAAGCTGCAAGTAGCATCGAATCTCATCCCCATACCATCCACAGACCAATGGTCAACGAGAACATGATAACCGCACCCTAAAGAGCTCCTTGGGCAAGATGGTCAATGGGGATTGTAATAATTGGGATGATCTAATTCCTGGAGTTTTGCTAGCATATCACACAACTGTACATAAGTCCACCAAAGTAACTCCTTTTGAAGTCATGTACGGAAGGAAGGCCAAGCTACCTACTGATGTGCAGTCTGCAGCCAACGACTTTGAAAACTTGGATTGTACTAGTCAGGAATTCGTTGATGAGGTGATGGAAAAAAGCATGCTTATCTGTCAAGTGGCCAAAAATATATGAACAGCAAAAGCAACACAAAAGGAAGCATATGACAAGAGACACAACACTCATAAACCTCTTACTATAGGTTCAAGGGTTTATATAAAGAACAGCCGCAGAATACATCGTATGGGTTCGAAGCTGGAGCCTCGCTGGATCGGACCTTACGAAGTTGTTGAGACCCTTGACAAAGGACGAGCCCGTCTGAAGAACCTGAGGACTGGACAGAAGCTGAAACATCTATCACGGACAGGGCCGGATTAAGAATTTTTAGTGCCGGGGGCAATGAATATTTTCGGGCCGGTGTCACTAGAAAAACACTAGAAAAACACAATTCTCTACCTGATACATCATACATGAGTGATGTGATCAGCTGACTGGGATCGATCAACAGAAAACGAAACAAAAACAAAGATGTGATTACAGAAAATGTGTACTTTGTTCACATAAATGGGATACTAAACTAGGTTTTGTAGAAGCGGAATCTAGAATTTTTTTTCTTCCTCACGGTCGACCAATTATTTCGTGATCAGTCTTTCCTTGTGAACAGACGTGTTTTATCGAGTGTCCTGTTATCAATTGAATAAGTGGTTTTCGTTGAAGTGTTTTAAAAAAATAGTGTTCGGTGCATTCATAACTAAATTACTTCGTGCTACTAATCATTCATTAAGAATATATTTCATTTATTGACGTTATTCAATACTATATTATTTGATCAAACCAAGGCTACTACGTGCACTGGCTTGCCGTGTGTTTTTCAAATCTATCAAAAAACGTGCTGACATAAGGTTCATTTTTCCTTCCTTCGAGACGTCAGGTAGAGTGTGGTCCCGCACCGTGTGAAGAAAAGGAAAAAAGTCGGGTCAAATCGCGGACAGATAAGTGTTATAAATACTCTTCTTTTACAGATCTTTTGTCGGTAGCTTAATTCTATATGCATTTAGTATAAATTTGTGTTACAAGAACCTGTTTTCTGCGTTTCAAAAACGCGGTAGACCTACATTGTAATTTATTAATTTCCAAAAGCTCGTTTTTTTTTTTTTTTTTTTGTTGTTTAACTAATTAAAAGCATGGCACCCCCGTCAAGTACTTGCAGTCGCTGTGAAGGGAAATTTTCCGCTTACGCGTTTACAATGGCTATAATAATGAACAGTTAGTTTGCAGGTGGTGCTCAAACTTAGAAGTGCTGAGGAACGAGTTAGAACGTGAGAAGGAGGCCAGAGTAAGCCTTGAAGAAAGGGTGATGCTCCTGACGGCAAAATTAGAATCCCTTGAGCCTCCAGTTGCGACCCTCCTGCCTCAGTTTCTATTAATAATATAAATAGTATTAATAGCCCTCTCTCTTCTCCAGTTCCCAACCCTTCGTTCGAGTGCGTAATGGAGCCCCATTGAGAAAACCTAAGACATGTCTACCAGTAATAACAAACAATAAGTTTTCTGTTTAGGTTTGAAGATGATGATGAACCGGAAATACGACTCGTTGGCGATTCCATTGTTCGAGGACAGCTCGAGGAATTCTGTGGGAGAAACCCTCGTCGTAGGCGCCGTTACTGCTACCCTGGTGCAAGGGTGGAGGATATAACTAATAGTGTTGACCAATTTACAGATGGTACCTCCGAGGACACAACGTATGTTATTCATGTCGGTACTAATAACGTTTTAAATTCTAGATCAGAAGAACTGCTGGCTCGGTACAGGGACTTACTAGAGCGATTAAGGAAAAACTAATAAGATTGTTTTAAACAGGTATACTTCCTCGAATTATCCATCGTAACGATTTCTACAGCAAGGCGACCTATATTAACAATAACCTAAAGTCTCTTTGCCAACAGGAAGGAGTGCATTTTGAGAATTTTTGGAACAGTTTCTGCGACAGGAGGGACTTGTTCCTCGGAGATGGACTTCATCTTAATGACGTAGGAGCTGCGCGTTTAGGAAGACTATTTCATAATACTGTCTCTTCTTTTCAGGCTGCCGTAACTCGAACGGTCCCAGTGTAAATTCCATAAATTTCCACTGCGCTCGCGAAGTTGTCGCAATTACAAACAATTTGAAGGTTCTATCCTTAAATGCTCGTAGCCTACGAAATAAAATAAACGAATTTTTTTCTTTAATTGCTTGTAAAGACTATGATATAATTGCGATAAATGAATCGTGGCTTAGCACTGAAACTCGTGACTTTGTAGGGAGTATCAAATTAAAGGTTATAGACTTTTTGTTAAAAATTTTTTTTTTTTTTTTTTTTTTTTTTTTTTTTTTGTTTTTTTTTTTTTTTTTTTTAAAAACAGAATAGGTAGGCGAGGAGGCGGTGTTATGTTGTATATCAAAGATAATATAGCGAACGTTATAGAAGTAAAGCACACAATTCCAGAACCGATAGATTCGACTATAACAGAACTTAAATTGAACGATTTCAAACTTGTTGTTGCGGTTATATATAGGCCCCCTAATCAAACAGCTGATACGGACGAAGCGTTATATCGTGAACTAAAGCGAATAATCGGTAGTGAGCAGGCTTTAGTTATGGGTGACTTTAATTGCGCTAACGTAAATTACGATACAGTGCAGGGAGACGCGGAAGGTAATCGTTTAGTTAATTTTCTCGAGGATAGCTTTCTTATTCAAAAGGTTGGGGAACCTACGAGGTTGGACAGTATTTTAGATTTAGTAATAACTACGGATGATAGGCTAATTACTGATCTTCAAATAATAGAACCGTTGGGCAATAGCGATCACAATATGGTAGATTTGTCCTCTCAGTAAGTCACTCGAAACCAGCTAACTCGACGAAAATTCCTAACTTCCAGCACGCAGACTTTAGTAAATTTCGAAATAAATTGTCACACGTCAATTGGGAAAACGTGATGGGAACTCCAACGCAAAACTAATGTGGGAATCGTTCGAAACAGTATTTAGGACTATAAATGAGGAATGTGTACCGTACAAAATTAAGCGTGCGAAAGTAAACAACAAGCCCTTGCGGTTTACTTCTAGAGTAGGAGACATTATAAAGAGTAGAGATAGGGCTTATAGGCTACAAAAGTGCAGTAAAGACAATTTGTGGTTACGAAACAACTACATATCTCTAAGGCGTGAAGCGAAAAGTGTAAAAAAAGTCCAAGCGCGAATTTGAAATCTCCATAGCTCGTGACGGTAAAGAAAACCCCAAGCGATTCTTTCAATACGTCAATAATAGAAATCCATTAAAAAGCGTCTTGGGGCCTTTGAAAAATCTAAACGGAGATCTAGTTTCTGAAAACAAGGAAATGGCTACCTTGCTAAACGAACTTTTTACGTCAGTTTTTACTATAGAAGATGTAACAAATATCCCTACAGTCACGGACATAATACCGTTTGATAATGGTAATATTTTGGATAATATAGTGGTTAGTGAAGGGGAGGTAACGCGCTATATTGATAAAATGAAAACGCGTAAATCACCGGGGCCGGATTCCATATATCCCATACAACTAAAAGAATTAAAAGATAGCATTGTTGTGCCGCTAACAAAGATTTTTAATGCGTCTATTTCTGAGGGGTGCGTACCAGATAATTTCAAGTTAGCAAACGTAACACCTATCTTTAAGAAAGGCGATAAAGGTGCGGCGGGAAATTATAGACCAATCAGTTTAACGTCTGTTGTAGGTAAGCTACTGGAATCAATAATTAGGGATCGTATAGTCGAACACTTAGAAGTGCATAAGCTAGTTAGAAATACGCAGCACGGATTTAGGCGAAACAAATCTTGCTTAACTAATCTTTTAGAATTTTTCCAAAGCGTGGTTGACGTTTACGATAGACATCGGGCGGTTGATGTAGTGTATTTAGATTTTCAAAAAGCGTTTGACACCGTGCCGCACAAAAGACTCATTGAAAAAACTAAGGCTCATGGAATCAGGGGTGTAGTAATAAATTGGCTAGAAGAGTGGTTGCGAGGCAGGAAACAGAGCGTGGTCGTTGATGGAGCGGAGTCGTGTTGGGCTAATGTAGCGAGTGGCGTTCCTCAGGGTTCTGTATTGGGCCCCTTGCTTTTTCTTATATATATTAACGATTTAGATGTCGGCCTAGTCAGTACAGTTTCAAAGTTTGCGGATGACACGAAGCTGGGTGGTAGGGCGATTAATGACGAAGATAGAGGTAAAATTCAGGAAGATCTGAATAAAATCGTTGATTGGTCAGTCACATGGCAAATGAGATTTAACGTTGATAAGTGCAAAATTTTGCATGTAGGTTCGCGTAACGGTAATTTTGCGTATAGTATGTCAGGGAAAGATTTAACAAGCGTAGAGCAGGAAAAAGATTTAGGAGTTATAGTCACTGGTGATTTAAAAGTAGCGAAACAAAGTACAGCAGCGGTCAATAAGGCGAACAAAGTGTTAGGTTTTATAGCTCGAAATTTTGAGTACAAATCGCGCGATATTATAGTTCCACTTTATAAATCATTAGTTAGACCCCATTTGGAGTACGCGGTCCAATTTTGGAATCCGCATATGCGCAAAGATATAGACAAAATCGAAAGAGTTCAAAGACGAGCAACTAAGATGATTCCGTCGCTTAGGTCAAAGTCGTACGAGGATAGGCTTAAGGAGTTAAAATTGACAACACTCGAGACTAGGAGGTTAAGGGGTGATCTAATCCAGGTTTTCAAAATTATGAATAGGTTCGATAACGTAGATAGAGATAGCTTTTTCGAAATATCTCAATATAATAGGACTAGAAATAACGGGTGTAAGTTGACAAGTAGAAGGTTCGAGACAGCAGTTGCGAAAAACGTTTTTACGCATAGAATAGTAAATAGCTGGAATAGTTTGCCGGTAGAAGTAATTAGTAGCACGTCTATAAACATGTTTAAAAATCGATTAGACGCATATGTTGATAGATTGGGTATAGTTTAAGGTAGTAAAATTAAGGCTTTCTGGGGATAGATCCCACAGCTCAACACAAGTGTTGTGGGATATAGGGAGGCAGCGCCTTGGGTTAGGGGATACTCTCTGTCCTTACACACCCCATTTAAAGAGATTCCTCTGCCGAGCGGTGCCCCCCATAGTACTGTGAGGTATTGAAAAACTCATGATCTTCACTTGCCCCACAAACACCTTTAAATGGGAGACCCAAAATGGGTGCACACACATTTCTACATTACTGTACAGTCTTTACAGCCACACCTACACTTTTTCTCGTAAGTGTGTATATATTGTAATGTATATGATTGTAAATTTTGACTTGGTCCGCAATCGATATGGACCGTGACTTGAGGGATACCGTAATGAAATTGACTGGATTCTTCGGATCTGATATATTTGCATGTCCGTTATAAATAGATATAGAGTGTAACATATTTGTGGATAGTAGTCTATTATGACTTGATCCTCTGGATCCAGAGATTCTATCTTTAGTTTTGAATCGATAATTAATTAGTTTTAAATTGATAATTATTTAGTTTCGTAAAAATTGGTCATTGCCAATTTACCGGCAGTTTTTACATAAATTTCTTATGTTCTTGTGGTTCGGAACCCACGTAAAATTGTAGGTCCCCTCCGCCACCACGGAAGACATACACAATACACGATTACGAACACAGTTAGGTAGACCAGCCATGAGTGGATCCTAGGGTCTTTGTTGGTCTGAAACATTATAACATTATAACATTATAGCGTTTACATAGTTTCTTGGGGTCGGCCAGCATCTTGGGGCCGGTCAGCATCTGGGGCGGGGGCAAATGCCCCCTTTGCCCCCATTATAATCCACCACTGATCACGGATCTAGTCTCAAGGTACCAATTTCTCTTTATTTCCTGTATTACATTTATTGAAAATACTGTACCCCCTCCACTCTATGCAAAGTTACTGCCACTAAACGAGGAAACTTGCGTTTTTTAGACGAGGGTGTACATGAGTTTTTAAAATTGCATTCCAACTTGACCAGTAAACATAACCGTGGGAAAAAGATGCAACTGTACATAAGAAAAAAACTCAGTGGAAAGTGAGTGAATTTACTGTACTTCTAC
Organism: Bathynomus jamesi; assembly: GCA_023014485.1. NCBI lineage: Eukaryota > Metazoa > Arthropoda > Malacostraca > Isopoda > Cirolanidae > Bathynomus > Bathynomus jamesi. The sequence continues at coordinate 731,987 of JAJOZX010001461.1, forward strand.
TAGTCTCAGTAATATACTTAATATGTGCATTATTTATCTGGCTATACTTCTAACCTTCCTTATAATTGATATGTATCCTGCTAACTTGGCATAAAACTCATTTTTTTCTTAATTGTTTTTCTTAATTCATAAAACGCATGTATTTCTTAATTGTTGGTGTTTGTATTCCTACAGATCTATACAGATGAGACTGAGAATACAGAACCTACCTACATTGATACCTCGGAGCCTGCAGATTCTATCAGTATTAACCCTGTCAGTGTAGAGTCCTCTTCTACTAATTTAGATTCCACCAGTGACAATACCTGCAACACCCTCCAAAGGAAACGCAAGTGGGACTCAGACGACAAAGATCTGCCACAAAGCAAGCAAAGTAGAACACCAGTCAAAATGTTCAAACCGCTTCCTGCAGCTGCTAGGCGCTTACTGGCAGCTGACCTTGTGCTTAGGATAGAGAAGCCTGTTTACTTTGGGAGGTCTGTACAGCTCCATGAACCAAGGCGAGTATACAGCACCAAGGGTGACGGGAACTGTTACTTCCGTGCAGTCAGCCACTATCTGAGAGGATCAGAAAACTCTCACTTAGCTCTCCGTGACAAGGTCGTTCAACATATGAGTGGTACCATCAATAAGAAATTAAAGGACTACCTGTCCCAAGACACCAAAGACCACCTTAACAGCAGCAATATGAAGGCTAGTGGCACGTGGGCTACAGATGCCGAAATTATGGCTACTGCCAACATGTCGGGTATTGACATTGTTGTATACGTCAAATCTGGCCAGTCTTTTAAGTGGCTTGTGTACCCAGCATCATTTTCTCTGCAGACAACATCTGATCACGCCCTTTATCTCACCAACATCACTGATCATTTCAGCACTGTACTCGCAGTTCAATCTTAGCTATAAAAAAATGCTTCCAAACTTTTAAAAAATGCCTTTCTACACGTATTATCATTTCATTATATTTTTAAGCTAGTGCATTAATAGCCCAGTATTTCTAAAAAGAAATAAATTACATTGCTGTTAAGTAAAGTTGAAAAGTAAAAAAATTGGTATGTCTACAAGTGTTATTATTCCATTGTATTTTTAAATAAAAAATTTCCTGTGTTTACAAGTATTATCATTATTATTATCTCACAAACATCCCTATGATATGGGGGTAGATTCTGGAATTTCCCACTGTCTACCCCGAACATTGGATACTTGTCAATGACATATTGTCTGGGGGTAGATTCTGGGAGGCGGGGGTAGATTCTGGGAACTCCCAGAATCTACCTGAGGTAGCCTCCAGAAACTACCCCGGGGTAGATTTTGGGAGCTCCCAGAATCTACCAGGGTATAATTTAAGGGGAGGGGGTATATACTGGGACCTTACACCGGAATACATCGATGCCGAATTGGAAAACTCAACGGTATTGGAAGTGACCTGTGCTACCACCTGCGTTTATGGAATCCTGTCTTAACAAGACAAAACGAACCTTCTATCGTGGTAATAATAACACGCACTTTGTCAAAGAATATTTTAGTACTTTCATTTTTCCCGGGCTTTTTAGGCATTGCCAATGTACTTAAACTTTTGGATATTAATGTAGTATTTTCATATAACAATATTGTGAAAAATATCATAGTAAAAAATAACCCTACCAATTATTCCGTGGCCGGACGTTTCGTCGACGGACTCTTCGTCGAACGGACGTTTCGTCGACGGACGTTTCGTCGAAAGATTTTTTTTAAAAGAACTTCATTTTCATGTAAAAATAAAATGAATTTGTTTAAAAGGAGGTTTATTTTCCTTTACGGGATTTTTTTTTGGAAAGAACTGTATTTTCATTTAAAAATAAAATATATTTATTTAAATTTCGGAAGAAAGAAATTTTAAAATTGTGCCCCTATAAACTTACAAATTATGTGCAATAGCTTTTAGGTATTGCTTTTAGGTATTTAGGTATATATATTTGGTAATTATATATATATTTAGTAATTATATATATTTATATATTAATATATTATATTAATATATTAGGAGCAAGTGTAGTTTACGTTTCCCCGACACAAAAGGGGACACAAACTACACTAGGTCAAAGTTGGGGAACGTAAACTACACTAGGATCTTTAGGAGACATTTTTTAAATGAATCCATCAAATAAAACGTTAAAACTAACGAAAATATTACGAGTTAACCTAATTAATCGTCAATATATATACACAGTATATATATATATTATATATATATAGGGTGTCCCAAAAAAATGTACTCACACTTTGAATGACAATAAATGCAGTGTTTATTGACATAGATACAAGTCTAATAGGTTAAATTAAAGAACATTACATTAAATTAAAGAAAATTAAATGAAATTAAAGAAAAGTTTAGTCTTTTCCCCCTAGTCTAGTCTACTCATTCCTGCGTGTTCGCAAATGTTCAAACTGATGACCACCATTTTCCAGACACAGCTGATAACGCGGACCAATGGATTCGATAACATTACGAATCATTTCATTTGGAATTGCGAGACATTGTCTTTCAATTTCCTCTTTCAACTCATCGACTGTCGCAGGTTTTGCGGCGTAAACCTTATCTTTCACATTTTCACATATCCCCATAAAAAAAAGTCCATTGGTGTGAGGTCTGGTGAACGTGCAGGGAATTCAACGCAACCTCTGCGCCCAATCCATGTGTTCGGATGAGTTGCATCGAGATAGGCCCTTACATCACGATGGTAGTGGGGAGGTGCTCCATCTTGCTGGAAGTAACTCTCTTCGTCACCAAACATCTCTTCAATGCATGGACCGACGGATTCCTGCAGTAAGTTTAGGTAAACGGCACCAGTGACAGTTTGGTCAAAAAAGAATGGTCCTACGGTGCCCAATGCTGATATCCCACACCACACTGTAACCCCTGGTAAGTTCAAATGTTGTTCCAAAGTAACATGCGGATTTTGAGGAGCCCAGTAGGTGCAATTATGTCGATTAATTGAGCCATTTAACTTAAAGGAGGCCTCATCGCTCCAGACAATTTTGTCTGGAAACGCTGTATCTTCCGCGCTTTTGTCCAGGTACCATTCACAAAATCCAACTCTCCGGTCAGGATCATCTTCATTGAGAGCGTGGATTAATGTTGGAATGTAACTTTTCCAATGGACTCGTTTCAAAATGCGATGGACGCTCGATTTTGGGATTCCTATCTCACGAGCCGATTGTCGTATGGATTTCTTTGGGGATCGGAGGAGGGTTTCCAGCAGTTGTTCTTCTCTTGCGGGGCTGGTGGATGTCCGTGGTCTTCCAGAACGTTGCTTGTGGACGTCCTGAACAGTTCCATCTGCTTCAAACTTATCTCTGATACGAGCAATGGTGCGTCGCGTTGGTGGATCTCTGTGACACTGTCTTCTAAATTGTCTTTGCACTTCCGTGACGTTTTCGTACTTCCAGTAGCACTTTATGACAAATTTTCTTTCTTCAAAAGTTAGTCGTACGTCTGCCATTATATTCACGTTAGTATGGCCTGAAACAAATAAAATTATATGAGTAAAGGGCTGTCTAAGAGTGAGTACATTTTTTTGGGACACCCTGTATATATATATATATATTGACGATTGGTTAGGTTAAGTCGTAATATTTTCGTTAGTTTTACCGTTTTATTTGATTAGGTATACGCGGACAAAGTTGGGGAACGCAAACTACAGTAGGATAATGTAGGGGAATGTAAACTACACTAGGATAATGTAGGGGGAACGTAAACTTTACCCGGCTGTGGACGCTGGTTGGTTTATTAACCTCTAAGTGCGCAATTACCTGGTTGGTTGATTAACCTCTAATTGCACCATTACATTATCTGAGATGGGGGTGGTAGAAATATGAAATAGCCATTTGACGATACGTCTGTCGACGAAACGTCCGTTCAACGAAACGTCCGTTCGACGAAACGTCCGACGACGAAACGTCCGTTCGACGACGAAACGTCCGGCGACGAAACGTCCGGCGACGAAAAGTCCGGCGACGAAAAGTCCGAGCACCAATTATTCAGGCATTATCTATAAAATTGGTTGTAAACAATGTGATTCCTTTTACATTGGTGAGACGGGAAAGGATTTGCACACGCGTGTAAAACAGCATCAAATTCCGTTAGAACGGGACAGTCGTCCAGTGCCCTTTTTGTCCATTTGTCAGAGTTATCCCATTGTATTGATTGGAATAATGCTTCAGTTTTGTTTCACTCTAGCAACACATTGCGAACGTTATAGAAGTAAAGCACACAATTCCGGAACCGATAGATTCGACTATAGCAGAACTTAAATTGAACGATTTCAAACTTCTTGTTGCGGTTATATATAGGCCCCCTAATCAAACAGCTGGTACGGACGAAGCGTTATATCGTGAACTAAAGAGAATAATCGGTAGTGAGCAGGCTTTAGTTATGGGTGACTTTAATTGCGCCAACGTAAATTACGATACAATGCAGGGAGACGCGGGAGGTAATCGTTTAGTTAATTTTCTCGAGGATAGCTTTCTTATTCAAAAGGTTGGGGAACCTACAAGTATTTTAGATTTAGTAATAACTACGGATGATAGGCTAATTACTGATCTTCAAGTAATAGAACCGTTAAGCAATAGCGATCACAATATGGTAGAGTTTGTCCTCTCAGTAAGTCACTTGAAACCAGCTAACTCGACTAAAATTCCGAACTTCCAGCACGCAGACTTTAGTAAATTTCGAAATAAATTGTCACACGTCAATTGGAAAAACGTAATGGGGAACTCCAACGCAAAACTAATGTGGGAATCGTTCGAAACAGTATTTACGACTATAAATGAGGAATGTGTACCGTACAAAATTAAGCGTGCGAAAGTAAACAACAAGCCCTTGTGGTTTACTTCTAGAGTAGGAGATATTATAAAGAGTAGAGACACGGCGTATAGGCTATATAAGTGCGATAAAGACAATTTGTGATACGAAACAACTACATATCTCCAAGGCGTGAAGCGAAAAGTGTAATTAAAAAGTCCAAGCGCGAATTTGAAATCTCCAAAGCTCGTGAAGGTAAAGAAAATCCTAAGCGATTCTTTCAATACGTCAATAATAGAAATCCAGTAAAAAGTGTGTTGGGGCCTTTGAAAAATGTAAACGGAGATCTAGTTTCTGAAAACAAGGAAATGGCTACCTTGCTAAACGAATTTTTTACGTCAGTTTTTACTATAGAAGATGTAACGAATATCCCTACGGTCATAGACATAATACCTTTTGATAATGGTAATATTTTGGATAATGTAGTGGTTAGTGAAGGGGAGGTAATGCGCTATATTGATAAAATGAAAACGGGTAAATCACCGGGGCCGGATTCCATATATCCTATACAACTAAAAGAATTAAAAGATAGCATTGTTGTGCCGCTAACAAAGATTTTTAATGCGTCTATTTCTGAGGGGTGCGTACCAGATAATTTCAAGTTAGCAAACGTAACACCTATCTTTAAGAAAGGCGATAAAGGTGCGGCGGGAAATTATAGGCCAATCAGTTTAACGTCTGTTGTAGGTAAGCTACTGGAATCAATAATTAGGGATCATATAGTCGAACACTTAGAATTGCATAAACTAGTTAGAAATACGCAGCACGGTTTTAGGCGAAACAAATCTTGCTTAACTAATCTTTTAGAATTTTTCCAAGGCGTGGTTGACGTTTACGATAGACATCGGGCGGTTGATGTAATGTATTTAGATTTTCAAAAAGCGTTTGACACCGTGCCGCACAAAAGACTCATTGAAAAAACTAAGGCTCATGGAATCAGGGGTGTAGTAATAAATTGGCTAGAAGAGTGGTTGCGAGGTAGGAAACAGAGGGTGGTCGTTGATGGAGCGGAGTCGTGTTGGGCTAATGTAGCAAGTGGCGTTCCTCAGGGTTCTGTATTGGGCCCCTTGCTTTTTCTCGTATATATTAACGATTTAGATGTCGGCCTAGTCAGTACAGTTTCAAAGTTTCCGGATGACACGAAGCTGGGTGGTAGGGCGATTAATGACGAAGATAGAGGTAAAATCCAGGAAGATCTGAATAAAATCGTTGATTGGTCAGTCACATGGCAAATGAGATTTAACGTTGATAAGTGCAAAATTTTGCATATAGGTTCGCGTAACGGTAATTTTGTGTATAGTATGTCAGGGAAAAATTTAACAAGCGTAGAGCAGGAAAAAGATTTAGGAGTTATAGTCACTGGTGATTTAAAAGTAGCGAAACAAAGTACAGCAGCGGTCAATAAGGCGAACAAAGTGTTAGGTTTTATAGCTCGAAATTTTGAGTACAAATCGCGCGATATTATAGTTCCTCTTTATAAATCATTAGTTAGACCCCATTTGGAGTACGCGGTCCAATTTTGGAATCCGCATATGCACAAAGATATTGACAAAATCGAAAGAGTTCAAAGACGAGCAACTAAGATGATTCCGTCGCTTAGGTCAAAGTCGTACGAGAGGATAGGCTTAAGGAGTTAAAATTGACAACACTCGAGACTAGGAGGCTAAGGGGTGATCTAATCCAGGTTTTCAAAATTATGAATGGGTTCGATAACGTAGATAGAGATAGCTTTTTCGAAATATCTCGGTATAATAGGACTAGAAATAACGGGTGTAAGTTGACAAGTAGAAGGTTCGAGACAGCAGTTGCGAAAAACTTTTTTACGCATAGAATACTAAATAGCTGGAATAGTTTGCCGGTAGAAGTAATTAGTAGCACGTCTATAAACATGTTTAAAAATCGATTAGACGCATATGTTGATAGATTGGGTATAGTTTAAGGTAGTAAAATTAATGCTTTGTGGTGATAGAAGATCCCACAGCTCAACACAAGTGTTGTGGGATATAGGGAGGCAGCATCTTGGGTTAGGGGATACTCTCTGTCCTTACACACCCCATTTAAAGAGATTCCTCTGCCGAGCGGTGCCCCCTATAGTACTGTGAGGTATTGAAAAACTCATGATCTTCACTTGCCCCACAAACACCTTTAAATGGGAGACCCAAAATGGGTGCACACACACATTTCTACACTACTGTACAGTCTTTACAGCCACACCTACACTTTTCCTCCTAAGTATATATATTGTAATGTATATGGTTGTAAATTTTGACTCGGTCCGCAATCGATATGGACCGTGACTTATTTTTCGTTGGCAAGGTACTAGTATTGATGGATACCGTAATGAAATTGACTGGATTCTTTGGATCTGATATATTTGCATGTCAGTTATAAATAGATATAGAGTGTAACATATTTGTGGATAGTAGTCTATTATGACTTGATCCTCTGGATCCAGAGATTCTATATTAGTTTTAAATCGATAATTAATTAGTTTTAAATTGATAATTATTTAGTTTTGCAAAAATTGGTCGTTGCTAATGTACAGGCAGTTGTTACATAAATTTCTTATGTTCTTGTGGTTCGGAACCCACGCAAAATTGTAGGTCCCCTCCGCCACCACGGAGGACATACACAATACACAATTACGAACACAGTTAGGTAGACCAGCCATGAGTGGATCCTAGGGTCTTTGTTATTCTGAAACATTATAACATTATAACAGTGTTAAGAGAAATATTCTTGAGTCTGCTATTATTCAACTTACAAATAACTTTAACATGAGCAAAGGTCTTTTTCAACTCGATCCTGTTGTTTTGAATTCGTTCAGAACGGATTTAGACAAGAAGGGCAGAGTGCTAAACCTTTGGTAATTTTCCCTTATAAATTTGTATGCTCCTCTTACAATTTTTATTTTTCAATTTATTTTTATTTTTTATTTTTTTATTTTTTTGTGACCTATATATCATTCAGGCATTATCTATAAAATTGGTTGTAAACAATCCATTTGATCTTGTGTTGAATTCGGGCAAAGTGCTAAAATTGGTAGTTTTCCTTACAAATTTGTATGCTCCTTCCACAGTTTTTATTTCTATATTTACTATATATATATATATATATTTTTTTTTGTAACCTATATATAGTCTTGAACTCTTTATTTACTTCAGTGTTCCTGCGGATGTCATTAGACGAAAGCGCTTGAGCACCGCTCTGTTTCCTTTCCTTCGTGGTTTTTCATCATATACTATATATATATATATATATATATATATATATAATAATAATAATAATCTAAAAGTGAGGAGGAAAATTGCAATTAATTTTATTTTGGATGCAATTTAATATTTCGCCTTTGAAATAATGAATGAAACTGTTGCAGGAGTTTGAGATATGTTCCGTGTGTTTCAAACCTTACAATGACGATGAACGCCGACCTAAAATACTCCCCTGCACGCACGCAGTTTGTCTACCTTGCATCAGAGGCTGCTTCTGTTCGAGTTTCGTAAAGGTATGTTCTCAACGTTCCAGTAATTTATATCCTATATAGTTTAATCCTATAATATTCATGGAATGAAATTAACTTCTGTTAAGAAAGCAGTTCTATTGAATGCTTCACGCAGACCAAGGATATACAGGGTGCCCCAGAAATCTGGACTCATAGGGAGCATAGACATTATATTTTTAAAGTGAAACAAACACATTTCTAATGTCAGTTTTACATATTTCAGGAAAGAAATACCCTGATGGCTCAGTATACAGATCAAGAGGTGGAACTGGTGTTGCTACATGTTTCCGGAAAATGTCAGAGGGAGGCATGTTCATGAAATAACTGACATGCCTCCCTCTGGCTTTTTCCGGAAACACGTAGCAATACCAGTTCCACCTTTGCTTCATTGGTATACTACGCCATGAGGGTATTTTCTTTCCTGAAATATGTAAAACTAACATTAGAAATGTGTTTGTTTCACTTTAAAAATATAATGTAATGTCTATTCTCCCTATGGGTCCAGACTTCTGCGACACCATATATATATATATATATATATATATATATATATATATATATATATATATATAATATATATATATATTATATATATATATATATATATATATATATATATATATTAGGGTGTGTCAATTTTGTCAACTTTTTTCAAATCAATTTTAGTAGTGAAAATATAGTGTCTTTTCATGTCAAAACTTGAAATTGGCCAACCAAAATGAAATAAAATAACCCTTATGCGAAAAATGCTCTGTATGAATTGGTCCACAATTAACCCACCCCTTATTTCTCCAGTTTAACTATAGAGTAGATCAAGTCTAGCCTAGAGGGGTCAGCCTAGAGATTCCGGAAATGGTCCAGAGCGGGCAGATAAATTGAGGTCCACAGTAGGATTCCTCACCAAGATTAGGTTAGGGCAATCTACCTTCACCTTTGTTAAGCTATGAGTTGATGCTGGGTCTTAGGCCACAATGTAGGCCTAACTTGTCTGACCCAGCTTAATTTAATGTGATTAACTTACTGGGGTAAAAACTCAATTAGTCACTTACTGTTTGTTATTGGAGTGTCTCCCTTCTCCGGTTGTGTAATTGTCGAGAGCGCACTTGCTGGTGCGTCCTCTCGCCCCGTTCCTCGTTTTCGTTCTCCCTTTGTTCTCCTCTTCGCGGGGCTTTTTTCACCAGCGTTGTCTTGGTTTTTTTCCTCGGTTGGTTGAGCGGTAATGTTTCTCCATTACCGAGCACGCTCCTCCCACACAGTATATAAATACTAGTGTGGAGAATAACTCTGGTGAGCAACCAATTGGTTTCATCCACCCAGTTATTGACATAAAAGGAATTAATAATTGTTAGATTAACTACCTACCTACTCAGTGAACCATTTTCGTTACCTCCCAACTACCCACTCATCAGTTTTCCATATACTGGGGGCCCCGGGAGATAAAAATTTTGGTGTCATTGTCACCAATTTTTATGTCTGAGTGTAGACTAGCTAACTATTTAACTGTAAATGCCTGTTAATCTGATTAACAGTGCCTATCCTCACCTTCTCATGGAGAAGGTGTAGCATTTAATTAGAAGAGAAAATATACATCCATAGGATGAAACTGTCTATGGTCTTTACCATAAGAAAATAAAAAATGAAAGTTAGAAGATAAAATTACAATTCCCCAGCATCTATTTTTTGTTGTAAAAATAGTCGCGCCTTTAATGCTGTTTGTCGCTGAGGTCTTGTGTCTGTCAATGTTGTAGTAGGATGCGTTACCACTCCTACTGTCAAAGGAATAGTTACTGGAAGTTCAGTGTCTCCAGTTGTTACTGTCAGTGGAGAAGGTTCTCCAAAGTCCATTGTTTTGGGTCCAGACTCTAAAGGGTACAAAGAGAAATGTCTCTTGTTGTGTCACCCGTTGAAGTCCTTAATTTGACCACTCTTGTTACCCCGTCTGCCCCTGGTCTGAGTTCTGAAACTCTAGCCAGAGGCCAGTATTGTCTTGGAGTACTGTCATGTATGAGAACAAGGTCCCCTACCTTAATTGTGTCAGACCAATCCTTCTTAGTCATTTGTTTATGTCTCTCCCTTAGACCCATCAAGTACTCAGTTTTCCACTGTTTAATGAAATGAGCTTTAACTCTAGTTAAATGTTGTAACTTAGTCTGGAGTTCATTATGTCGTTGAGTCCAGTTTGGGTCTTCTGAAGAGTCTATATTGTAGTCCGGCAGGAGACTAACTTGTTCTCCCCGAATCAAATGATTTGGAGTTAATGGTTCCGGGTCATTAATGTTGTCACTCACATAAGTGAGTGGTCTATTGTTTATGATGTTCTCAATCTCAGCCAGGAGAGTGAGTAACCCAAATAAGTGTATCTGTTTTTTGCCAATTGCTTTCTTCAAGCAATTCTTTACTGTTTGTATATTCCTCTCCCAGATAGAACCATACCAAGGAGAGGCAACCGGAATATACTTCCACTTTATGTTTGAATTTTGTATATATAATTGTGTGATTTCATTGCTTAACAAGTCGTGGATGACTTGTTCACCAGCTTTGAAATATGTAGCATTGTCAGTCCAAACTGTCTTTGGTACTGAATGTCGTGCACAGAATCTCTTAAAGACAGCAACAAAAGATTCTGCTGTAAGGTCCTCCACAACATCCAGATAAACAGCTCGTGAGGCAGCACATGTAAACAGTACAATGTACATTTTTTTTCAGTGTCAACCACCCCTACAGTCAATGCTCCTGTATAGTCAATGCCTACAGTCTCAAAGGGTCTGTTGAGAGTAACTCTCTCCTCTGGCAAAGCAGGAGGATTTGGTTTCCTATAGGGCCTAGCGTGAATACGCCTACATGTGACACACTCACTCAGGACTGTTTTAACAGTGATCCTTCCCTTGGGTATCCAATAAGTTTTTCTTAATGTAGTTAGTGTCTGTGGTACCCCCATATGATATATATCATTGTGTGTTTTTCTGATGATTAATGTTGTCAAATAGCTAAATCTAGGTAAAAGGATTGGATGTTTGCTTTTGTATGACAGTTTTGATTTGTCTAATCTCCCTTTACACCTTAGAAGGCCTTCCTCATCTCTGAACAAGTTTAGATCCACAACTACTGATGGTACAGGTTCTTTTGTTTGTTTCCCATTAGTTAAGAATTCTAACTCTTTATTGTACTCTTTTTGTTGTGCATGGCCTATCCAGTATTTGGTTGCAACTTCTGTATAATTATGATTATTTTTATTTAGCTGTTTGTTAATTGTAGCTAAACAGTTGTGAGCAAACCTCAAACAGTAGGCTGTAACCCTGACAAGTTTGTTGAAATCAGAATACTGTTCATAATTAGTGATTGGTTCAACCTTTTCATTTGAAAAGATTAAATTTAATGTCAAGTTAACTTGTTCCACAGGCCATTGGTCTGTATTACAGAGCCACTTAGGTCCCATAAACCAAGTTTTTTTTGACTTCAACAACTTGTAGGATAAACTCTGGTCAGAAAGTCTGCTGGATTCTATTTAGTTGGAACATAGTGAAAGTTTACTTGTAGGCTTTCATTAGCGTCAGCTATTTCTTTTAGCCTATTTCTTACAAAGATATTCTTACTATTAATGCTATCATTCCGTATCCAGGCAAGACAAATCTGACTGTCAAGCCAGACGTGGATATGAGTTAAGTACACATCATAGTAAGCATCCTTAAGCAATGAAATGGTTTTAATGGCTAATGTAGCAGCCAATAGTTCCAATTGAGGTATGGTTCGGGTAGGTTTGAGAGGTGCAACTTTCCCTTTTGCATAAATTAGATGACTTTCTGTAGGGCTTACAAGATACGCACAGCACCCATAAGCTTGTTGCTTGCATCAGCAAACACATGAAGTCTCTGGGGCTTATCCCTAAACCCACAGCACCTTTGAATTTTAATGTTCTGCACTTTTGTTAAATCAGCAGCTAACTTCTTCCAAGATTTTTGATTTTCATTTGTTATTGGATCATCCCACCCAACATTTGTCCTCCAAATTTCTTGGAGGAGAATCTTTGATTTTATTGTTGAAGGCAGGAATAGACCCATGGGATCAAAATTTTGGAAGCCTCTGATAATATTTGTCTTTTAGTATTTGCTTCCTCATCAAGTTTAAAACCTTTAGTACAGATTGAATCATGACTGTTAGAAGTTGCATCCAAATACCAGTTCATACCTAAAGTTTTAACTCTGTCTGATGGCTCAGTAAGACCATTATTATCCTTTAAAATCTTTTTGTTTAAATCCTCATCATTTGAAATCCACTCTCTAAGTTCAAAGTTACCTTGTTGCATAATGTTTTGAGAGTGTTCATAGACTTCAGATAATCAGATTTGTTGTCGTTGAGCCTATTAGATTGTCTACGTAAAATGTTCCTTAAGGAAGTTCAATGTTAAAGAGTTATTAAACTGGTTTAAATGATGTCTAATTGTCAATGCTAATAGGCTAGGTGAGCAATTGGCTCCAAACAACACAACATTAAATCTATAGGTTATGAACCCTTTATTCAAATCAAATGGATCCTTGAACCATAAGAACCTAAGTTGGTTCTTATCATATTCATTTTTAAGATTTATTCTCAAAAATGCCTTTGAAATGTCACTTTGTACGGCATATTTGTCTAACCTGAACCTCAGTAAGATCTTCACAAGGTCAGAAATGAGATTAGGACCCTCAATCAAGCAATCATTCAAACTGTGTTTATCACTGTCTTTGAGGCTACAGTTATATACTACTCTGAGTTTTGTTGTTGGGGCATCTTGTCGATAAACCCCCTGTGGGTTAAATAATGACAACCATCTTTTTTAAAGGGTTATTTGTTACTTCTTCAATGAAGCCTTTCTGTAGCTGTTCTTTGAAGACATCATTATATATTTTTACATTATTATCTTGTTGAGTTTTTCATTACTTTATATAAATGTCCTTTAGCTACTTTGAGATTGTCTCTTAAAGTTGGACAATTTATTTTCCAAGGTAACTCAACAAAATAACTATTGTCTTTGCACTGAATGGTGTCTTCAAATCTTTTCTACCATTAACTGATCTTCTGAAGTTTGATTTGTGTCATGTATACCCACAGATTCTAGCAACCATAAAGTTTGAATTGCCTCATCCAAAGTTTCATTTGATAATGATGAATTAATGTTCTCAGTTGAGATAATATTATTCAAAGTGTTGCTATTCTTACAGGTGTTATGTAGGACTGAGTTGAGGCACATAGTATTTGTTGGTCATGAACTGTTTTGGTTTAGGTCTAGGTTGTATTCTGATAGGTCACCCAAAGGGGCTATCCCTGATGGAGTCTGAATAGCTATACCATTACCTATCTCTACTATGCCCTTATGAATAAGATTAATATAATCTGCCCCTATTAGCATTTCAATGTTAGCTACTGTGTTGTTAGTGATATGTCTATCAGCTATTTTGTAGTGTTTTCCCAAATGATTTATGGTTTGTTCTAGTTTGGGTATAACCAGTTTGTTTTGTCCTACTTTAGAAATAATAACTGCTTCAATTTTCTTGAATTTACTTTCTAAATGTAGTTCCAGGTCAATTGTCTTATAGCTATTTTTGTCCGAGTTATCCTTAACAAAGGATGCAATATTGAGGTTTTGTTCATTCGGGTTTGGTGTCAAACCCAATTTATTAACTACATTTTTTGAAACAAATGTTTGTTGAGAACAACAGTCTATAAGAACATCTCACTGGAGTGGTACTACCCTCACTATTCACTAAGTCCAAAGTAATAGTTGGTAAAAGAATCTCAGTGTTTCTTATTACATTGTTTGAACAAGCAGAATGTCCCATGAAAGTGGCATTTTCTTTGTTACCTTTGTTTGGGGGAGGTATCTTTTGAGTTTGAGTACTATTGTTTGGACACTTTGGTGAATCACACATTGATGAGACATGTCGTAAACTTTTACAAAACTTACACTTGAATCTTAACCTAGATTTACAGTCTTTCTTATAATGTCCCTGGCCAGTACACTTTTTACACAGGTTCAACTGTTCACATCTTTTAGCCCTTTGGTTAAAGTCTGAATATTTGTCACACCCAGTACTACTGTGTTCATTACTTGCACAAAATTTGCAATGTGGTGTGTAAGTTGAGGCAGCAGTTACATTAAAGTTCTGTAATGTAGGTGTTCGTGTATTATAGTTGGTCACATTTGATTCTACAGTATCAAGTTTTGTCTGTTTGGCTGTAGCTAGTTGGTCTTTGGGAACAGTCTTTGGTTTATCCATAGTCTGGGTCTTATGTGTTGGAAAATCTCTCAATTTGTAATTAGTTAGGATATTGGGGAAGTGTTTTCTTATTTGTTCCAGATTAGGATAATTTTCTCCCGTCTTTAGAATTAAAATATCTTTAACCCTCGAAGGAAGGCACCTAAGTACTATGCTTTGTATAATCCAAGATGAAGCTTTAATATCTATCTCATTGCTAACCAGTTGTCCTATAATAGCTTCTAATTTTGTATAAAAATTTTCCATATCACTATGGTTATCTTTTATGGGTGCAAATTCAAAAATTTGTTGAGATAATTCATATACAATCTCATCTTTATTAATGTAATTACGTTTTAAAAGATCAATAGCTACTTCATATGAATTCCCTACGGCTGGTAAATAGGCTATCAGGTTATAGGCTGGGCCTTTAAGGGAACTAGTTAAGTAACTAAACTTTTCAACAGTTGAAATATAAGGTTTATTACCTATTAAATTCTCAAATTTGTCAATGAAAGATGGGAATTGTACCGTGTCCCTTCAAATGTTGGTACTAGCAAAATGGGTAACTGAGCCCTCAATTCTTGTGACTCAGGATTTAGCATGCCACTTAAATTTTGTTGAAGGTTAGCCCTACTTTGATTAAAATCAGAATTAGGTTTTTTTGGTGTTAAGTCAGTCAAACGAGACCGTAGTCTCCTTATTTGCTGTTCAATTGAGATTACCTGATCATCATCATCAGCGTAAAGGTCTATCAATTGTTCTTCAGCCATTTCGGATTCAACTAACTCTGAAATACTCTCATTAATGGCTATTATTTCCTCCTTTTTAGTTTCCAATTTAAGAATTACACTCTCTATATTTTCCTTACCTGGTTGTGTAATATTGTTAAAAGTGTTCACAGCCTTTGTAACAGCTCCCAACTTTGCCCCCCTTTTCTTTTTTAACTTTTGCAATTCCGCACTGTCCATGTCTAAGTCAAATTGTTTAACTGGGGATCGTAATGAAATAGAGGACAAGAAGAAATTACCAGAGAAGAGAGAGCACAGACAAAACAGTCAAGTTCAAATTTGGTTTAATCCCCCCCAAGTACTTGTGTGTCACTCAGGTCTAAGCTTATAAGAGAATGAGACTCCTTAAATGTAAATGTTTCCTAGTTAGGCCCTAGGTTGTAGACCTAATTAGGCTTGATTAGGTTAGGCTTAGGCTTAGGCTTAGGCTAGACCATTTAGCCTAATTCTGCAATTTTTGTTAAGTAAGGTTAAGGTTTGTAAATTCCCCACACGGGCCACCAATGCGAAAAATGCTCTGTATGAATTGGTCCACAATTAACCCACCCCTTATTTCTCCAGTTTAACTATAGAGTAGATCAAGTCTAGCCTAGAGGGGTCAGCCTAGAGATTCCGGAAATGGTCCAGAGCGGGCAGATAAATTGAGGTCCACAGTAGGATTCCTCACCAAGATTAGGTTAGGGCAATCTACCTTCACCTTTGTTAAGCTATGAGTTGATGCTGGGTCTTAGGCCACAATGTAGGCCTAACTTGTCTGACCCAGCTTAATTTAATGTGATTAACTTACTGGGGTAAAAACTCAATTAGTCACTTACTGTTTGTTATTGGAGTGTCTCCCTTCTCCGGTTGTGTAATTGTCGAGAGCGCACTTGCTGGTGCGTCCTCTCGCCCCGTTCCTCGTTTTCGTTCTCCCTTTGTTCTCCTCTTCGCGGGGCTTTTTTCACCAGCGTTGTCTTGGTTTTTTTCCTCGGTTGGTTGAGCGGTAATGTTTCTCCATTACCGAGCACGCTCCTCCCACACAGTATATAAATACTAGTGTGGAGAATAACTCTGGTGAGCAACCAATTGGTTTCATCCACCCAGTTATTGACATAAAAGGAATTTAATAATTGTTAGATTAACTACCTACCTACTCAGTGAACCATTTTCGTTACCTCCCAACTACCCACTCATCAGTTTTCCATACCTTACCTACATCAATTTTACCTTAAAGGTTCAGAAATTGACTCTTTTACTAAATAATAGGACATAAATTGATTAACTATTCATCTGTCACAGAATTATCCCACTGATCGCATATGGAGTGTTTTCAAGGTCATATAGTTGTTGTACAATGTACAAGTCACAACATGAATAGAACTGTCTCTCAGTCTCAGTCCTCAGTTGCCTCTTAGATGTCATAGACGGTGGTTTGCTGTTATTGCTCTTGTACCTACTTCATAGTTATTCTACTAGACGAATACTACAGTTTAACTGTAAGTATGGATTAGTGATTATTACAATTATTTATTATTATCATATTCTTCTGTCTAATTATGTTGTAATCCCATGAAATATTTTTTTATTGAATTTTAGAACATCGAATGACTAAACTTTGAACCATCGTAATTGCTATAAAATACTTAAATGTTTTTCTTTCTTTTCAGATATTCCTAAGATGCCAAAATTGAAGACAAGAGGTCAGTCGTCATGCCACTTGAGCCTGTTAGTCGGTACAGGCAAGGAGCTTCCCGCATCAGAACTACCAACAGTGCGAGACATGCTGAGACTGGGGTTACTCCTTCGTGAACAAAATACAAAGGATAGAAGAAACTACACAGAGAAAGAGCTCATAAGGGACATGATTCCCCCTCTTCTGCATCAGTGGAAAAAGCTAATGTGTTATTCGAAC
Source organism: Bathynomus jamesi (assembly GCA_023014485.1). NCBI lineage: Eukaryota > Metazoa > Arthropoda > Malacostraca > Isopoda > Cirolanidae > Bathynomus > Bathynomus jamesi. The sequence goes on from JAJOZX010001461.1 coordinate 749,247, forward strand.
CACCTGTACTCAATCAGTATAGAACTATTGAGCTAAAATTAACAAAGCTGTGGCACAAAGCAGTTGAGACATCACTTGGTAAAGGAAAATTAGCAAAGAAAAATAAATTTCTGCACACACTTGATACTCTTCTTGACATTTTTAACTGCCAGTGTCCCATAGAGTTGTGTTCTGAAGCCAATTGTTCTCCCTCATGCAGAAGAGAACCTCACCCTCACATTGATTGTCGCTGTCCTCGTGAGAAGAAGATCCCTGTTTTGGAGCTGGCTTTCATAAAGGCGCAGAGAACAAAGGCAGGAGGCCAAAGAAGTATGCAGATTAGTTCGGCAGATTATTCAGAAACCAAAAAACAGATTGTTATTGCTAAGAAAAAAGAGAAAATCCGAGAGAGGGAAGAAAGGAAGAAAAAGAAGAGTGAAGAAGCCACCCAAAGAGATGAAGAGCTCTATCAAGAGGTTTCTCACTTCTTTGAAAGCTCTTCAGATGAACAGAAAGAAGCAACATCAGATGATAGCTCCAAAATGCCATCTGAACCTTCGCCGAAGAGAATGAAATACAACACTAAAGACATCTCAAACATTGCCCTTGCCAGTATTCGCCACCATACGGGGCTACGAGAGACTGCAGAGATTGCCACTGCCGCTTGGATAGATGCAGGCCTCATCAGCCGAGAGGATACATCCTTAGTGATAGATCATAATAAGATAAAAGAGCACAAGAAAAAATAATGAAGGAAATATCTGATCAGCATGAAAAAGATTTGAAGGAGGAAGGTCTCTCTTGCCTTTTGTTTGATGGAAGAAGAGATGACACAAAAGTTCTCCTAGAGGTAGAGGGAATGGACAGAAAGTTTCCCGGTCTCATCAAAGAAGAACACTACTCTGTGTGTTCCGAACCTGGTGGCCGCTATTTGTTTCACTTTGTTCCTGAAGCAGAAGTAGAAGGCAAGAAACATGCAGAGGCAATTGCTGATCAAATAATATGTTGGCTTCAAGAAAGAAGACTTGACAGTTCACTGCAGGCCGTTGGTGGAGACTCAACTGCGGTGAACACTGGATGGCACGGCGGTGTTATGACGCATTTAGAGAAAAAACTTGGAAGAAGGTTTGTTTGGATTGTAGTGATTTGCACACAGGGGAACTACCTCTTCGTCGACTCATCCAGGAACTTGATGGTCCTACAAAGAACAACAACAAGTGGTCAGGCCCCCTTGGCAACATGCTAGATGAAGCAACGGAATTAGAAATAAATACAAAATTTCCAAAGGTCGAAGTAGGCCCTCCCCTTCCAGTGTTGTCTGAAGAAGTTATCAAAGACCTCAGCACGGATCAATCTTACGCTTATCGTATTGTTCAAGCAATCAGATCAGGAGAGTTGCCTCAAAATTTGGCTCTCTTGAAGATTGGACTCGTAAGTCACAGTCGTTGGTTAACTACAGCGATTCGTTTCTGCAGGATTTGGGTTTCCAAACATGCACTGAAGGGCAAAATGCTACAGAATTTGATGTTGATTGTTGAATTTATTATTGGGTTTTATCTTCCTCACTGGTTCAATGTAAAACTTAATCCAATGTGGATGGAGGGGCCCAACCACATCTTGTTTCAATTACAGCTACTGAGAACCCAAAGGAAAGTAGTGGTGGACATCGTGTTACCTGTGGTGAGAAGGTCCGCTTTGTATGCTAGGCCAGAGGCAGTTTTGCAAGCAATACTCTGCAGCCAATGTACCAAAGAGCGAACTGAGGCTGTGGAAATCATTCTAAAGCTTAGAGGAACATCACTAGATGATGACCAGCTGGGAGACTGCTCTGTTCAGACAAGGAAGGTACCTCCGATAAACGTTAATGCCACGAAATTGTCAGAATTAGTTAACTTGAGTTCGGAAGTTTTGGAGCCACCACTGACAACATGTATAACAAACAAAGATTTAACACAACTTAAAGAGGCCCCAATGCAAGTGCCAAAGTGGCCTTCTCACACTCAGAGTGTGGAGAGATGTGTGAAAATGGTCACAGAAGCAACTAGTCAAGTTTACAGTCACGAGAGGCGAGAAGGCTACATCAAAGCGCAAGTAGCAAGCCGAATGCTGATGTCAAGGAACCGCAGCAAAAAGGACATGACTGCATTGGTTACTTTCAAATAAAGACTCTGAATGATATCTTATTGCCACTTTAAATGTTGATAGGATGTTTGCGCACATTTGTTATTTTGTTACGAATTTACGGAAAAATGGAATTTTTTAATTAAAATTGATGTAGGTAGGAGTTATTTTTTATTGTTTTTGAAGCAAGGATATTATTTTGTATGTCAAATGATTACATTAAATTGCTACCAAATCACATGATTTTCAATTTAGTCATTTCACCCCCAAAACTGACACACCCTAATATATATATATACGCTGAAGCCAGACTACCAGAGCGCTCTGGAACTTGGAGCTGGAGCTGAAGTCGGGAGCTGCTCCACTTACAGTAGAGTGAATGTCAGCAGGTTTAGGGAATGGGAGCCGATCGCTAGCGATCAGTGTTTTGGACGGTTTGACGTTGAACGGTTTTCTTTGAGCATGTAAAACACTAGTTGTAAACAAACCGGACCGATGATGTTGGGTGTACGAATGTGTGTATAATATTTTTTAATCGCAATATATGGTCCTGGCCGTACCAGTTTGCCAAGTATGGATAGTAAATCGTACGGTTACGAGTAAAGGGCACGTTTTTTTATAACATATTAGAATGTCATAAACAGCAGGTACTTTTGAGCATCCCAAAACCGTTACTCTGACGAACTAAAATTCAAGCTGTATAAACGCTGCAAGCACTTATGAGAAAGTATCAGTCCGGAACAACACTGTACTCTGGAGCAACTTCGGATATAAAGCTGGGGTTAGTGGAGCAGCTCTAGAGCTGGAACTGGGTTAGTGGAGCGGCTCCGATGCTGGAGCTGGGGGTGACTCTCAGCTCTGGAGCCGGCGTGGAGCAGGAACTGAGTCACTGGAGCCAGCAAACTCGGAACACTGCGAACCCTAATATGCACTGTATATATATATATATATATATATAACATTTGGTTAGCTTCCGCCCGAATTGTTCATTCTGACGAAGGTCAAGCTTTTCACTCCACCTTAGACCTACAGTTTAACGTGGAATCCGAACCATGCCCCACCAGCAGCCCAGCGTCTTAACCACTAGACCACCCAGGGTACCCATTTATCTACCAACCACTTTCTTTATAGTGTGGAAGGATGAACAGTAGGCCGGGTCGAAAATGGGAGATATTTTTTATTTCTTAAAAAGTACACTATGTGAGAAGTTCCATTTTATCATTTTAACAAAATATTAAAATATGAAGCATGTGCAACCCCTGCTACCCCTAGCATATACCCACCCCCTTTTTTACCCTCATATTTGCATATATTTAAATGGGAAAAAATGTTATTTTTTAAAAAGTACCCTATGTGAGAAGGGTTTTTTTTTTTATCACTTTAACAAAATATTAAAAAATCAAGCATGTGCTACCCTACTACCACTATCACATGCCCCTCCTCCCTTTTTTTACCTTCATATTTGCATATGTTTAATGTTGTTATATGTTACATGATAAGTTGTTTGTTTAATGCTTGATATTTTTGTTTCAGATAAATAGAAACAATTTTTCAGATAAATAGAAATAATTTGCATTTGCTTTAATTATAATTTGAATTATCATAAATTATAAATTACATATAATTTGATTTTACTTCTGAATATAAACTATGACTACTAGAAGCAAGTCCTCAAATGCAGCCTTTGGATATCCTACGGAATTCCCAGCTGCCATGACTCCTTCAAAAGCAGATGTTGTGAGAAACTACCTTTTTGTGCGCCGTCGTGAAGAAGCTAAATCAAAAAGATCAGCAACTGCTAATGATTGTTACAGGGTTGTTGTAAAAGATATTGAAGGCATTTGGATGAAACTTTCCTTTCCTACGATTAACACCAAAGGTATCTATCTTCAAGACAGTCGACTAATAGAAGAAGCCTCAAAAGTGAACAAGGTGCCGTTACATCGAAGAAATGAAAGTTTTCCTTAAAAGTAGCTCAGTATGATGAAATGTTTGATATATCTTCTTGTGAATGCTATGATAAGGGAATTGATAGGAAATCTTGCAGGTGTAGGTATAAAATACTAATGGCAGAATGAGAGTCTTTTGTGGGTCAAAAACAAAGAAAAAATCAGTTAGGACCAATTGATCGCATAGCTAGTTCAACAAAGAAGAGATCTTTAGCAAGAGCCCAAGAAGCACTAAACCGTCAACTAAAAGCACAAGAAGAAATGACTGAAGCCACCAATGTTTTACCATCGGAATTTATAGAAAATACCGAAGAAGACATGGATGTAGATTCAGAGACTCAGGATGTAGATTATGAGGCCGATTTAGAATTGACTGAGAATATTCAGAACAGGCACTCCTATAAAAACTTAGCATTAACAGCAAATCGTTATCGTGTAAGTTGTAGAGCTGCTGCTGCAATAGTCAATGCAGCTTTAAAAGATATGGTGATCCTTAACCACACCAACATGCTTGACAGAAAGAAATTAGAAAGAGAAAGAAATCGCATGGGTGAAACAAATACTTTTAGGTCTAAATCCGAAAATCTGAAGATGGAGTGCCTTGAATTTGATGGAAGGAAAGATAACACATTAACTAAAAGTGGAAAGATAAAAGAAGAACACTATGTTATTGTGAAAGAACCTGGAAGCATCTATGTAGACCATGTCACACCAAATAATGGAACTGCTCGCTGCATAGCAGAAGAGTTGATAACTATTATTACATACTCGAACAGCACAGATACTATCAAAGCTTTACTGTGTGATGGTACTCCTGTAAATACAGGAAAAATTGGTGGAGCCATAAAACTGGTTGAAAATCATCTTAACAGACCAGTACAGTGGTTAGTGTGCCTCTTGCATTTGAATGAGCTGCCTTTTATGCACGTCTATAAAGCCATTGATGGTAAAACAACAGGTCCAAATACTTTTGTGGGTTCAATTGGGAATAAACTGAAAACAGATTTAACAAAATTGGAGGTAGTCAAATATTCTCGCGTAAAGGGAAACATGAAAGAAATTCCAGCAAATGTTGTGAAGGAGCTAAGCAGAGATCAAAGTGTCTCCAGTGCAAACTGGAGACACTTCTCAAGATCTCTCCACTCGATCCCCAGGTACCCTTCACCATGCTCGCTGGCTAACTCTAGCCAACAGGGTCCTTCGATTATATATCTCAACGCCAAATCCCGATAAAAACCTTCAAGATATAGTCAAGATTATTATGCAGTTCTATGCTCCAGGGTGGTTTTGGATAAAATCTCATCCTAATGCAACTGATGATGCATATGACTTTTGGCATTTAATGTGCTTGCTTCGAAATTTAGATGAACAACATAGATCAATCATAGAACCAGTATTAAAGAATAACGCCTACTTTGCCCACCCAGAAAATATACTCGTATCAATGGTAACTGATAAGAGACTAGAAATTAGGGAGCAAGCTATTCAGAAAATCATCCTTTCAAGAACAGGATTTTCAGGTACCAAAAACTTTGAGTTGCCTCGAACCCTCAATTTCCAGTCTACTGAGTACACCGAGATGATCGATTGGCAAAAAGAGCTTATTACTCCACCGCTGCTAAACAATTTTAGCGACGATGAGCTACTACAGGCTCGATGTAAGCCATTGGATATAGCTTCTTTTCCATGCCACAGTCAAAGTGTGGAAAGGGCAGTGAACCTAGTAACAAAGGCATGTCAGGAAAGAATAGGATATGACAACCGTCAAAAGTTTATCTTAAACTCATTAGAATCAAGGCGAAAATTGCCCAAGTTAGAATGGAAGGTCCAATGGAATGAGTAAGAAACATATGAAATAAAATTTCCTGATGATATTGAAAATTTCTTCCCTTTTGATATGATAAGGAACAATGAAAAAGTGAATTGAATTTTAGCACATATATTGTGCCTCTAATTTTTTCTTCTGAATATATTGTACTTAATTAATTTTCCTAATACTATACATTATTAAATAAAATATTATACGTTAATAAAGATTTATGTCATCAAAAAACCTGAATGTACAGGGTGTCCCGTAAGTCTGGACCCATAGGGAAAAATAATAAAATTACAAAATAGTCCAAAAATTTATTTATAATATATTTTTTTATTATTTTTATTATTATTTTATTATTTTTTTATTATGATCTTACTCCGCTGGAGTTTTATTTGTGGGGCCACTTGAAAGCCAAAGTGTACGAGGTCAAACTTCAGAACATTTTCCACCTTAAAGCACGCATTGTGGAGGCGTGTCAAGAAATTTCTGCGACTGTGATTCAGAAAGTGCTGTCGCAGTGGAGATTGCGTCTTCAACTATGTGTGCGACACAACGGCGGACACTTTGAACAGATTATGTAATAAATTTTTGGACTATTTTGTAATTTTATTATTTTTCCCTATGGGTCCAGACTCACGGGACACCCTGTAGAGTAAGTCTCGTATAAATGGAATATTCTTCAATATAGGTCAAAAAGTGAAAAATTGTGCCAGGGGTAGGAGGCTTTAAACAGCGAAAATAATTTATGAGGGGGTTGCTGTGTTCCATTCAAATCCCTCACAATATGTACCTTTTCAATATAAAATTTCGACCCATGCCTAAACTGAACAGCTAGGTTTTGCTGCGCGCCGGCTGCCGTCACCGGGTCTCGATACGGGCCCGATGGATTCGTAGTCAGCGACGCTAACCACTACACCACCGAGGCGCATATATATACATATATATATATATACACACACACACACACACGCACATATATATATACATATATATATATATATACAGTGCTTTTTTCTAGAAAAAAGGTAGCGGTACTCAAATTTAACGGACTTGTAGGGTGGTGGGGGAAATAACGGATTTTTTATTTTTTGAAAAAGGTACCGATATTATGTACCGTTGCGTACCGCCAGAAAAATATATATAGGGTAATTCAAAAAATTTTAACACTTATATGGGAAAGAATTACAGATGTCATCCAATCAGTATCACCAGAGATGTGCCTTAGAGCTCCGGAAGCAACGTTTGACCGCTTTCATACATGCATAGATATCCGTGGACAGCAAACAGAGACTGTATGAAGCACTGTTTGAATCACAAAAGATGCTTACAAATAAATTGGAACTAAAAAATAAAAACCCCATATAAATGTTAACATTCTTTTGAATCACCCTGTATATTGAAAAGGAGCACGAGAAGAGGCGCAGTAAACTTCCTACATTCTTTTATTGTGTCACCGTTTCGGAACACACTGATTCTATCACCATGGTTAAAAAACTTAGAATAACCAGTATAAAACACATACAAAAATTCTTATATAATAACCAATGTAAAATGACAAAAACAAAAACCTGCGACAATAAAAGCTAGAAAATCACAAGTATCAAATACCGTTAAGTAAAACTCAATAAATCTACCAACGACTCGTCAGAGTTAAGATCTGGTTTTAGTTTGTAAATATAAAGGCTTCCATGATTTTAAGTTTGAAATCAGAACTACCGCTAGCGACTATACTAAAATTTGACTGGGAAATCGGATTGTTGTTGTTCTACAGAATCTACAGAAGCTAAGGCTAACAAAGACCATAAGATCCACTCTAAGGTTAGCCCGAGAGAAAGAAAAGAGTAGGGGGTTAAGAGAAAGGAATAAGGGGTTAAGTAAGTAGCAACACCTATCACTCGTGGGTTAACATTCATTCAGAAAAAGAGAAAAAAAGACTCACCATCATCACCCGCCGGCCACTGCCGACAAGTCGGAAAAATAGTCGACGAGAATAGGAGAGGGGTGAAAGATGAAAAGAAGTAAAATAAGAACGCTTACAAACCATGCAAACACAGTCTTAACTCATTGTCATACCACGCAAACTACAGACATGCAGGTATGGAGAGGATAAGAAAGAAAAAAAAGTAGGTAAAGTTAAACAAAAAGTGGGTTAGTTTACGCTACGAGCTACATCTACGTTCGTGTTAGTCTAATTTTTTTTTTTAATAATTTTATCGCTGGAATCACACGCTAGCATGTCACAAGCTGGCATTAATCGTCAACAGACTCATCCCCGACCACCACCCCCAGAGCTCCCGTTGCCAATTGTTTTTTTTTTAATTTTAAACAACGTTAATATTTTTAAAATGCCTATCTAGACGGTTTTTAAACACATTGACGCTGGTAGAGTTCGCGACGGGCGCGGGAAGATATTCCATTTATCAATTACTTTAAACGTAAAGAAGTTTTTAGCGATATTAGTAATGAAACGTCAGTCACGCAACTTAAATCCGTTATTACGAGTATTGCTATTTTGAAAACTTCAATAAGCTCCCCCCTTAATCTCCTAGTTTCGAGTGAATGCAAGTCTAACTCTTTAATCCTAGCTTCATAAGGCTTGTTGCGCAATGACGGAATTAGTTTCGTGGCACGACGCTGAACCTTTTTTAACCTATCAATATCCTCACGCAAATACGGACACCAAAACTGAACGGCATATTCTAAATGAGGCCTGACTAGGGACTTGTAAAGGGGCAATATAATACTTCGATTTAAATTCAAAATTACGCGCTGTGAAGCCTAACATCCTATTAGCTTTTGAGCAAGACTCCAGGCACTGGTTCCTAATTTTTAAATCCTTAGATACGCGTACGCCTAAATCTACTTCCTCGTCAACGCTCGCTAACTCTCTATCATCCATCGTGTACGTGTAATTATTGTTACGAGAACCTATATGCAAAACTTTACATTTGTCTACGTTAAATTGCATCTGCCACTTATCCGTCCACTCCATAATCCTATTTACATCGTCTTGGAGCCTATTTCTATCGTCCTCGTTAACCTTACCGCTATTTTAGTATCGTCCGTGAATTTTGTCACGTTACTAGTCAATCCTACATCTATGTCGTTAATGTAAATTACGAATAGCAATGGGCCTAACACTGAACCCTGTGGGACACCGCTACCTACATCCAACCACCCCGATTCACTACCATTAACAACGACCCTCTGTCTCGTAGCACGAAGCCATTCCTCTAACCAGTTAGCTACCTGACCGCGTATACCCTGCGCTTTAACCTTCGCAATTAATCTTCTATGCGGAAATGTATCGAACGCCTTTTTAAAATCTAAATAAATAACGTCAGCCGCTCTATGCCTATCGTATTCGCGCACTATTTCGTTATAAAATTCTAACAAATTAGTTAAACAAGATCTATTGCGTCGAAACCCATGCTGACTACTATTAATCAAATCTCTACTTTCTAAGTGATCGATAATACGATCCCTAACTACGGATTCCAAAAGTTTACCGACAATTGACGTTAAGCTAATGGGCCTATAATTGCTAGCTACTGTGCGGTCGCCTTTTTTAAAAATAGGCGTGACGTTAGCTAATTTGAAGTCTTCAGGAATAATCCCCGTTCGAGTGACTGATTAAAAATCTTCGTTAAGGGGCCCACAATAACGTCTTTCAAATCTTTCAAATGTCTGGAATAAAAAGCGTCAGGGCCTGGAGCCTTGCTAACTTTTAGCCTATCGATATAATGCGCAATCTCACCCTCGTAAACAGTTATTTCATCCAAAATAGTCTCGCTACTAAATAGAACGATATCGTCCACGTCAGGAACATTATTACGTCTTCTACGGTAAAAACTGTTGCAAAAAAATTATTGAACAAATATTAAACGCACGAAGTACATCAAAGTGGAAATAAAAGTTTCACTTAAAATTCAAAAGAATGAAATAAAATAATTTGATGTTAAGACCAGTGAATGCGGGTTTGTGGTATACGAAGATTTCCAAAGAAGAGTCAGTTTTGGCGATCTTAATGTCAGATTCGATTTCAGAAGTGAATTCTATGTTAGGATGTTTGGAGTAAAGATACCCAAGAAATAGAAGAACATAGTCCGTGGATTTGAATAAAAGGGATGTGTCGTTAATATATCTTCTGTAAAAAACAAGTTTGAAACAATCACTCAGCCACTTGGCTTCATGGTGACAGAAAAATGCATTATTCAAGGGGTCAAGGGGCAAACCATCTGCACGCCTTCAGACTGTTTATAATACTCGATAGACAATTTAAATTGAGCTGATATCTATCGAAACCTTCAACTATACTTGTATTACCCAAGAGGTTATCCATACATATATTAGTAGTTTCTGTAACTGGAACACTTGTAAATATAGATTCCATTGTTCCCCAGTGGGGTAGGGGAATGGGAAATGGGAGGGGCGGGTGTGTTACTAGTACTTTCCCTGGTGGTTCTCCCTTAATGTGTACACTTAATTTGGTGCAGATTACCCAAGCGGTTTAGCCATATATAAATGAACAGACATCAGACAGGCATTATCATCATCCCATATATCAGTGGCGTCGGGTGAACTATAATTTATCCGGTAGAGTAACTCAGCCCGTCTGTTTTTCTGTTCCGCGAATTTCTTAATAACTTTCTGGTTGAAAATGGCTATTTTTGCTATAAAGTCTCTTTCAATCGAAAGGACTGCCGTTCCATTTAGCCGGTCTTGTCCAATAGTGTTCCTCAAGCAGGTTTTTACTCTTTTCAGAGAACTGAAACATCTTTCAGATTAAGCTGTTACGATGAGCGATGTTAGGCCAATGTTTACCAGTGAACAATACAGTCTTAAAATCTGTTTTCATGTACTGACGCGCCCATTCTATACGCTGCTTCTTGTGCCTGGGTGTTAATAGTGACTGAATTGTAGGTTTACGCGTCTTACCAATTGTTTGGAGGATTCTACATCAAGATGTTCTTGATACATTATGTATGCCAGCCTGCTCAAAAACCTCTTTACTCGAGGACAATGGATGCTTCGCAACTTCGCGCTTGATTACAGATACCTGCCGCCTTATCACTTTTCTTATAGCTTCTTTATCACTTCGCTGCCTCAGTTTTGTATCCTCTGCTACACACTTCTTTACAGTTCGATGATTTTATATTTTCAGTGAATAGCTTGACTAGTTTTCTTTTCTCAGTTGGGGTCAAATCCTTCTTCTTACCCATTTTCACCATTTAGATCTGTAAATAGAATACTTACTTAATAATTTGGAACAACATATTTTGCATATATTTCAATAAAACGAGATAATTATTTTAATTATCAAAGTATTTTATCGAAATTAATACCATCATATCATCAACGGTGATTATTTGCTATAAATTTCGTTGAAATCGGTGAAAAACTTTGAAAACATTGGAGAAAATGTAATCTGCTTAATAATTTGGAACGTAGCATATATATATATATATATCAGTGGCGACTGGTGAACTTTTCATCTAGGCATGCAAACAAATCTAAAAACGAGCCTAATAGCTAGGGGGTCTGGGGTGAGCGGTAGCTCCCCCAGCGGGTTCCGGGCAGAGCCCGGAAGCCAACGCTTTTCTATATTTTCAGAAGCATTTTCTAACATTCTAACAGGATTTATTTAACATATCATATCTTTTGGAATTTTCCAGATTAGCTGCAGTTGGACTGCTGTTGGACCCAATCACTTTTTTCAAAAAAATGGCATTTATAGGTTATTATTTTCCGAAAAAAAAAATTTGTGAAATTTTTTTTTTTTTTTTGCTTAAAAAGACATTGTGGAGAAATAATAATAACTTATAAATAACGTTTTGAAGAAAGTGATTAGAAAGTGTTCAAAAACAGGCCAAAAAAATTGTAAAATTACTCCTCAAATTATACATAAAAGCAAAAGCGGAATCGAAAACTGTATTCAATCGAACAAATGATGAGTTCCTCAATGATAAAACCTATTTTCTATTATATAAAGATTGAATTTTGCATCGATTCTATTTAGAATATGAATTATTAGGAATAGTTGACTTTTAAGCGTTTGACATGCAATATTTAAGGTTTTAATGGTTAAAAGGACTAAAATTAAGTGTACATACTTGAGATAAACAATAAACTCGTTTATTTCGCAAACAAATAAGGCTCATTTTAGTATGTTTTTGGCGAGAAGCCGATGCACCGATTCTTCTGAAAAGAAGCTGAGATGGAATTTTATGCCATAAGAACGGGGAAATAATGCTCATTTTGCCGTGTCGTGGAAGAGCAATCCATCTTTCAGTGATTTTGTTGTTAAGAAAGTCTGTATTTGGTGATCGTTACTTATATATTAATATTACTCTAAAACCTAATATTTATTTACATTTTAGAAGGCATGCACTGCATGCGTTGCATTCACTAAGGAAACGCCACACACACACACATATATATATATATTAGTGATGTAGCGGATGTCATTTTTTTCACATCCGCGGATGCGGATGCGGATGCGGATTTTTTATTTCAACATCCGCGGATGCGGATGTCTACATTTTCGTTATTTTTAGGATATATTCGAGATTTGTTGTGTTTAACGTATATAATAAGTTATTATAGAGAGAGCTGTAGCTATAATGTAGTATAATTGATTAATTGTACAATAATTGCTGTACTTTTCTCTGAACATATAAAATAATATCAAGCATCTAACTAATATAGAAATCAATTAGTGAATTCGTCTGCAAATAAATTCGTTATATTTTGTTGAGTTTCAGCCACAATTAAAAACCATAATTGTGTTACCAGGATGCGGGACGTGAACCCAACTCAAATGCACCCCACCGACCTCTTTCCCCAACCTCCACCCTTATAGAAAGAGATCTTTAATTAGCTTGATAACTATTTATATTAAGTTTAAAGTTTTATTAGGCATATTTATAAATGAGTAATTAAAATAAAGTAAACTAAGATGTTCATCGTTTAATGTTCAAATTTAATTATAGGAAGGTTATGCTTAAGGAACATTAATTTTTCTGCCTTTTCTGCTGCCAGTCTGTTTCTCTTTTCATCATATATTAATCCAGCACTGCTAAATAATCTCTCGCTTGGTACGTTTGTTGGAGGACAGGCTAAATGTTTCCTTGCAAGTTTACTCAAGTATGGATAGATATTCTGCGTATTTTTCCACCAACTAATAGGATTGTCACATGCAGCCAGGCGTTTTTCTTGGTGATAGCTCTCGATCATTTTTACTACATCTTTTGACATCGCGTAGGTCTCGTCATTGCTGCTTGACTCAAGAAACTGAGAGACAGATTCTGTGATAGATTTGCTTGTTGAAGGTGTTGGTTCTGTCACTGAAACTTTTATTCTTTTGGTGGGTGGCGAAGCGACAGATTCAAGAGATTGAAGCTCTTCAACTGCTTTGCCAAGTGATGATTTAACTCGTTCTAATGTACTAGGTGAAAATAACATAGCTTTGTAACGTGGATCTAAGTAGGTTGCAAGAGAGTAACTTCATACAAGAACAGCCTCTCGTCTTGTCGCTTGCATCACTTTTGCGCACAATGAACTAGTTCTATTAATATAGTAGAATTTGATAATTTCCGCTTATTAATGACATTTTATCTCAACGGTCCACATCCGCACGACATCCGCAGTCCAAAGTGCGGATGCGGGTGCGGATGCGGATGCGAGAAAATGTGCGGATGTTCCGCGTATGCGGATGCGGATGTGACCTACATCACTAATATATATATATATATATATATATATATTACTTGACTCAAGTCCCATCTGGAAGTCTCCAGGTTGGGTCCCATCTGATGCGTCTGTAGCGTTCCCATGCGTTTCGATCTCTTGCCATTTCTACTCTGTCTCGCCAACTCAGCTTTCGACTTTCGTGTTCTACTGTTCTCAACCATGTAGTTCTAGGTCTTTCCCTTGGTTTTATTCCATGAATCCTTGCATACATTATTCTTTTGGGCAGTCTGTCATCATCCATGCGTTCCACATGACCGAACCATCTTCGTTGGCCATCGTTGCCTCTATCTACGATATTGATCTTCACATATTGATCTTCACATGTGTGAGGTCTCTTACATATTCATTAGTCAACCTGTGGTACCACCTGCTATTGCATATTCGTCTAAGGCAATACATTTCAAAAGCTAATAGTTTCCTCTTCTCCTTTAGCTTTAGGACCCATCTCTCTGCTCCATAGATAGATGTTGGTAAGATTATTGATTTGTATAATTTTACTTTGAGGTCTCTTGATATGTGTTGGTCTTTCATATTTTTCTCAGTCTCTGCATTGCTGCATAGCCCAGGCGTATTCTCTCTAGTACCGCTCGGTTTATATCACCATCCTGTGTGAACCAGACCCCAAAGTACTTAAACTCCTCTATTTGTTCTATTCTCCCTGATGATAAACTAACTATAACTTCTTCTCTTGTTCTTCTAATTTTCATGACTTTTGTTTAATTTAAGTTTATATTTAGTTTGTATTTTATGCACTTTTCTTCTAAAAAGTTATTACGTGTTGCAGTTCCTCTACTGTTTCCACCATCAGCGTATCTTATTTACATTTTCTCCTTCAATTGCCACTCCTCCCTCATAGTTGCTAAGTGCCTCTGTCATCACCATTTTCAGAATAAATTAAAAAGATGGGGTGATATATATATATATATATATATATATATATATATATATATATATATATATATATATATATATATATATATATAAAATACAACTCAGAATGGTCCACTGAAATAACTTGTGTAGTACTTAATAACTCCGCTCCTGCTTAGGGGCCGTTAAAAACTACATAACACTATTTTTGCTAAAACTTGACACCCCCACCCCCTTGTAACGTTCCGTAACACTAGACCAGACACCCACTAAGATGTTATGTGACCCCCTAATAGTGGGTATCTATGTGTTATAAGGGGGTGGGGTGTCAAGTTTTAGCAAAACTAGGGTTACGTAATTTTTGAACGGCCTCTTATCATGAAAGCGACAAATCGAAGACAGGAAATCCCCGATCTGCATTCAAATATCAAATAAAAAATAGTGAAATTGTAATCCGGAAATGACTGATTCTTACATTATTACCCATGTCCATTATTTTCGTATAACGAATTCTTTTTCATTACAACTGAAATAAAATGAATAAACGATTTTTGGTTGTTTGTTAAATCAAGACAAAGGTACTGTAGTCGGTCAATAAAATTACAAAATAACACACCCATCAAAAGTTTGAACTTCACATCCGAAATCATCGGGCAAAATTTGTGAAGCTACAGTCAAAATCTGAGCGATTCGTGAGCTTAAAGTACGTTATGCTCTCACTGGCTTAAAATTTTGTTCAAAGTCTTTTGTATGAAATGTGCAAGTGTGTACCGACTAGATATTGGTAGGCTCTGCTTAACTTCTTAAAAAAAAAAAACAAGGCTTGGAGTACATACAGGGTGATCCAAAAAAGGTGTTCCCAAAAATAATTTAGTGCTCATTATATTTGGGAATACATTGTTTGGATCACCTTATATCCCATAATTCTTCTTAGCATAAGTCCGTGATTTTGATATATTCATATTGTATTAATATATAGTTTTCATTCCATGAAGGGGAAACAAAGTTCAGCTTCATCAAGTTCATCGGATAAAGCCGGAATATTCCAGGAGATGGAATGTCCATTTTGCAGAAAATCATTTCTTCTCAGTGAAATTCAAGATAATCGGTATGTGAACTAATCACAAATTTTACTATTGTTACTATTTCAAATTTAAATTAAAAAATCTTTATGCAGAAAAGAATACAAGTGACAAAGTTTTAAAAATTTTAGATATTTGTCATGACATTAATATATTCAATTACTCTAATCTGACTATGCCGTTGGAAGCATGGGGGCTTTTTAGGCAAAATTAATTGCATTTAGTTTATTTAATATCATTAATAGCTAAACAGGGCCCTACGGGCCCATTTAGCTAGTCCTGAGGTGCTGGGGTCTTCGGGCGCAGTAATTGGGGGCTGGAACACAGGTATGATAACAGTTGTTTAATAGCAGAATTTTATTTTGAACATATATGAACCAAGTATTTACTGTTTACTTCGGTACTTCATGGAAGGCACTGTGAAGCTTAAAATTTTCATGACTGCGTTCTTTTCTATAATTTGATTGCGGTGCTGGGGCCTTTGGGCCCAGTAATTGCTGGGGTGTGCTGGTCACACATATATTTTCGTTCATGTTCATTACTCATCACCCCTATGCACGATACGAAATTTGGTCGAAATCAGTTCAGTAACGTAAAAGTTTTTCTGCGGACAGACGACCAGACATTCGGGATTTATAGTAAGACAAACAAAAGATCGGCGCTACTCGCCGATTTTGCTAGACCTGCAGTGCTTCGGCCTTCGGCCCAAACCGAATTGTGGCCTACGACGTATTTTATTCTGAACATCAGTAGCCCTTTATCTGGATATCATTCCTATTCCTCTCACCTTGGGCCTCAGTAATTGGGGTGCCTGTGGCCCTCCAATTACTGGCGAGTCAATTATTTGGTTAATAAAACTGCAGAAAAGAACGCAGCCATGAAAATCTAAAGCTTCACAAATCTTGATACAATGCGCTCGGATGTGAAGCTCAAGATTTTCATGACTGCGTTCTTTTCAATAGTTTTATTGACCAAATAATTGAACCGACAATTTCTAGATATTTGTCATGACATTAATATATTCAATTACTCTAATCTGACTATGCCGTTGGAAGCATGGAGGCTTTTTAGGCTGGGGGTTCAATTGTTTGGTCAATAAAACTATAGTCATGAAAATCTTAAGCTTCACAAATCTTGACTGCGTTCTTTTCTGTAGTTTTATCGCGGTGCTGGGGCCTTCGAACCCAGTAGTTGTTGGGGTGGGGGGTGGGGTCACACATATATTTTCGTTCATTACTCATTACCCCCCATCCACCATACGAAGTTTGGTCGAAATCGGTTCAGAAACGTAAAATGTTTTTCTGCGGACACAGACAGACAGACAGACACATTTTTGCTAAATTATTATTATTATTATTAAATAAATAAAGAGAAATTCCCATTTAAACCAATCGAGGATAGCAGTATGACCGCAAAATGGGAGAGTGCACGAATGTTGCAATGCAATTGTAAATGTTGTTCAATGTGGCAAGGTGTTGCAAAGGAGTATGCAACAACGGGGGAGGAGGTTATGCAACAAATCAATGCTGCAAAGGGGGAGGTAGGGGACTTTGGGGGGAGAAGGGAGGATGACCTCCCCCCAAAGGAATAGCCTTAACCTAAGAGAGGGAGAGAAAGGAGAAGGAGGAGAGTCCTTGGAGAAGGTGGGATGTCCTCACCCCTCAAAGGGAAACCTAACCTAAGCCTTAAACTAAGGAGAGAGAGAGAGTTCTTTATTCCACCGGAGTTCGACGCATTATGAACGTTCAGGGGCCAAGCAGCGGTTATATAGAGGGTTGTGAGTTGCCAGATACCACTTATTTATATATGGAGGGGTTACCAGAGAGCACTATATATTTATTTAGATGAGTTACCAAATAGTATTTTTTAATTGTTCAGGTATATCTTATTAGGGTGAGTTGCTAGATACCACCATTTATTTTAATTTTATTTACATGAGTTGCCAAATAGTGTTTTTTAATTGTTCAGGTATACCTTATTAGGTTGAGTTGCCAGGTTGTGCCATTTATTTTAACTTATTTAGACGAGTTTCCACTTATTTATTTATTTATTAAAGGGAAGAGCAACTTTCTCCTTAAAATTGTTCAGCAAGAAAACTAATTATTTAAACGATTCCCAACATTAACAATAAAAGAAATACAGTAGACAATTAATCCATGGCTTAGCAAAAGAAATCGTTCATCTTAATATTAATAATAAAAGAAATACACAGGAATCTTTATATTGTACATTATTCCAATAACATATTCTCTAAGAATAATATTTAATTTACCTATAATTCACTAGGCAACAAAGATTTTGTTACAGAAGACCAAATAGGTGCTCCTAGCTAATTTCGGTATGCTGATTTCAAATCTATAATTAGATTTTTTCTATCACGTCTAGATTTTGTGTAAAATGCAAATCACTTTTAGTAAAATTTTCTACCACGTCCAGATTTTGGTTTTAATCGGCTTAATGCCAGTAATATGAAACTTGCTTTTCAAGGTTAAAGCAATTTTTTTTGCCAACTATATACAAATTCGAACAATTTTGATAAATAAAATTTATCCCGAGTTGGCAACACTGAGTCAAGAGCATAGTAACGGGCAACGGCCAACGGTCAGTCGCTACGTGACAGTCAAGCAGAACGGTTGTTGAAGCTCTCTGCTGATGAGCAAGTGACAGGTTGTGGTGACTTGTGTGTTTTTATAGCATTTGTTTTGTACTACGGTGTGTATTTCTTTTTATTTTGCACATCGTAATAATTACTTTCTACGTTTTTTCAGATATTGTATGGTAATTCAAAATGGCATCAAATAGACGTGCTTGTGTAAATCACCCAGACAACTTCTGCTTTGTCTGTGGACAATATACACCTAAGCCACAACGTAGAAACATAACAACAAAGATTAAACTTGCCTACAAGTGTTATTTTGACTGTAAGTTAGGAGACCAACAGAGGGACTGGGCAGCACATATTTGCTGTGCACAGTGCAGTGCAATGTTAATAGCTTGGATAAATGGTAAAAGAAAAGCTATGCCGTTCTCAGTCCCCATGGTTTGGCGTGAGCCGAAAAATCACTTCAATGATTGTTATTTTTGTTTGACAAAGATTGCTGGTTTCACAAAGAAAAACAAATCAAAGATCACGTACCCAAACTGCGAATCAGCAATGAAACCAGTACCACATGATGAAACAAATCCACCACCAGTTCCACCAGCAACGATAACAGACAGCAGTTCATCTGAAGATTCTGCTAGTGATATAGAAACAGGGAAAGATGGCATATATGTTCCAGATGCAAATATTTCCCCACATTTGTTAAGTCAAGCGGAGTTAAATGACTTAGTGCGCGATTTGGAATTACCAAAAGAAAAGGCAGAGTTGCTTGGTTCAAGACTTCAAGAATTTAATCTTCTCCAACCAAACACCAAAGTTTCCCATTTCCACCATCGCCATTTGCAGTTTTCATCATTTTACTTACAGGAAGAAAACGTTTGTTTCTGCCACGATATCAGTGGTCTGATGCAAGGGATTGGCTGTCGCTATGATCCAAAAGAATGGAGACTGTTCATTGACTCTAGTAAAGCTAGCCTTAAAGCTGTATTACTGCACAACGGCAATGAAAAACCTTCAATACCTGTAGCACATGCCACTGGCCTTAATGAGACTTATGAATCGATGAAACTGCTGCTAAGACTCATCAAATATAAGGACCACACATGGAATATTTGTGGCGACCTTAAAGTTGTATCATTACTTCTTGGGTTACAGTTGGGCTACACAAAGCATATGTGCTTTTTGTGTCTATGGAACAGCAGAGATGACAAGAACCACTACAAAAAACATGATTGGCCATCTAGAACTGAACATGTTGTTGGTAAATACAATGTGAAACACCCAGCACTTATTGACCCTCAGAAAGTACATCTTCCACCACTTCACATTAAACTTGGCCTTATGAAAAATTTCGTGAAGGGTATGGATCATCAAGGTAGTGGTTTCCAATATTTAAAGGATAAATTCAAAGGAATATTGACAGATGCTAAGCTAGAAGCTGGAGTTTTCACTGGACCACAGATCCGCAGTGTCATCCACGACTCATCGTTTCCATCTAACCTAAATGAGAATGAACTAGGAGCATGGACATCTTTCGTTGAAGTTGTCAAAAATTTTCTTGGAAACCACAAAGCTGAAAACCACCGTAAACTCGTAGAAAACATGCTTAAATCTTATGAAATAATGGGATGCAGAATGTCTTTGAAAATTCATTTTTTACATTCTCATCTTGACTTCTTCCCGGCCAACCTTGGGGCTGTAAGTGACGAGCATGGTGAGCGCTTCCACCAACAGATCTCAGTTATGGAAAACAGATACCAAGGTAATTTCAACCCAAATATGATGGGAGATTATTGTTGGTTCCTGCAGAAGGAGAGCTCGTCATCCTACAAGCGACAAAGGAAGAGGACACACCAAAGTTTCACTTAAGAACAGGAATTTGCCTTTCAGTAGTAACAACAAAATACTAACGCGCTTTGGGTGGATGGTTGGGCGCAGGGGTGGTAACTCCGCCAGCGGAATTCCGCTGTCTGTCTTAAGCCAGAATAAAGGAGGAAAGACATCCCTGTTCACTAATTATTTAAGTATGCTTAACATAAAACGTGGCACGGAAAAGTAGCTTAGACGGCTTTCGTAATAGAAGCGGGTGAGAAAAAAAATGAAAAATAGGGGTTTTCGGTTACACAAAATCTGGACGTGATAGAGAAATTTTGATATCAGATCTGAAATCAGCATCAGCGCTTTAGTAGGAATCAGTAGTTCACGTGTCTGTAACAAAAAAAAAGTTGAAATTTGTTGCCTAGTGATTCATGAAACGCTTTCATTTATTCTAGCACCTTAGAATGTATACTGTGTCTATTTACTTTTGACAATCCTTTCTATACACCTATATTTTTTATAAATAAATTTCAGCGAAAAATTTAAGCGAAATGGTTCAAAAACAATGCTACTTGACATTTTGTACTTTAGAAAGGTTGCTGTTAGCATATAAAAGCACATACCAGTACAGTGATTTACTCTAAAGCCAAACCTAAAGAGTCTGTTTACTTTTTCATTCCTCTGTATATATATACAGTATATATATATATATATATATATATATATATATATATATATACAAAGGTGGGCAGGACTGAGTTCCAAAAGGACCGAACTCCAGGAACTCGGTCCTTTTTAAGGACCGTGAGAGGGAAAGTAGGTCCTTTTCTCAGTGAGGACCGAAATGAGGAGTGACGGTCCATTTTTAAGCAATTCCGGACGGTCCGGTCCGGACGGTCTTTTTTAGTGATTTTAGTGTGTTTAGTGATTATTTGAAGTTCTAAAGAAGATGGATCGTTTCCTCCAGAAGACTCAGAAAGAGACTGAGACTGAACTGAAACTTGTTTCAACACCTGGAGGAGACGAAGAATCTACTGATGTTAGTGCTTCAACTTCAAGTCAAGCAACTAGCGGAAGAACTGAACCCGGCAATCCCGGCAATTTTTCATTTTAATCAAATTTTTCACCTATATTATATATAAGGACCGAGGACCGAGTCGTTCCTAGGTCCTATCTTCAGAAAGGACCGTGACCGGGACCGTCGGTCTGAGGCAAGGACCGGGACCGTCGGTCCTTTTTGAGGCCCGGGTGCCCACCTTTGTATATATATATATACACACACACACACACATATATATATATAATATATATATATATATATATATATATATATATATATATATACACACAAGATGTGTCTTCACAATTTCGTACATTTTAATATTAATTCGAAAGGAAAGCATTCGTTAAAACTTTTTATTCGAGGAATGGAAGAAATAACGGTATAAACACGAAGCAGGTGAATCGCCGAGCGCAAAGGCCGACCGCAAAGGCTGACCGCAAAGGTCCATTTGGCCTAATTTCAACCATACAGCCTAAGAAAAACTTCTCTCGACTCCAAATTTTGTTCCCTTGCTACTACAGTATATATAAAATCTATTTTATTTTTCTTTGCGTCTCTGTTATTGAAATGAAATAAAATGAATGAAAATGAAAAATGGAAAGGTTTATTATTATTAAAATTTTTATTATACATTTTTTTTTAAAAATTAACACACATGCACTTTGGAAGTACTCAACAATTGGAATTGAATAAAATTACTTTTGCTAGTGAAGGTAAAACTGAATTTAAAATTTAATATATATATATGGTGGTGCAAATTATAGTAGTAATAAGCTAAATCGGTTTTTCTTCTCCCCGAATTGTTAATTTTGACAAAGATCAAGCTTGTCACCCGCTTTAGACCTACAGTTTAACGTTGAATCCGAACTATTTTTCTTTGCGGTTAGTTTGTGTGGTATCTTCTCCATAGTCATTGTCTGTTATTGAAATGAAATGAATGAATGAAAAAATGGAAAGGTTTATTATTATTTTAATTTTCATTGCGATGATTCGACTAAGTTTATCGCCCTTCCTCTCGAGGATGAAGTGGTGAGTTGACTTCTTTTACTCACCAGTGAATAAACATTCCCTCCGCCATGAATCAAGAACCTTACAGTTTACCGGAATTATATCAAGATGGTGACATTGTAGCGTTGTCCACAATTAATTTTTAACGCGGCTGACCGGGATGGATTATTTCCAACGCAAACCGTTGATGATATTTGCAATGACGCTCCTTACGATCCGACGCAAGGGACTGCCGTAGAAATGTAAGTGCCTGTAATTTTATTTTTGTAGCCAATTATTCGCAAACTTGTTATTTATTTAATGTGCCTGTCAGAAAAAGCACTGTTCTGGATTATTTCATCATATTTATGGAGGGTTGTAGTAATTCATCTCATCACATTAAAAATGCTTCATTTAGGTATCCGCAATTATAGATTAGTTTGCAATTATGCTAAAATCCTGTTTTGTAACCATCTTTTCGTTTTGAAGAAACCCATGTCATGGACCTGAATACGGAGGTAGAAGATTTACCGAGCAGTCAACCCAACGATTGTCACATTAACGAAATAATGTAAGTATTTTTTTGTTTCGATCTTTTTTTTGGGGAAGAAGACACAATGTATTTTCATCAATTTATTAAATGAAAGAAATAATGTACAATAACCATCTTAAACTACAGAATATACAAACTAACATTATTGGTTACAAATATATACACGAACAAAACATCATACTATACAACGAGTATGCACAATCGGAAAACAGCTTTTTATCTATCTGCATACCATTTCGTCGTTTCGTTGAGTGTGACACGGGCCGAATAATTTTTAAAAATTTATAAAGTCTTTACCACGTGACATATGCATGAGAAATGAAAGGCATTACATCCCACACGTAATACTAAAATATCCTTGTAGCCGGAAGGGATTCCATACAACTTCGGGGATATGCAGCTGATCGAGAAATTTTACAATAACAGGGTCGCTCCAGGGTTGAGTCCCGAGTGAATGAAAATAGTACATGCGGTCCCTATTTTTAAAATAGATTGCAAACCAATGAATCCTTTTACTACCAATAACATCTGCGTTCACAATAAGGCTACCGCAATTTCTCGTAGATGGCAATTTCAATGATTCATTCTTCGGAAACACCAATAAATTTGGAACGTGTGATTCGTTCACTATTCATTACTCTCTGAAGTGTATTCGCATCCATTTTTTAAAAGTCAGTGACAATGCTCCTAAATCTGTCTACTTCTATTAGGGCTTGTGATTGACTCGAGGTAAACTAGTACACTTATAGGCGCGTCTGTAGGCTTGGCGAATTCCAATCTAACTGAGATGTTTCCACTCTGTTGTGGACTTAAGTGTGTACTTACACTAGCAGATAAGTCAGGTGTGATGTCAAACGGATAAAGGTTAAATTGATCAATGAATTCTTTCTGCGTTACCCGAATCCTGAGCTCATCACAATCACCTGCAATCTGGGCCAGATTACTATATGCTCTCGCGCAAAGCGGTAACACAGCGTCTGATGAATAGTTCGTATCCAATGTTCCTCCCAACGCAATGCCATTAACGTATAGTTATATTTTTAAGGCCGAAATTCTCGAATTTAAAGGCACTCTTTATATTTTCCACTCACCAAATTGTGTTCCTGCATTCCAATTAATATCCTTTTAGGTAGATTTCCCAGGGCGATGTTTTCTGTTTCGATGCCAACCCTGCTGGCACCGTGTATAGTTTGATCTGTACTCTGTTAATTGGATATTTTACTGTGGCGTGTAGTAAGTTTTTCTCAATTTCTATTTGTTTTGGTGAACTTAATTTCCCTCGCCGTACAGGGAGGTATGTCTCCATAATGTGAACCGTTGTGGTTCACATATGGAGACATACCTCCGTTTTGCTCCCTCTTCTTGATCAGCATCCAGATTTAAACAGATCTCAGGATTCGTGCGGGTGAGCTTTATTTTCATATCCACCCCATTCACAAGCAACTTCTGAAATGTGAAATTTGTATGCAGGCGTCCAAAACACTCATATATCTTTTTAGAATTTTTAAATTTGTCCTTTATACTACTTGCGTCTTTAGCTTGATAATATCCCTCGGCACTTAAAAAGGTATCCTTCGTTTCTTTGGAAAAGCTGAGGACCTTTTCCAGATAGGCTCGTAGGTGATAGTACCCCGTTCCTGCCGATATGTTGACCTGATTTAAACATACGTCACACTGGTTGAATATGGAGTGCAGAAAGTTTGTTTCAGGGTATACAGCAGATTTGTCATCACAGTCCGTTCCATCAGAATGGGCTATACGTAGTTTAGCGTACATGTGCACACAGCTTGGGTCAAAAACGTAAGGGCCTGTGCTAGGTTTCATTCGCTTAGAACACTTCTTTTTTGATATCCTTTTACGTTTAATGCCATGTGATGGTAATCCCTTCTTCCGGACAGTCCTCTTCTTCTTCCCACCATCTTTGACGATTTCGTCCCGTGTACGCTTTAAGTGTTTTTTTAGAGCTTTTTTAGGTTTAGCCCCAGCCAATATGTCTTCTGCAGTGTTAAGACCTGATTGTAGCGCTTTCGTTCCGAGGTATCTGGCGCCCCTCTTCATCAAAGGGACAGCCGTACGTAGTATAGTTGAAAAATGGATCCAAGTCCACTACCACGCTGGTATGTCACCCCTCGATAGAGTGTGAAAGGCTTTCTGTCCATTATAACTCAGTGCGTCGAAAGTGCAGCTTCATTGTTAAGCTCCCATCACCGAATGGGAAATTTTTTCCCTCAATCTTTCTTATATATATTGAAATATTGGTTATTAGATTAGTTGCGACATTCACATAATGGGGTCTGTCATATGTAATACTCAAACTCCTTCCTCTATGGTTAGAAATGTGAGCAATGCGCAGCAGGCGTGCCTGGGTATCCCCAACAAACTGGTGCTCCACTATATTGCTGTAAGTATGGCACATGTCTTGGGGGTGTATAGCCAGCAACCAATTTCTCCAATTTCATCTGATACATTAGGCTGGACAAGTCATGTTGTACTTCGTGAAATGTGTCTCTTTTGAAGGCTGATCGATATCGCCCCTAGGTCATAATTTTGAATACTCTTTGGTCTTTAATATTTCTGTTAGCCTTTGATTTTAGGATTAGAATATGTGCAGGGTTTCCTTTGTTTACGATTTCTTATACTAAATCAGTCGTAAGATTTGAGTTTTTTTAAACTTACGTTTAAGTCTCTCACAACAGCCTCAGCCGAACCATAGCGGGCCTGACCTAGTGTTACTACTGTACTGTAATACCGTGCAACCTCAATCCTGGCGATATGTATAGTTTCATCCCGAGTTACCCCGGTTTTTTCACACTCATCAATGTCTCTAAGAATCATAAAAACGGTATCTTTATAATCAGTATTTAAAAAGAGGGTGTCCAGCTGAATTTCACATATCCCCACCTCATACGAATCACGACCCAATTCAATGGGTCCATGGAGTTCTGTTACAAAGTTGGCTAGTGTGTTGTTAGGGTGTACAAACAGAGACGAGGAAGACGGGAGTGTGACGTAGAAATGGTTAGGAACCATGTTGCATACTATTTAAGCTTCATTATTGCATCAGCTTTTATATAGGTGCTGAAGCTTTCTGGGTACCCTAGCCGTTTCACCAGGCACATTTTTCTCTTTCCTGAACCTTTGCTTCCTAAAATTTTCTCAATTTTAGGCACTTTTTTTCCTAAATTAAATGCCACTTTCTGCAACTCCTCACGGTAAAAGCCTCCTGCGATTTCTTTCCCATTCAAATCTTCAACGTAATACATCATTATCTCACCTTTAGGTCTCATAGCCCTAACTTTAAAAATCTCACGTGTCCATCCTTGCTCAAATCCCTTCGCGAATTTATTTCCCGAACGCGACAGCCTTACATAATCATTGATTTTGAAACGCACAGTGTGGCAGTGGTGGTGTTCCATCTCTTCTCACCTCTGGGCGCGTACCTCTTTCTAAAACTTCGTTAAGTGTTGTCCCAATCGTGCGATGGTGTGAGCGGTTGTAGAATGAGGCCAATGATTCCAGAATGTCTAGAAATCTGTATGTTTTTATGTGTAAAACAGCGGTGCATGCGTTCCTTTATGGTACGTTGAACTCTTTCGGCTAAAGAAGCCTTATGTATAGAATTGGTAGCGTAATAGCTGATATTAAACTCTGTCAACATGTTCTGAAAAGCACGGCCTATAAATTCCTTCCCCATATCCGTACAAAAATAGCCAGGAACCCTGTTTTCTTTCAACATCAGCGTTTTGGTGGCTTTAGCAACTGTTTCAGGTGATTTACTTTTCAGAGGAATTAGCCACAGATATCTAGAGAATACATCTATTATGAATAGAATGTAGCGGTAGCCATCGTTATACACTGAATATCTTTGCATGTCTGTTAAATCTGCTTGCCAAATAAAGTCAATCGAAACAGCTGTTGTCTTGGCTGTTTTAAACCTTCTTCTCACAGGCTTATGAAGTGTATAAGCGTCCTGCTCCCGCAAAAAGCTCTCAACATCTTTTTTCCCTACTCCGTAAACACTTCTGTACAGTCTATCTACGCCTCAGTAGGAGACTGGGTTAGAAATGTCATAATAACGTCTTCTTAATATGTTAGCCATTTGCGTATTTTAGAGGCACGTGGGTAGGGTTGGCCGTTGTTTAACCTCTTCTTTCTCCGCTTCAGAGGGGTTACCGCCGGGGGTGATGGCGTCTTCAATTGTGTCACGTGCGATGCATGTTCCAAGTCTTTTAACCTGTTCAGATTTCCTATCATTGTTTTGGGGACATTTATTTGTTGTAGTCTTGCTTTAATATGCTTCCATCCTGATGGTGAGGGCCTATCCCACTTTCTCACCAGATCATGGACGATGTCTACGATATTCGATCCCTGTACCTTTGCTCCTTCCACAATGATCTCACCTGTATCGGTCCATTGTATGGGGTCCTCATTCAATAGATTATAAAGACTTAAACCTTTATTCCTCAATGTATGTGGGAGGGTGCTTTTTAATACATGCTCGATATTTGTGGCCGACCCATTAATCTTTGGTTGGTCAGCTCTATCGTCGGACACAGGTCCTATGTCACCATGTCCATCGTTCCCCGTGCTGTGCCTAATAACCACGGGAATCTCTGTCGGTTCTTATAATTTTCGTACTCGTGAAGAAATTTCTGCAGAGCTTCTTGGTATAAGATTCTTTTCTCATCAGGTGTTTTTTCACTGTTTAATAGGGTTACAATTCGCTTTCCATTCTTTTAAGCCTGCTTTTACGGGGATCTAGATCCGTGTCTGGATTCTTTGAACTTTGCAGTGAAGCATACACCTCGTGTGGAATCACTACCACTTTCTTCATTATATTAATCTAGTCAGTAAAGGACCCAAAACTGAAAATAAGATGGGGAGGAATGACCCTCCTCTTTGTACAATAATTCGTTTTTTCTTCCCTACAGTTTGACTTTTACGAGCGAGTGCACGTATTATGTTCTTGTAACGGCGTAGGCGAGCCTTCTGAGGTGGTTTCATTGATACATTGCAATTTATAACGTTAAGACAGATTTCACAGATGCATTTTAAAAAGTCGGAGTCGATATTTTTAGCAAACATCTGCTGCATTGCCCGGGGCAGTCGATGATAGATTTTTATTAATTCATGGTATTTCTTTAGCCTCTTTGTCATTCTGGAATATACACCGTTTCAGGCTCGTTTGGAAATATATTCGTTCTTAGAAGCACCCTAAACGTGTTTCGCGGATGAAGGTCGCAAAGCAAATATCCATAACGCGGGCTTGTAGCTTCTTTATAAACTTCCAAAAACTCCTTACGCTGATTCGGGAACATTTGATTGGCTAATACCCCAATACATCTCTACGTTGCGCGAATAAGACTAGATATTGTGTATTTAACGACACATCGCGCATGTATCTATTTTTGAAAAATAGATTCTGATTGATGAAGAACACGCTTATGTTAAGATGGTGGGAGAATACTGTAAATGTCTCGGCAAACGTTTTATCCATCTCCAACATGAGATCGTCAATTACAATGACTGTATGTTCATTTCCCTTTAACCAATTAACGTCATATACACCTTTGTGGAACAAAATATCATCTTGGTACTCGTTGAACACTGATTGATACGTCGAATAGCACCATATAACTTTATGCACAAATTTTGAGAACATCTCTCACTTTTCTTTAATGATTTTAAGCATAAACACAGTTTTACCACATCCTGTAGGTCTAGATATGATACATGTGGATGGGCTCGTGAACCTGAATTTTTCTACAGAATCCATTTCTAACAGGTCATACTCGTAAGTGGGTCATTTACAAAATATAATAAATATTTAAGTGATGACCCTTATATTCTACAGTCTTGCTTTTCCCTTCTCCCACAGAACCGTGAATGACGATGAGGTACAGCACCCCATCATCGATATTACAGATGACCCCGACAACAGTGTAGTTGTGATCACAGAATCCATCCCCGCTGACGAACCCTCTCCAGCGATACCTGTAGCACGCGCCATTTCTTACATGTTGTGGCTAAAAGTCTGCGTGAGTATTTAACAGAATTTAGAGATGAGTATCGCATGCTAAGCAAAAAGGAAAAATATGGCCATATGTTTCTCTCAAATAGTGCCCCGGAGTGTGAATAAAATGTGTTTAGTTCGTGAAAATCCCCCTATGCAAAAATGTCTAGTGCGTATTCTGGGGAGTGGGAATGATAAAACATTAAAACCGGTATTACTTCATGTATCGGAAAATTTCTCAAAACACCTACCCAATATAATGGGATACAAGTATTCATGTTGGAACAGCGCCGTACACGTTTCATTAGCTTATGGTGTGACTCACTCCTCCCGTCGAGCCGATCTGTTGTATGTGGCTCATAGTCATCTCAGAGCTTGAACCGACTGGACGTGCGCTCCTCGAATACGATGGAACTTCCTTTGAGCAGCATTCTCAACACCGTGTATGATGTGTCCATGATGAAGTCGTTGCGCGTGTTCAGGCGTAAAACCGGTGCCATTAACTATGTAATGGAAACGACTTGTAGACAAACAAACAAACGAAATGTTGTTTATTTAAGTGTTGAGGAGATGAATAGAATCTTTGTGGTAGTTGAGAAGTGGAGTGAGGATCGTTATAAAATTGATGCAGGTGTAGGTACAAGAAGAGCAGATTAGTGACACCCCCTCATATGCCGTTGTTTGTACGTTGTGTATAAATAACGATCGGCCATGCATTGATATACGGCTGATGTGGAAGAATGCTTCTGATAATAACGCTCTTGTCACTACGCGAAACCGTTTCATCCTCGACAGAATGTTTGAAACCGTCGGATTCCGCAAGCTGAAGCCTATATTAGACGCGCGTATTACGGATATGCTTTATTTTGATATGGTTCTTGAATACGCATACACCGCTCTGCTCGGTGGGTTTACCGAGTGTAGGACTGAACAAGGCGAGAATGGTCTAAAGCTGGATGCTTATTTAAAAGGGTTAGACTCTCTGAAATATCATGAACTTTGGTACAAAGGAATTGAGCGGTACAGGGCTGAGCTCACCTACACCGTTCACCCTGAAGAACTATTTCTTTATATAATGAGCAGCTGTCGTAACGACTTAGAAGATTATTTCAACTGCCGCTATGCAGTGTGAAGAAGAGTTCACGATTGAAAAGCTCGGGTCGGTAAAAATAAACCCTCGATTGGAAAGGAGTGTTTATAAACTTGTATTTAATAATGATGTTGTGGCTAACGATGACCTCTTTGTGCGTGCTTTTGATTGTATTCTAGTCGTATTTAAAGATAACTTGCCAACCGAATGTAAAGTGGGCACAGAAATAGTATTGAACGATATGAATGCCATTTACATAGAGTATAGGTCTCCCTATAACTTGCGCGGTGAAATAATATTAAGCCGTGTTTACTGCGTAGTGCAAAGCAATAATGATGTGACTGTAGACTCAATTACGTGAGTTTAATGTTTTGCGCACTAGAACAAAGTGAATGTATTTTGATGAATTTTCAATATATTTAATTATTAACATAATTGTGTGTATATATATATATATATATATATATATATATATATATATATATATATTTCTCCTGTACTGCTATATTGATGGTTATACTCCATCGTTTTGTATTTCTTATTTTTTATTTTTTTATTTTGTGCAGTAGAAGATAAAGTGTATGTATTTATTTTCAATATATTTAATTATTTAACATAATTGTGTATATATATTTCTCCTGTGCTGTTATAGTGATGGTTATATTTTTATTTTTTATTTTTTATTATATACATATTCCTCGTTCATATTTCTTATACTATATTATTTTTTTTTTATTTTTGATCATATATATTCCATTGTATATTTATTTTCTATATATTTCTGGCTCCAATAATTCGTCTAAATAAGCAGAATGATGTAATGGTGTTTTATTTAATTCTTTTGGTTGTAAACGATATTATTATTCAATTATATGTATACCAAATTGCTAGTTACGCCTTCTAAACCGACTGACGGATTTCTAAGCCAACCGTCAAGAATATATGCTTTAGTTAAATAAATAGCGCTATCTGGCAACTCAACCTGTACACCTGAACAAGCCATTTACGCCTTCTAAGCCAACTGACGGATTTCTAAGCCAACTGTCAATAATATATGCATTAGATAAATAAATAGCGCAATCTGGCAACTCAACCTGTACAAGCCATTTACGCCTTCTAAGCCAACTGGAGGATTTACACCTTATAAGCCAGCGGGTGCTCGGCTGAAGTCTTAATATGCGCTTGGCTCCTGCCAGGCGAACACCTCTCTTCCTCTCTCTCCTCCTCTCTTTCTCTTGGGAGATAACTCCGCCTCCAAGTTGCATAACCCCTTGTTGCTCTTGCAACATTCACCCCCTTCATTTCATACCCCTCCCCCTTCATTGCATAACCCATCTCCCCTTCATTGCATAACCCCTACCCCCTTTGTTGCATAACCCCTTTGCAACATTTATCAACATTGCATTGCGACATTCCTGCACTCGTCCATTTTTCGCCCATACTACTTACGCTGATACTGATATTTTACTGTTCTTGTAAAATAAATAAAAATATGGCGCTCGGAAAAGATGTTACTGACTGTGAAAGGGGCATGATAGTACGAGCCCGTTTGGTTGGAGTCCTAGTATTGAAAGTCCCATGATTGTCCTTGCCTCTAAAGAAACAGTCCCCAAGATTATGAATACATGGAAAGAAATGGGAAAAACTACACCACATAAGCACAATAGTGTTCCCATTATTCTCTCCAACTCCAACTTCATTCGAGCCTTTGCATTGGTTGGTGTGTATGAAGGGCTTTACTGCAGTTGCCATAATATCGTTTTGACTGATACTGGTCTCTGCAGACTACTGCTAAGTTCTGAACGAAGTTTTGATACCTCAGTCTTTGGTTCATACTTCACATCTCGTAATAAGGTTCTTCTGTCACATTCTGGCAGTGTTGCTTTACCCCAACTATATAGTTTATTTAATATAGTTTTTTTTAATTCCCTTCCATGTATTCATAACCTTGAGGACTGTTCCTCGAGATGCAGGGACAATTACGCGACTCTTAATACTGGGCTATAAACCAAATGAACTCCTACTATCATGCCCCTTTCACAGTCAGTAACATCTTTTCCAAGCGCCATATTTTTAGTTATTTTACAAGAACAGGAAAATATCAGTATCAGCGTATTAAAATAGATGTTCTCACTGTTATATTAGAAAATACAGCACCGAAAATATGTGTTTCTATTATTTTGTCCAACTCCTGTATATATAAACAAACCTGGCAGGAGTTTCGTTCAACGACCCCTCATCGTACAGAGGTCAGGCGAGTCTTGCCTCTACCTCTAAAGTTGTCTTGGTCGAGGAGAGAGTTGCTTTCTTGAACGCTTTATCTCGCATAACGAGGTGTATATACTACCTTTCCTGCATGTTTTCCAATATTATTTGGATGGTTGTGGGGTTCAGTTTGATATCAGGAACCAATTTGTCAATAATGTCATGTGCAAATTATTGTGTATCTCTCCCTTTTTTTCAAACAACTACAGTTTTAATTTATTTAATATTTTCCAGTAATTGAGATGAATCCAATGATTTGAGCTTTGAAGTTTCTCTTTATTACTTAATTAATAATAAGTCCTGTTATGCGTGTAAATAACTTTTTTAGAGCAGATCCTTTTGTCATATTACCAAAACTTAGTATCGTATTTAAGTTTCTAGGCCTCTTTCTTGTTGCTGTATTTGCTGCTTTGCAGTTATATTTTGGCTCAACTTGGCAAACTGATCCAGATGAAAAGCACGCCCGAAGCAAGTGCCCCTCCAAAACATGAAGTTTATGACGATTCTGAAGAGAAGGTGGATGGAACGCTGAAGTGGTGCACAGAATGTGAGGAGTTCCCTTCGGGAAACTGTGGCTCTCATTTAACTATTCCTTTGTCACAGGCAAGAATTACTGAATCTTACTGATTGCTAATGAACTATAAGATATTAGGTCTGGAATGTACAGGGTGTCCACAATGTCTTGTCACCCCCAGTAAAATACGAACTTATTTTCGTTTTTCTTTCAGACTCATTTGAAATGTGTTATAGCAGCGACTATACAATTGAACAACGCATATTGGCTAGTACCTAGGTCCATGAGAGACCACGTAATGGCAAAACCATTGAAAATATTCATGCAGAATTCCAGGAACGATTGAATCGTGCAGCTCCTCCGAAAAGGAGCTGCACCATTGAATCGGTCCTGGAAATCTGCACGAATATTTTCAATGGTTTTTGCCATTACGTGGTCTCTCATGGACCCAGGTACTAGCCATATGCGTTATTCAATCGTATAGTCGCTGCTATCACACATTTCAAATGAGTCTGAAAGAAAAACGAAAATCAGTTAGTATTTTACTGGGATTGACAAGACATTGTGGACACCCTGTAGTTGGATGGGGAACCGATTATGTAGCGACGCGTGGTTCGGATCCCACGTAAAGTTGTAGGTCCCCTCCATCATATGGCCTTAGGTATTGCGAAGGAGGTTAAGCAACCCCATCAAATAAACAAAACACACTTACAAAGTTCTCACAGATTACAAATACAATTTCAGAGTAAGCATACAATAAATTAATTATAGACCTACACCCATTTGGTCGACAAGACCAAATGGGTCATTCGTAGCCAGGACTTCCCAACGGGGTGGGGGTCGAAATTTTAGAAAGACAGACCTTTTTTGTGCAACGACCTAGTTACTGCGGAGGGGGTTTAGAGTAGTTAAGTTTAGAGTAGTTTAAAGTAGTTTGTTAAGTTTAAAAAAATGCAAAGAAAATGCCAAAAAAATGCAAGTGTTTATTTACTAATGATATTATATATTGTAATATCACATCATAAGTTATAACTATGCTTACAAAAGTGGACTTTTCCTGTCAAGGAGGGGGAGTCGTTTGACCCCCACCCCCGACCCCCACTGGCTGCGGGCCTGACATCGACACTCTAAAAAACTAATTTAACCTAACCTATGCTAACCTAACCTAACCTAACTTAATCCAGACTACAATAACACGTCGATTTTATGTCACGTCGATGAGATGTTGTAAGACCCGATATTAATAGTGTTATTTTAGTCAGTCTTATTAGGACTTAAACAGGATGATTTACAGTAAGAAAATAATGTTTAACTAAATATAACATCATTTTCATATCTCATATATGAATCTTAAATGTTTATGCACATATTTATCAATTATTCATTTTTTTTATAATTTTTTAGATGGCATCTTTAGACGAAAATTAAGAATTAAAGTTTTACGCTTTGTAAAGTTGCCATATAAGCTTGAGAAGCTCCAAAAACAGTTCTTTACCTTAGAATGAGTTTGTGAAGAAAACAGTATGTCTGTGAGGCGAGTATAATCAGTACATTGCGAAATGTTTTCCTTTTTAACTTGAATAAGAGGAATTACATACTTGGACAACTGCGCATTATTGTATGTTGATTTGAGAGATGGGACCCATGATTGAAGAATCTATATTAAAATAAACATAATTTATCCTCATTCACTTCCAAATAGGCCTTTACTAGGTATCGTCATAATGAGCAACAGTGAAGTACACTGACGAATGACGTTATAACTTCAAAAGTTTATCACTGCTCTATTATAAACACGTAATTGTTTACGAGTACTTTAATTTAATTAGAGTAAAGTTTGTTTTCGTAATCTGAAAACACAACTTCATGTGCCAATTTGATTTTTGGCTGAACTACACGGATAAAATTACCTGCCTTTTCGTTTCATAATTCTCTAAACGAGTTTTTCCTTTTCAGTTCATAAAATCTAAAAAAGATTCTGTTCAGAAGATTTTAAGTGAATTGGAGACGAAATTGTTCGCCTTTTCATCCTCTATCAAAGGAATGACTAAAGTGCTCGATGACGTTTCGTCAGCTCTGGAAGTCACTCTCAAGTTCGTTTTTTTGTTTTATTTTATTCTTGTTTTGTATTTTATACTATCGTTTTACTTTATATTATGTTGTGTACTGCTTTCATTACGTTATTAATCTTTAATATACAGCATTCAGTCAAAAACGAAGCGAGTGTTTACAAATGTTGAAGCAGAAAAGGTCAAGCCAAGTACGATTTAACCCTTTAGGTCCCAAGAGTGCCTCTCCATAGACTGAATAAAATCGTCTGGCGTCAGCTAAAGTAAAATTAGTAAATTGACACTGAGCACGAAAGGGTTAAACTAATATAAAAATTAAGCACTCTAAACTGTATTAGTGTGATGTCATGTAACGTAGAAGTGGAACAAAGTGTCTTTCATAGTGTCGAAATTGAATGTATTTGTATGGAATTAATTCGTTAGGTGTGGTTAAGTCATTTAGGTTATATTAATCCAGATAACAAACATCCGAAGTCGGTATTTAGTATTTAGTATACCCCCAGTGGCGGTTCCTCATATGGGCAATATGGGCAGCCGCACAGGGCGGCATTTGTGGAGGGGCGGCATGAGCGCCTGCAAAAAAAATAAAAATAAGAATAAATAAATAAAGAAATAAATAAGAATAAATAAATAAAGAAATAAATAAAAATAAAAAATAAATAAATGGCACAATTTGATCCTATAATGCAAGAGCACATTAACCGTGTCCAAAAAGGGACCTCCAGTCACACCAGCTACCTCGGCCACCACATACAAAACGAACTCATTGATTTGTCGAGCAGCAAGACCATTTCAGCAATGGTGAGCGACATCAAACAATCAAAGTTTTTTTCAATAATTCTAGATTGCACTCCAGATATCAGCCACACTGAACAGTTGTCAGTTGTGATTCGGGTTGTGTCACTGGAGGGGAAGCCCCATGTAAAGGAACATTTCATGGGGTTTTTGGAGGCAGAGGAGTCCACTGGTCAACATTTGGCATCTCTGATTCTGAAGAGACTGGAGGAGCTAAAAGTTCCTTTCATGGACTGTAGAGGACAATCATACGACAACGGGGCCAACATGAGGGGAAAAAACAAGGGTGTTCAATCCAGGCTCCTAGAAATTAATCCCAGAGCTCTGTTTGTTCCATGTGGGGCTCATTCTCTGAATTTGCTTGTGGCCGATGCTGCTAAGGGATCTATTGATGCCACAAGTTACTTTGGCATCTTGCAGAAGCTTTACAACTTGTTTTCAGCCTCCACACAACGATGGGCCATTTTGAAAAAACATGTGAACATCACATTGAAGATGTGGTCTGATACAAGATGGGAAAGCAAGATCAAGAGTGTGGAGCACCTGAGATATCAGGCAGCTGCAGTGAGAGATGCACTGATCGAGGTGAGGGACCACACCAAAGAGTCTGTAATAAAGGTCGAGGCTCAATCTCTGTCAGAGGAGGTTGGGTCATACCGCTTCGCCATTTGTTCAGTGGTGTGGCATGACCTGTTGTGCCAAATTCAGCATGTGAGCAAGCAGATGCAGTCTCCTAGCATGCACGTTGATGTTGCAGTAAATCTCCTAAAAAAACAGAGAGAGGTCTCCGCAATTACAGGGCAACAGGTTTTGTGGCTGCACAAATGGCAGCCACAGATATCTGTGAACAAATGAATGTGGAGGCTGTGTTAAAACAAAAACGGCTGAGGTCCACAAAGCGGCACTTCTCCTATGAAGCATCTGATGAGCCCTTGATTGATGCTTTGAAGAAGCTGGAGGTGACATTTTTCAATGCAGTGGTTGATGCTGCAACATCAGCCATTCAGGAAAGATTTTCCACGTTGGAAATTGTGGGAGAGAAGTTTGGAGTGCTGACACATTTCCAAAATCTCACATTTGAGGAGCTGACAGAACAATGTGTGAACCTTAGTACTACACTACACTTTAAGGGACAATCTGACTTGGATGGCAGAGAGCTTGCACAGGAGCTGAAGAACTTGCCTGACTTGCCATCAAAGACCATATCCTTGCTTGAACTGCTGACATTTATCCATGAAAGGGAGCTCTCTGAAATATATCCAAATTTGTGGACTGCTCTCAGAATTGGTCTTACTCTTCCAGTCACTGTTGCTGAAGCAGAGAGGAGCTTTCAAAGCTGAAGCTCATCAAATCCTACCTGAGGTCAACTATGTCACAGGAACGCCTTACCGGTCTGGCCATCATCAGTATAAATCATACAATGCTGAGCAGATTTCATATGATGATTTAATTCATGACTTTGCATCAAGGAAGGTAAGAAGAGTCAGGCTTTAGATGGCAGTTGTGCTGTGGTGCATTTATTTTGTTCTTGTTCAAAGTGTAGCATAATAATTACCCTCTCTTAAGTGTCTTTTTCTATTTATGTGATAGAGCATTTGTACAATTTAGAAATTTGATTCTCTAGTTTATTTATGGCAGTTGTGCAATTTAATTTGTTTTCCTGTTCATAGTATCATAATTACATTCTCTTAAGTGAGTTATTCTATTTACTGATGAAGGATTTGTAAAATTCAGAATTTGAGTCTTTGTTTTGGTTCTGAAGTTCCAACAATTAGTCCAATAAAAGTTATTTTGTGAAAGAGTTATGTCTGACCTTTATTTGGGGGGATTCGAATGTGTGTGTGTTGGCGAACAGGGGGGGGGGCGCTGAAGGTGAGGTTCGCCCAGGGCGTCATGTAAGCTAGGACCGCCACTGTATACCCCAAATACCGAGGTCAGCCCAATGATTTCTTCCTATCTGGAAGAAAGTTAGGTTAGATTACATATAACTAGATTACGTTTTGAGGTTAGGCTACAAAGACTTCGATCTCGTGGAAATAAACATGAATCAATTAGAATTTGTCATTTACAGAAGACCTAAACAAAATACACTTGCATAAGTTAGGTTATGATAAGTTAGGGTAAATTAGATTATATATAAGTTAGATTCGTTTAGAAAGTCT
Organism: Bathynomus jamesi; assembly: GCA_023014485.1. Lineage (NCBI taxonomy): Eukaryota > Metazoa > Arthropoda > Malacostraca > Isopoda > Cirolanidae > Bathynomus > Bathynomus jamesi. The sequence continues at coordinate 786,747 of JAJOZX010001461.1, forward strand.
CCAATCTTATCTAAATAGACATAAATGCTTTTAAATTTTATCACTTTCAAAAAACTGAACAAACTACACTTCCATAAAGTTCGCATAAAAAAAAAGAACATTAGTTAAGATTTTAACTTAAACGATTCTCGATGTTAATTATTTATTTGTAATTAAAAGGGGAACAAGAAACTAAAGAATATCAACAAACCCACTAAATATTTGGCGTGGGTCATCATCAGTTTCACAGCTAAAGCTTCACCATTCTTGTTCAGATGAATGATAAAGTTATGGTCTGGAATCAGTGTCGGCTTAAGGCATAAGCTAACTAAGCTTAGGGCTTCACAATGTGAGGGGCCTCTTAGATTTATTTATTAAATCTAAATTTATTAAACAAATTTATTTTTTATCGTATGGGGCCTCTTAACTTGATATAGCTTAGGGTCTCAGCATGTCATAATCCAGTCCTGTTTTGAAATATGTTGATAATAAAAAAATTTAACTTATAGTGGATGTTCTTTGTTGTCACTTCTAATTTTTTTTAGTTCCTACAACATCTTATTGTTTCAGTAAATATACTCATTAGGAGAAAATAATGAATATAGGTAATGAAGATAGTATTTACTTGCTTCTCTGCAGGGAGTTCGAAACCGTAAAGAAGAACACAACAGAACTAACAACTCAAGTAAAAACTCTCAAATCCTCTTGTGAAATGACAACAGTACCCTCGGAGGAAAATCTGCTTACCCCCTATGCGAAACTTTTTCAGAAAATTGTGAGTTTTTATAGTGGTGTTAAGCATTCTATAATTACACTGCCCAACACCAATTTTGCTGATTTAATTCTAACACCTGTTTTTAGGTAACTTTGGTGTGCTGATTTAAAAAATCACCTTAGTTTTTGCCTATCACGTCAGGTTTTCGAGCAATCAAATACGGAGATATCGCATTTTGGCAGGGTTATGCCCAATTTTTTTTCTTTTCAAAAAATAAGTTTTTACATACTCAGAATCAGCATGGAAAAGTAAACAATTGTGCAGGGAGTGAACTTTAATATACAATGGTATATTGACACATAAAGTGATTAAAATGTTTAAATAAGAAAAAAATGAATCCATGATCATGACGTCACGCTCACACCTGGGGAAATCACAGATACCCAAGATTTTAATATGTTGTACATGACCTTTAGATTAATGCCAGATTTGCGTATTCCACAGATAGAATTTTAACAGCAAAACAGCTGTTAACAGGTCTCAAAAATCATCAATTTTGATAAGTGCCCTTCATGGATCACCCAAATAGGCATATTGCATTGCACATTGCACGAAAACCTGATGTGATGGACACAATCTAAGGTGATTTTTTAATTCAGCACATCATATTATCCAGAACAGGTCTTAGAATTAAATCACCAGCAAACATTTTGTTTTTGTTGGGCAGTGTTATTTAACAATTTTCCTGTAAATGACTGATCCTCATGTGAAAGATCATTACAGATTTTAAGTCCCTCATTCTTCATTCTTCGTCAGAGGTGAAGATAATTGTTTATGTTTCGGCTGCGTTAATTGATATTGATATAGTCTAAGGAGGAAATTGGTTCTTTATAAGAATGGTATTACCGTTTCATTTGCTGCACTAATAAATTAGTACAGTATTTCCTTCCAGTGAGCATCTGACAAAGGGTGCAAGGGATGCGGTGGGGTAGTACTAAACAGTTATCGTTGATAAAATATCTATGAAAAAATCATTTTCAGTTTGTAGGATCATAACGATACTTTCCACAAACGCTAGTACATCTATTTTATTAATTGGATTAATTTTTACTAAACAGTTATCCAGATATTATGTATAAGCGTGTGGTGCGTCTAAATAAAATCATAATTACCTACAATAGGTATCGGGCATACGTTGAGCTGCTGTTGGTACTTCGGAGAGCTACTTCGTGGCCAGTGTCGTAACATCGCTTCCCGTCGATCAGCGAAGTTAAACGACATTGAGTTGGAGAGGAGACGGTCCTCTGCGTTCAGATTATGTAGCGACCCGTGGTTCGAATCTTGCATAAAGCCATAGGTCACTTCCGTCATATGACCTTAGATCAGGACTTCCCAACCTTGGGGCCGCGAACTAGAGATGGAACCCAGTTTTAAAAAACCGGCTTTTAACCGGTGATGAAAATGTTTAATCATCGCCGAAACCGGCGATAAGAACCGGTTTTCACATTTTTGCGCAAGTCTCCGATCACTTTGGTCCATTTTCTATGAAACAAACATTTTCAAACGTTTAAAAACATAGTAATTACTGTACGTTTTGCATCGTTTCGTATCGTGTTTTGTTTGTTTATAAGCGTAAATAATTGATGCTTCAGTCTTGAATGTTATGTGGATGATTGCACATTGATCAGTTAAGATTCTAAGATTTAATACTCCATCATGTCAAAGAAATCAAATGCTTGGTATCATTTCACTCGTAAGAATAAAAAAGAAGCAGTGTATGACATGTCACAAAGTTTTAAAATATTCATGGCATAAACATCGACCAGATTAATCAGCCATTGAAGAAACAAAGAACAGTGGAAGAGTTTGTGCAAAAAAAGTCCATATAAGAGGAAATTTCGAAACTTGCGTGTGTAGATGGACTGTTTCCAATCAATTGCTAAAAGTGAATTCATTCAAGAAAGCCTAAGAAAGATAAAATACGACAAGCCTCATTCAACTTCCCATAATGGTGTCAGGAAAATGGTGCTTAGTTTTTATGAGAAAAAGAAACATGAATTGGTCACTACTTCAAGAATCAGGTGAGACAAGGAATCCGCTATTCATTAACTATGGATGAGTATACATCTTTGCAAAACCAAAGATATATTAATATTAATGTTCATGATGAAAATCAACATTGGTCTTTTGGTCTCATGACAATAAATGGTTCTCTCGATAGCACCAAAACTATTGCAATCGTTAGGAAAAGATTGGAAGACTTTGGCTTGGACCTAGATAAGCATATCGTTGGTTGCACCACCGACGGTGCCTCAGTAATGGTCAAATTTGGAAAAGAAATAGTACCTGATCACCAGCAATGCATTGCACATGCTATACATCTCGCGGTTTCGGATGATTTGTATTCAAAAACTGCTGAAAATTCAGTTGAAGGGGAAAGTGACCCTACCCCTGAAGATGAAGCCATCGAAGAAGATGAACACTCTGCACATGAGTTAAGCGAAGATAAGTGTGAAATTTTATGCACTGATACAATTTTTGAGTCCGACATAGATGACGTAATTTTCTTCCAAAACTTGGAGAAGATTACTTAAAAGTAATAAATAAGGTGAGAAAAATCTGCCGCATATTTCGAAAGTCTCCTTTGAAAAATGAGAGATTGCAGGATTTTTTGAAAGATGAATTTAATGGAAAGGAAATGAAGCTTATCCTTGACTGTAGAACGAGGTGGAACAGTCTTTTGGCCATGATAGAAAGATTTTTGAAACTCAAAAATTGCATGCCAAAGGCCCTCAAGAGTGATACGCTCAACAGAGACGATTTCAAATGAAGAATGGAATGCTCTAAAGAGCCTCTTTGACACGCTTCGTCCACTGGAAATTGTTTTGAAGGGACTCTGTCCCAAAGACGCAAATTTGCTCAAAGCTGAATCTTCCATGAAGTTCATTTTGGATAAATTTGAAAGCAAAAACAATCCTTTAGCTTTTGAGCTACGTCAGTGTCTCATTGATCGCTACTCATTGAGAAAACAAAAAGAAGCTGTCGCCTTGCTGAGTTTTCTCCACAATCCCGAGGTCTTGAAAAATGAATCATCAGCACCGTTCCTCTTTCCTTCAAGACAAGCACTTAAGAAGTATGCGGATCATACATTTAAGAGGCTTTTTCCAGAAGCTTGCCAGATTTCAGAAACAGACGACCAAGTCCAATCAATTGCTTCGAAACTCGAAGATTCACAATGCAGCTCAGGTCGTGAAGTAAATGATGACGATCAACTTATGAACGAGTACATGCGTGAGATGAACAAACTGAAAATGAAACCCAACAAAGATTCTTCTGAGACCTTTGATGTAAACAATGAATTCAAATATTGTGAAGCTACTTTGAATAGAAGCGAAAATTTGGATCGAATGTACGAGGCGTTGCTTACAATAAAAGCCACCAGCGTAGAGTCCGAGAGAGTGTTTTCAGCTGCTGGTTTATTCGTCACAAAGATTCGATCAAGAATGTCAGATCAGACACTTAATGCTCTTTGTTTTCTCAAGTGTTATTTCAAAAATCAAGTTCGATAATAAACTTTTTAATTCAAATGTTACACATACTTGATTGAATCAATTAAAACCTTATTTTTGTTTAATATTTTGATCATTTACCTCCCTAAAAAGCATACAGAATCTCATCGGTGAAAACCGGTAAAAACCGGCTTTAAGAATATAGCGACAGTGAAAAGCAGTTTTACACTTTTCAGTTATTTTCCATCCCTACCGCGAACCGATCTGATAATTTTATTTTTAATTCTCTCCCTACGGCCGTCCGACAAGAAACTTATCGGTCATGAATGTAGTTGCATATAACAGCTGAAATCCGGGCCCTTCCTGCGCATAATAAACACTGTGCTTATGAAGTGTATATATATATATATACTCCGTGATCCAGATAAATGGGACCCATAAAAAAAAGCCAAATATTCTTAATATTTAATTCCTTTCATAAAAACTATATATCATTCGAAAGAGTAGAGTTACAAGTTTATTATGAAATATTTATTTTTTAAAATGACTCCTTTCAAATGTGCTCCATTAGTTGCCAAGCATTCCAGTGTTCTCGCTTGTAAGTTCTGCATCACTTTTGCAAGAGTGTGCGGTGGTATGGCCTGTATCTCATTTGTGATGGCGGCCTTCAATTCTTGCAAGGTCGTTGGGTTATTTCTGTAGACCCTACTCTTTAAATATCCCCAGAGATAATAATCTAAGGGAGAAAAATCCGGAGACCTTGCGGGCCATTCAACGTCTCCAAATCTTGAGATTAACTCGCCTGGAAACGTTTGACCCAAAACTGCCATGCAGTTCCTCGTGGTATGGCAGGTAGCTCCGTCTTGTTGGAACCAGTGGTTTTCTAGACAAAGATCTCTTAATTTAGGAATAAGGAAATCGGTCAACATTTTTTCGTAGCGATCACCATTTACAGTGACCGTGTTTCCGATGGAATCCTCGAAAAAGTACGGCCCTATGATCTGAGATGCAGTAAGACCACACCAAACAGTTACACGCTGACTATGCAACGGGACTTCGGTAATATTCAATGGATTTTCTGTTGCCCAGAAACGACAATTTTGTTTGTTTACAGTTCCATTCAAGTGAAAATGGGCTTCGTCTGACATAATCGAAGTTGCTAGAAAATTGGTGGTGTCATTTACCTTCTGTTGGATCCATTGACAGAATTGTCGTCTTCGTGCGAAATCTCCATCGTTTAGTTGTTGCACTGTTTGAATTTTATATGGAAAGAGCATTAAATTTTGTTTGAATATATGGTGTGTTGCTCCATATCCAACTCCTAACAGCTGAGAAGCACGTCTGATGCTTATGTTAGGATTATCCTGTACAATTTCATGAGTTCTGTTAATGATCTCGTCTATCTTTGCTGTGCGCACTCTTCCAGTTGGTTTTCTTTTCCAATGCTGCCAGTTAGGGAAAAATTTCTGACACACCGACGGATTACTTTCTTAGAAGGTGATTTTGACATCTGAAAATTTGTCTTGAAAGATCTTTGAGCTGAAACTACACTTCTTCTATGCTCATAATATTGCTCAGTTATGAAACGCAGCTGTTCCACAGTCCATGCAGTCATCTTGAAGGGTTAGTTTTAACTAACACTTATTTTGTTTTGTATCTTATCTTGTATTGTCAAAACCTATACAATCCTGTACAAACTTGTAACTATCCTCTTTCGAATGATGCGTATGATTTTATAAAAGGACTTATACTTTAAGAGTTACAGGGGTTTCTTTTGGGTCCCATTTCTCTGGATCACCCTATATATATATATATATAACTTTTGGGAAGTTTGTCAAACTTCGACCAGTGTTTGGGGTTGTGAATTGTGTGAACATGATTTTCGGGGTCGCACATGATAAAGGTTGGGAAGCCTTAGATGTTGCGGAAGAAGTTAAACAACCAGATCAAACAATGGCATTTTGGATATACCAGATAACACTATATAGGCCCAGTGGATGCCTACTACTTGGGTATACTGTATGAAAGTGTGAGGAAACAAAATTTTTATATAAATTTCATAAAATGGCGAAAGTTTGAACTCTTATAATGTAGTGGAATGCTTAATTAATTTCGTTTTAAACGTTCTCCACCAACGCTCAGATGTGGAGAGAAAAGATACACTCATTAAATCAAAGGAAATTTATTTAATTCATTGCCAAATTTGAGTTTCAACATTTCACCTTTTATGTCTAACAATACAGAAATATTATTTAGTTATGGGAAAAGGTCGTCGATATAAAAATCCAACAAAGTATTAAAAATGACTTTTTTTCCTAAATCTTACTCTCTCGAAGAGAGGGGGGGGGGGGGGGGAGGGAGGGGAATCAAAAGCAAACTCGAAAATTGTTAATTAAATTTTTTTTTTAAATTTTGGGGTCCGGTGAGCTTTTTTCCCGCAACTGTTCATGGGAGACCTATAATACAGTATATTGAAAATGTACGATTTTAATCTCATACCTGATTTCGGTGCCCTGCATTACATTTGAAGGGAACTAACAATAAATACTGTACATATTACGTACATAAACTTTCAGTATCGCGAATTCCATTTAAGCTTTTCTTTTCAGGGAGTCTCCAGCGAATGGCTTTTCAACTACATGACTCGATTGGAAAGCAAAATTTCAGTCGAAAATCTGTATAACGGAAGTTTTATGATGAATACAAACTATAACAAATTCCTTGTGTCATCGAAATCTTCTATAAACTCATTCGAAGCTTTAATTAAAAAAATTAAAGATTTTAACTTTATTTATTGATTTTATTTTTTTGGAAGAATTAACATAGAGTTGAAACGAAAATTACTGGTATGATATCCTGTCACTTCCTGTGTGACGTTCGTTTTATAATATATATTATATATATATATATATATATATATATATATATATATACACACACACACACACACACACCGTATTGGCCCGACTAAAGGACGGCCTCAAACATAAGACGACCATCACTTTATGGTGAGATGCCAACAAATTTTGTTTGAAATTTAAAAAGTGTCACATACTAATGTTGGTGGATAATGATCGTCATATAACATTTTTATTAATCATATTTTATAAATAATTTGTAAAAAAGTAAACAAAAAGTTGCCAAATGTTGAATCTTTGCATCTTCGGTCACCGGATACAGATAACAAGTAAATACTTCAAGTGTGACACAGTACGATTTGACTCGAATATTGTCCGCGAGTATAAAGCCGCATTTACATTGGGATAAATTTGTTAGTTAACATCTTGGCCGACATATTAACTAACAAACTTACCCCAGCGTAAAAATTTAACATGGTAAAAAACATGTTAACTAACACAGGCCTTTTTTGGTGACCCTTTTTTTTTTTAACATATATAATGGTGGGTCATTTTGCCCACTAGTGGTATTCTATTGGCCTACTAGTCACTAACAACAGGAGGTGCTACTGTATGCGGTCTACCTACGATTCGGCGGTCTACCTTTCAATTATAGCTTCTTATCTTCTTATTATTTTATTATTATGTTAATTGTACGCCCTTGACGATTGGTTAGGTTAAGTCGTGATATTTTCGTTAAGTATGCGGTAGTAGTATGTTTAACTTCTTTAATAATCCCTTAATTGTGTAAATTAAATTATAATTCCTTTCAATTCATTTTCAATTCCTTTTAAATATTTTGAACGGTAGACCGCATACTACAGTAGAAACTTAACGGTAGACCGCATACTACAGTAGAAACTTAACGGTAGACCGCATACTACAGTAGAAACTTAACGGTAGACCGCATACTACAGTAGCACCCAACAGGAGAAGTGTCTAGGGAAGAAGAGAGAGTTGTACTTTGAGAAAACAAGACTGCTGACATTGTAAGAGTTGCACCGGCGGATCCAGGGGGAGCTGAAGGGGCTGGAGCCCCGAAGAAGAAGGACCGCAGATATCGGGAGCCAACTGAAGCCCATCAAGAAAAGACTTTGCTGTTAAATTTTCATTGGTGGATCATTTTAAGCTACTCTAAATATTCTATAAAATATACTCGTGATTTTAACATCTTCAGTAAAGTGTTTCATTCATATCTTCATGTCATTATTGTAGTTTTCATATTTTTGTCGTAATTAAGCCTAAATAAATATAGATATACATATATATGTCCTTTTTTAAATATGGCCCACTACTACAAAGTGCTTAAAAAAGCCTTGATCTAACATGTTAGCTTAACTTGTTTTGTGAACGCTCTGGCGCGAAAAACATTTTATTAATATGACATGTTGTGAAACAATATTGTCATATGTAGGGTTGTCAAACTATTGCGATCAAAATACATTTTTCTATATTTGGCGAAATTTTTGTTCGTGATAGGTTGGCAACCCTGCTGTCCACTAATCAGTTATCAGACAAATGTTTGTGGCTTTGTGACGTGCAGTTTCTTTTATATCCGGCAGATGATATCAATTGACTGATCAAATATTTGTATATATGTGTGTGTGGTGTGTGTGTGTGTGTGGTCCATCGTCTCATCTATTTATGGTTTATATATTATAGTCCTGCTATTTTAAATTATTAAGTCTTTAATAACTTAAACTTAATAAAAGTCGACTTTCTATGCTTTGTGTGTGCTAATTTCTCTAAAAATTCCCATTGAACAGAATATCCTCAGGTTATGAAACTTATTGATGTCTTGCTGAATGCTGAGTAAAGTAGCCTATATCAAATCAATTATACACTGGGGAACACAACTTTTGGTGACTTAGATGTTAGACCTGTTTCTGGGTATATTGAGGTCGCTGATTCTAAAAATGACATTAGTTTTTCTCCATCAGCTCTGCTTATCAAGATATGATATATATCTATATATATTTCTATATAATGTATATAATATTATATAATTGCTGACTGGCAATCACTGTTGTTGTCAATTGAATACAAAAGTATGATGAATGTCAGCAAAAATAGTGTATTAACATCAAACAAGCATAAGGTACGAAAAATATTTATTAAATTCAAACAAGCTTGAGACACGAACGGCAAAAAAAGTTCTTTCATTGAGACATCTCACATAAACCGCGTTTCTGAGATTTCTTGCGATGAGATGTGCCAGGACATTCGCGTTGGATGCTCCAGCAGTAATCTGCCATCATGTGAGTATCCCATCGTCCGCGGTACCGTTCTTCCATGGTCCTTAGTTCTTGGTGAAATCGTTCACCCTGTTCCTCGCTTAGATCACCGAGGTTATCTGGGAAACGATCCAAATGACTGTGGAGGTAATGCAGTTTGATGCTCATTTTACAGCCAAGTTTACAAAAAGAAGAGAGCATATTCTCCACTAGTTCACCGTAGTTATCGGCCTTATAGTTCCCAAGGAAATTCTTCACAACCATACTAAACGATGACTACGCAAGTGCCTCAATGTTGTCCATTGAATCTTGGAAACGCGGGTCTTTCATGAGTTCCCGGATTTGCGGTCCATCGAAAATACCTGCCTTCAGCTTTTCCATGCTCAGCGCAGGATATTTTTTACATATGTAGCCAAAACACGTCCCATCTCTGTTCAAAGCCTTTATAAATTGTTTCATCAAACCTAGTTTGATGTGCAGTGGTGGCAATATGATCCTTTCTCTGTCAACCAAAGCTTCTTTGATGATATTTTTTTCTCCAACCACCATGTTTTCTCTCAGAGGCCACTGTCTTCTCATCCAGTATTCATCTTTAGCTCTACTGTCCCAGAGACATATAAAGCACGGGTACTTGGTGTACCCGTTCTGCTGGCCCAGGAGAAAATTCACCATCTTCAGATCCACACAGATCACCCATTGGTGGTCTCGGTATGATATCTTTTCTAGGACTAGGGCGAGTGTCCCGTGCTCTTCTCTCATACCGACTGAGTGACCAATTGGGATTGATCTGTATCTGTTGCCGTTGTGTAGAAGAACACATTTTAGGCTCCGTTTGGAGCTATCTATGAATAACCGCCATTCACTTGGTGTGTATTCCGATATGCCCATTTTCATCAGCAATCCGCGCACATTGTTGCAGAAAACTAAATCGTTCTCTTTTGAGAAGAAGGGCAGTAAATCCTTTTCTCTGTCGCGATATAACGTGATTTTGGTTCCCGGCAGCAGTAAATTTTTTTCTCCCAGCCTGGAAGCTAACAATTCAGACGATTTCTTCGAAAGACTTAAGTCCCTTATGAGGTCGTTTAATTCGTGTTGACTAAAACCTTCTGCAACTGATGACGGTCCTTCGAAATCACTGTCATTTTGCCCACATATGCTTTCTTTGTCAGTAGCAGATTCATCATCTTCTTGAGGAGCTCTGGAAGATGGCTGAATGATGGGACAGGTATCTCATCTGAATGTGAAACAGGCCGTCTAGCTGAGTCTATGTCAGGGTACGTCCATTTACTCCGGTTACGTCCATTGATGCCCTTTATATTCACCAAACAAAAGTAACAGTCATCACTGTGGTTTCTCTGTTCTCTCCATACCATTGGTATACCAAATTTCAGGCACCTCCTCTTTCCGTTGGTCCATTGCCGCAGATGCTCCGTACACGTTTTACACACAACATGAGGAGCCCATGGCTTATCTTGGTCCCCCAGTTGTACTTTGAAATTGGCAAAATAAGCTTTTTTCACAAATCAGTAATAGTTTTTCTCTGTTCAATGAACGTGTACTCTCCGCAGATAAAACAAAACACATCTGGATGATTTAAACACTTTCTTCGTGATGAAGCCATGTCAACACCTGTAACAGGAAAGAATTCACGTTAGTACATGTACAATACACATGCAAAACAGCAGCATCAGCAAAATCATAGCTACAATTTAATTATACAGATGCATTTAGATTTACGAGCAACTCATAATACCGTTCCAGAAGGGTAATAAAGTAGGTAATGACGTATGCAATATCTCAAAAACTAGAGCTGCTAGAACAAAATGGATGATATTTTCTGAATCAGTGGCATGAAAATATCCAGAATACGGTCTAAAATCTCAGGCACCAAGAAATTTTTTTTTTTTGTTCCCCAGTGAATTATTAATACGTGTGACCACAAAAATTGTCCCTGTGTTTAATCGCTTATTACTCAGTCATTATTGCAGCTTCACAAATGAAATAAAAAGCTTTCGAAAAAGAATATTTAAAAGTTTTATTTAATTTTTCGATATCCTGGATACGAAATCAGTACTTATAAAAAAATGACAGTTTTATCCACCACAATCATGGTTTTTGTCGGACATGCGTGTTTTCATCGCAGAAGAGATGATCAAACATGGCTCGGTAGTTGCCACCCAACGGTCTTTCAGACGACAATACGGTCAGCAAAGGACCATAGATCCTAAAACGATTCGCAGGATTTTCGCAAATGGAAACATCACGGCTCAATCAAGAACATGCATAAAGGCAACTCTGGGCGCAGCAAAGGTGTGCGAACCGCTGAAAACATTGATTCAGTCGCAAATCAGCTTGAAACGGACAACAAGAAATCTGTGAGACGACTATCAGCTGTGACAGGAATCAAACGGGAGAGCATTCGGAAAATAATCACGTTGGATTTGAGAATGAAGTCATTCAAAATTATGTGTTTGCAACAGCTTAGCGAACAAGACTACCAGCGTCGTTTGATGTTTTGTGAACGCATTGAAACAATAATTGAACAAAACCAGATAAGATTAAGTGACATAATATTCAGTGATGAATGCCACATCTATCTCAATGGGTTCATCAACAGACAGAATTACCGGTGTTGGTCACAAAACAAGCCAAATACACTTGGAGAAACCTCTGCATTCACCAAAAGTTACTGTCTGGTGTGGTTTGAGTAGCAGCAAGGTTTATGGTCCTTACTTTTTTGAGGACCCAGAGACAAGGAGACCGCTTTCAGTAACTTCAGAAAGATATGTAGAAATGCTGAACACTGTTTTTGAACAAGAAAACTGCAGTAACAAGTGGTTTCAGCAAGACGGAGCAACAGCCCACACAACTAGGCAATCACTGGAATGTTTAACAAGATTTTTTGAACAAAGATTCATTTCTCATCGCTCGCAGTTTCCCTGGCCCGCAAGATCTCCCGATCTATCACCTTTGGACTTTTTTCTCTGGGGATTTGTCAAGGACAAAGTATTCAGGCAAGAGCCATCCTCTTCGAAGAATTAAAGCAAGCGGTGGTAGAGAGTGTACAGTCCATTGAATGCAGCGTTTTGTGGAAATGTAATAAATAACTTCTTTTCCCGTTGTGTGAAATGTAAGAATGTCCAGGGACGTCACTTTGAACACATGTAGAATAAATTAAAACTTTAAAATGTTCTCTTTCGAATGCTTTTTATTTCATTTGTGAAGCTGCAATAATGATTGAGTAATAAGCGATTAAAAACAGGGACAATTTTTGTGGCCACACGGTACAATCACTGATTACTCATAAAATAAATTATTATTACAGTCATCTGAGAACTGAAATATTCGGATAGGTGCAGAAATGAGGTTTTATAGTTTTATAGAATTAAAACTAAAAGCTGTCAGAATTGAGTTTGGTGTACTTGGCACCTCGTTTAGTGAGACCTCCGGCTGGAGCAGGAGGTTTTCTAAAATGGCCGGAACTCCCGCTCAGCCGGAGCCGGAGCTCCGGTGCATTACTACTGATCATGATAGATAACATGTGTTCCAGTGTAAATGGTGCACACTAACTGCATGTTAGATAACTGTTAGTTATCATGCGAAGCCAACATGTAGATAACAAGTTTTTATATATATATATATATATATATATATATATATATATATATATATATATATATATATATATACAGGGCGTCCCAAAAAATATATACACACTTTAACAGCTGATAGCTCAATTGATGTTTCTTTCTTTCCAAGTTAAACCCATTAGAATTAATGGCAGTCAGACTAAGCTTTGAACAAAGGAAATTCATTCTAAAATGCTACTGGAAGTGTGAAAACGCAGTTGAAGTGCAAAGACAGTTAGGAGGGAGTTTCAAACAGATCCACCAACGCGACTTACCATCACTCGAATTAGAGATAAGTTTGAAGCCGATGGAACTGTTCAGAATGTCCACAAGAAGCGTTCCGGAAGACCACGGACATCGACAAGCCCCACAAAGCAAGAAAGAGTACTGGAAACGTATCACCAAAGTCCAAGAAAATCTGTGCGGCAAGCGAGTCGTGAGGTATGAATTTCAGAATCGTCTGTCCAACGCATTTTGAAGCGCTGTCAATGGAAAAGTTACATTCCAAGATTAGTCCATGCTATTAATGAAGATGATGATCCGGACCGAAGAGTGGAGTATTGCGAGTGGTACTTGGCACGATGTGGATGTGGATTGGACGAAGGGGTTTCGTAGAATACCCTCCGCGTTCACCAGACCTCACACCACTAGACTTTTTTTATGGGGATACTTAAAAGACAAAGTCTACGCTATAAAACCTGCAACAGTCGCTGAATTGAGAGCAGCCATTGAACGAGAATGCACACAAATACCAAACGAAATGTTTCGTGATGTTTGCGATTCCATTGCTTCGCGTTATCAGCAGTGCCTGGACCAGAACGGACGTCAGTTTGAAAACAGGCGTTGACAAAACAATTAAATAATGTCTGTAGATTCTATTACATTTTGAAAATGAAATGTATTTTAATAAACACTGCCTTTATAAGTATTTAAAGTGTGTATACATTTTTTTGGGACGCCCTGTATATATATATTAGGGTGGGCTGAAAAATTTTTCAACTATTGCTTCACTGGTAATAAGGTGGATTGAAGGGTGATAAAAAAGAATATGAGAATTAAAAAAATTTCAATTCATCCTAAGTACCCCCCCCCCCCCCCCAATGGCCGCCAGCCAGTCATTATACACTTCATAACTTGAAAAGTATTCTTTTTACAAAAAGGTTTGCTGAAGCAGAAATTGTTTATTTCACATTTTCTACCTCATATAAATGCATATAAATGTTTCAGATGTTTAATGAAATTTTTTATTTTTCAGGTTTTTGTTGGATTTGGAATTGGTAATTTCTGATAATTAGTAACAAATATGGATTCTGCTTCAAACATTAGAGCTACAAGGAGTCAATCAAAACCACATTTTATATTTGGAACCGCACAAGAGCTTCCTCTTACAACATTGCCAACAAATAAACAGGTGGGCCAATACCATGTTCTTTTAAAAGAAGCCACTTCAGTGACTTCACATAACTGATATTTTCAACAAAATTACTAAAGATATACTCTGTATTTGGAGAAAAGCTTCAATTCCTGCCAATAGCTGACAAATCAGTTTATATAAAATTAAAGCGGTTCATCGGCAAAGCAAACGATCTTAGTAGATCAAAAAGTAGTCAAAATGAGAGAAAATTTTAATGACACGTTGGAAGAATTATTCGATATCAGTGCCTGTAAATGTCCTTTTATCTCCCATCAAAACTTTGGCTGTCCTGAGAGCTGCGAAGATGTTCACATAAGATGTACCTGTCAAAGAGAACTGAAGGTACCAAAAGAAGAGCTTCTGTTTTTACAGGATCAGCGATCGACGCGTACAATGAAAATAAAGTCATTGATAAAGTCATGACAAAAAGAATTCAAAAAATGCAGTCTAAGAAATTGTGGACAGAAGAAGGGATGGTTAAAAGAAGAAGAGAAATGAAGGACTCTCATATTTTAACCGAAATAGAGTGTTTTTCAGATGTAGAGAGTACTTCCACACAATATGAATTAGACCCACATCAGAGTGAATCAGACTATGAGTCAGTTGCCATACAAGGTCAAATGAGACTTCCATTGCCTACTGTAGCGATGGAAGCCGATATATTTGGAATTTCAGATCGAGCAGCAGCTGCTTTGGCTTCAGCTGCTTTAGTTGATTATGGAGCAATCACTAAAGAAGATAGTACGCTTTTGATTGACAAGAACAAAATCCGACGGGAAAGAGAGAAAATTAGAAAAAGTTTGGTGATGGAAAGTAAAGCTAATCCTGCTGTCATATCCGCTATATTTTTTGACGGAAGAAAGGACAAGACTTTGGTGAAGGTGAAAAAAGGAAACAAATCGTACGAAGACTCCATTAGAGAGGAACCCTATGTTTTGGTGTCTGAGCCAGGAAATTAATATTTAACCCATGTAGTTCCTTCTTCTGGTAAAGCTCAAGATATAGCTGATAGTTTGTTCTCCTTCTTTCAAGAGTCAGCTATTAATGAGAGCATGCGTCTCATAGGATGTGACAGTACAAATACCAACACAGGTGCCAAGGGTGGGATCGTCCACCTCATAGAAGAAAAACTAAAGAAACCGTTACAATGGAGCGTTTGTATGCTGCATACAAATGAACTTCCCCTTCGACACTTATTTGAACATTTTGATGGTAAAACAAAATCCAACATGTTTCACTGGAAAAATCGGAGTAGCACTGAAAGAATGTGAAAAAATGTCTGCAGTCAATTTCAAACGAATTAGAGAAGGCATTGATTTAATACACATATCAGAAGAGGTTATCGATGATCTTAGCCAAGATCAACAGTATTTGTACAAAATTATTGTGGCTATAAGAAGTGGGAATGTCCCAAAAGATTTGGAAAATACAAAACCCGGACCACTGAACCATTCTCGATGGCTGACATTAGCAAATCGTGTCTGCCGCCTATACATTGCAGAGAAAACTCCTTCATTGGCTCTTTATTCAATAATTAATTTTCTTCATTGTTACAAATTATGGACCAAGCTGGTTCGATATCAAGAGTAGACCATATATATGGAATGGACCACACCACATATTTGGAGCAATTAAAAGATTTCATCTTCTTCCAAAGGATGTTCAGAATGTAGTGAAGCCTTACATTGCTGGAAACGCATATTTTGCTCATTGCGAAAATGTTCCGATAGCAATGTTATCAGATACATCGGAACAAAAACGAAACAGAGCAGTTGATTTCATCATGAACATTAGAACAAAGACGGAAAATGTGTCCAAAATCAGAGAATTTAAGGTTCCTGAGATAAATTTCAATGCAAACGCATGGGATGATATTATTTACTGATCAAAAGAAATACTGACTGAACCTCCCCTCACTGTGGCGCTCACAAATATTGAACTCAATGCACTTAGGGTTAAAAAAATGTGCCTACCCAATTATCCACTTCATTCACAATGTGTCGAGAGGGCAATAAAACTTGTCACCGATGCGGCCTCATCCGTATATTCCCAAGAATCCCGTGATGGATTTATAAGAGCAAGAATTAGGTCTCGTTCTTTGCTGCCATGTATGGAAACCAAGAAAGAAATTACTTCACTTTTTGAGAAATTAGCTTTTAATTAGAGACTGAAATAATTCACCAAAATTTCATAAAAGGAAACACTTCACGATTTTTGAAAAGGGATCTTTTTGGAAGTGTATTAATTATATGTTTCTGCAATTGTAAAATGCAAATTTCTCTCGTTGATTAATGTTGTTGTAGATTATAGTTTGAATATTCAAAATTATATAAGGTTATTAACTATTATCAAAGTAATATACTTCGGTCATCAAAGAATTTTTCATTTATTTAGAAAAAAGTGATTTATTTATGATCATTTACTGAGGTAAATTTTGATAAAATTTAAAATTGAGAAAATAATTTATAAAAGGGCACTTTCTAATGTATTTTTTTATTTTGAATCATTTTTATTCTATAGTGTCTTTTAATTGGATGCACATTTTTCAAGTTATAAGCATTTATATGTTTGACTAGCGGCCATTTTGTTTTCTCAAAAATGCGCTAGTAGAGCAAAATCGATTTTTCTTTATATCACTTTAAGTCATCTATAGAACCCAATACAGCAAATTATAAGTGAAGCAAATATATATTCCACAAAGAAATGGTTTTCACCCCACTCTAATATATATATATATATATATATATATATATATATATATATGGTTTCTGCGCGTATGTAGGAGAATTCGACTTCTGATCGAGTGAGGACCATGGTGTAGTGGTTATCATCTGACCGGCAATCGGAAGATCCCGGGTTTCGATTCCCAGGTGGTTACCTCATTTTTTTCATTTGTTCGTTCTCCCTCCTCATCTTGGGCGGTATATTCTTCTATACAAGCGTCGTTCTTTACGTTAATTATACTGCGTGTTCTTGCAGTTGAAATGTGTATATTATATATATATATATATATATATATATATGGTGGAAAATTCTGGAAGCAGCACTTGCGGAGGGTTGCGCTACGGGGTTTTCCTTAGATTACTGGATTCTTGCCACTTAATTGCCTGTTTAATTAAATATTATTTTTAATAATTGTTATAATTTTTAGGTGTACTTTTTAATTGTGTAATTTATTTTATATAGTTTTTATGTATTCGATACTTTTAGTAGCCTTTAAATTAAGTTGTCTATTGGGGAAGTTTGATTATAGTTTGATGATGATGTTTTTAGATTGAGTTTCCTATTGGGGATTTTCGCTTGTGTATTTAAACGTGTGTACTTTGTAAATTCTGCCTATCTCTCCCTTGTTCCTGAAGATGTGAATATATCACGAAAGCGCTTGGACTTCGTGTTTTATTTTCCTTTTCCCTGTGGTTCCTTGGTTATTAAAAAGATCTCGTACTGTTTGTGAATTGTTTGCACACACACACACACACACACACACACACACACACACATATATATATATATATATATAGATATATATATATATATATATATATATATATATATATATATATATAAGTATTATATATATATATAGGGTGGATAAAAAAGTGACCCTTAGAGGTAAACTGTCATATTAAAAAAAAGTAAGGGGACCAGAGATCCCGAACTTCATAGATGCCTACCTTAGCATGTTGTTCGTCTTAATTGAGAAGTTGTCGATGTGTCCCCCTTCCTGCTCAACGTAGGCCTCCAAACGTGGACGCCACTGGTCAATACACCTGTTTACATATCGTTGAGACACCTTCTCCCAGCCGAGCAGAATTCTTTCGCGTAGTTCATCTATGTCTCTTATATTGGTACCAGGGATGTAAACTTTGGACTGCAGGGCTTCCCAAACACCATAATCTAGTGGTGAAAGATCGGGGCTACTAGCCGGCCACATATTGCGTTCGATAAAATCCGGTGTTTCGTTCTCAAGGAATGTGACAGTTTGGCGTGCTCTGTGAGCAGGGGCTCTATCTTGTTGGAAAGTATATCTTTCACCACTAATTCGTCGAATATTAGTTACATAGAGTGAAAGATATACTTTCCAGCATGATGGAGCCCCTGCTCACATTCTAAATGTATATATAAAGTGCAAGTTTGGAAAAAAATTTAATTTTCTTTCTATTTTATTTTTGCCCACTAATTGATGAATTATTTCTTTTTTAAATTACCTAATCATTTTCTAGATTAAGCTTAATCAAGTAATCGTGTTAAACTCTGCAATGTTCATTTTTTTCTACATTCTCTCTTATTTGTAAAAGATGAGGTCATAACTTGCCAAAACTCTAAATTAACGCTTAATTTTAAATTTTAAGCATTTAATTTTGGCTCATATGCATGTTTAATTTTAATCCATAATAAAATGCATATTTCAATTTCCATTTTTAGTTAACTCGGCAAATCACGATAATATCACATCTGTCAATATGCTGTTTAAAAGAAAAATATGACTTCATCTTCAAATATCTTGCTTATCTGCCAGTGTGCTGTTACAGCCCAAATTTACATTTATCTTCAAATATTTCGCAAAAAAAATTAAGCCTATTGAGAATAAAAAACAAAACAGGTCAACATTAAATAATAATAATAATGTCACCAAATTATTAGTATATAAACTTTTGTAATTTTTCAAATTATCATTCTGAGTATTCTGATCTGACCTAGAGGTTGAAGAATTACTTGTAATATTTTAGAAGCAGTAAAATTCAGTCAGAGGATCTCTTTGTTTTCTCCTTTGAGCTCTGCTTTCTCCAGAGAACTTTGTTTTAAAATAGAATAAATAATTTCCCGATACGCTTCAAGAAGAATCGGGGCGCCGTCAGATTTAGTAGTTTTCACAGAATCCTCCGATCCACTAGAAGAAGAAAATCGGAGTGTAGTATAAAAGAAACTACTGCGATTCCCTACACAGTACCAGCTACCCCAGAGTGAGAAAATCCATTGTTGCCACCTAACCAGAATCCCCGTCAACCTTGAACCACCCAAGGCCATAGACGGAGGGTTAACATATATAGATATTATATATATATATATATATATATATATATATATATATATATATATATATTATATATATATATATATATCTATATATATATACAGTATATATATATATATATATATATATATATATATATATATATATTACAGGATAACTGCCCTGTTTATACTGCCAGGATCATTAGACGGTGGTTTCAGGAATAACGAGATGTCGAGCTGCTGAACTGGCCCACCAAGAGGTGTGATCTAAACCCCATTGAAAATGTGTGGGCAAATGTGGTTAACGCTGGGGAGCCTGGGCAGGAGCGGACATCTCGGCACCTGCTGGAACACACCATAGCAGAGTGGGAACTTTTCCGTACGAACCCACAAGTCATCTACAATCACGTGGCATCTGTTCCAAATAGGCTACGAGAGGTCATTAATAATAATGGAGGATGGACCAAGTATTCAGTAATTGTGTATAATAATTTATGGTTGTGATCATGAACATACGGGATAAGTAGTCTCTGGGGGGTCCAGGTGTTTGGACCCGACAAAAAAGATGTTGCTCAGAGCTTCAGACCGACATTTCCTTAACCTAAAAAAAAATTATTGAGCTAGCACATTAACGTCTGCAGGAATTTTTCTAGTGTAAGGCTGAGTGAAAATGAAAGGGCCAAGCCATAAAAAATGATGCTGGTAGAAGCAATGGGAGTGTGGACTGTGGAGTGTTAAAAATGTATACTTCCATTTTTTGGTAGCAGTATTTGTAGGAAGACAAAGCTGGATTTTTATAAGTATGTTAATTTGGGGTTACATAAACCATAGTATTGTTATGTCATGTATTTATTATTATTTGTTGTGTATCATGCTAGGTAAATACTGTTAACTTGTGTTAAGTTTAAGTCTGCAATAAAAAATTCAGATAAAAACAAAAATAAACACTTCTTATATCTAATTTAATGCAAAGAGAATAATAACTTCAATGGATCTAATCATCTAACACTACCATTTGATATGAATACAGTTATCTAGGTTTATATACTACGACAGTATTTAATATCAGCTGCATACAAGACAATTATACAGGTGTATACAACCATGCAGGTGGTCAAATAAAATTAATTCGTAAAATAATTTCAGTTCACAGTTTTGCCTTCTAATCCTGTTTTCCTCCCTTTTTAATTTTTCTCTCATTGACATGATGTGATGGATCCGACAAAGTGAGACAAAATGGACCCGAAACAAAGGTTGACTGGGGGGTCCAGGACCCCCCAGAACCCCCCGCCTCCTACGCCCATGGTTGTGATGTAGTAAATATACGAGGGCCACTCAGTATATTTTGCCCCACCTTTTTTTTTTCCTTTCCAAGTTTCCTTGTAAGTTCCAAAAACTTTGTACACAAGTAGTTACATACCATTTTTACAAGTTTTTATTTTTCCACATAGTCTCCATCCTTTTCTACGGCTTTCCTCCACCTCGAAACAAGGGCCTTTATTCCTTGCTGGTAAAAGTCCGCTGGGTTCCGCTGGAGCCACCTCTTAACCTCCTTAACAACCTCATCGTCACTCTGAAACTTTCTTCCACGAATAACATCCTTCATTGGGCCAAACAAGTGGAAGTCTGAAGGTGCCAGATCCGGGCTGTATGGAGGGTGGGGTAACACAGTCAAGCGCATTTTTGTGATGGCCTCTCATGTTTGCAAACTGTTGTGTGGTCTTGCGTTATCGTGCAAAAGAAGGACGTCTTCCAGTTTTGTTTCCCGTCGAACTCGCTTTATACGTCTCTGGAGTCTCTGTAGGGTAGCAATATATGCCTCTGAGTTGATTGTTTGTCTTTTTTTCATAATGTCCACCAGAATCACCCCTTTCATGTCCCAGAAGATGGTGGCCATAACCTTTCCTGCAGAGGGAGCCATTTTGAACTTTTTCTTGCGTGGGGAGTCTGCGTGATGCCACTCCATGGATTGGCGTTTTGTTTCAGGTTCAAAGTGGTGTACCCAAGTCTCATCCCCAGTCACAATTCGTGAAATGAAGTCATCCCCTTCTGTCTCGTATCGAACCAACGACTCAGAAGCAATTTCTTTTCTTTGGGCTTTGTGATCTTCAGTCAATTCGCGAGGAACCAACCGTGAACACGCTTTTAATTATCCCAGTTGCTGAATTATCGTATTCACACTTCCTTCAATAATTCCTAGCTCTAGTGATAGCTTCTTTTATGTGAAGCGCCGATTTGATCGAATGATGCTGTTAGTACGTTGCACAGTGTGAGATGTCACAGCCGATGCCGGGCGACCCTGCGTGGCTCATCATCGAGGCTGGCTCTCCATCTCTCCGATGATCTCGCACGTTTAGATCAGCGTCCAACTGTGCTTCGATCAAAAACAGCATCTCCGTAAATGTTTTGTAGACGTTTGTGAATATTTCCAACTGTTTCCTTCTCTGCGGTTAAGAACTCTATAACAGCTCTCCGTTTACGACGTACATCACTGTCAGACGCCATTTTCGAAACTGTTAACCATCGGTTTTATACAAGGGCGATTAAAAGCGGTTTTATACAAGGAGGGGAGGTTCAAACTGGAAAAATATGGTTATGTGAAGTGCAGAAAGTTCAAACTTATGGCCCAAAAGACATTTCAGCCCCATGGCCTATTATTTAGCTAAGAAAAAAGGGTGGGGCAAAGTATATCGAGTGTCCCTAGTATATTTATTTACTTGAACAATTGTCAGTTCCTTATAATAATTGGAACATTATGTTTTATATGTTCTTAAGAAAATCCCTAAATTTACTTGATTCATGTTTATTTTTGTAATAAAAACTTGAACTATGTTATCTTTATCTCTCCATGCATAGACCTTCTTCTGGATAATCATTTGTTGATAATGCATGCATTTTAAACAGAAATGTTATTGCCTGGAGGAAAAGTCGATACTACAACTTATCTTACACTTTAACTATAACATGGCCACATCAAAATATATTAAGATGATAAAAAACGAGTACGATTCAATTAGGAATAAATTAAACAGCTTAGACGATAATTCACGTGCCAATAACTTAATCATAATTGGGGTGGGGTATCTGAAATGAATAGAGAAACAAACGGTGAAACGAAAAAAAGGTGGAGGACATAATAAAAGATAGACTGAATTTGGGGAATATTAAGATCAAAAGTGCTTTTAGATTAAAAAACCAAATTCCACCACAAAAGACAAATTCTTGAGTTAAAAACACGACTGAATCTAAGACGCCCACTTCAGCTATAAAAGTAATATGTGAGGATGAAACTCTCAGAGATTTAATACTAAAAAACAAGAAAGCTGAAAGGATAAAAAATCTTCGTCAATGACGACGTTGTGAGGAAACACGTAAAATTCGTAAAGAAAAAAGCTCCCTAAACTCATAGAAGCGAGGAGACCCGGGAAAGTTGCCTACTTCTTTGGAGCGATGTTAATTATTAAAGAAAGAGAGACTCCTCCAACACGGAATACTTCGGTCAAAGGAGTTCACCTTGTTAGTGAAAAAGCATTCGAAGCTATGAGAACTACGAAAACGCCAGCCGCCAGTCGGCACACAGGAGGCCTGCGAATAACTCCGCATACAATCTCATCAGTCGACTTTCCCATTCTCGGCTCAACTGGGCAGTAACCCCTTATTCCCGTATTCTATATTTAGTGAAATTGTTTGAGAACTACTGTTAAATGGCTTTCATCGATAAAGACTTTTATAGTACTGTATATGTGCCGATATTAATCATTTCAATTCATTACCAAAAAATTCTATATCTAGTTTAGAGAATCTAGAACAGGAATCTGGTGTAGACAATTGCATGGTCTCGTCGATGGATGAGTTTAATACCTTTGTATTACAAAAAGATATTTATAAAAATTTTTCAGTGCTAAATTTAAACATTCGAAGCTTACCTAAGAACTATAACTACTTATTGGCCCTTTTGAAAACTTCTACGGTCAAATTTAGTGTTATAATTCTCACGAAAACCTGGTTAAATAGTAGCATTAAAAACCTGTATAATATAGATAATTACGTTGCTCATCATACTGTAAGAGATGGTCAGATTGGTGGGGGTATCTCTCTATGTGCATCAAACTTACAACTCTAACGAAGTATTTTCTGTATGTAACAGGGACAATGAAAACCTGATTGTTAATATAAAAGACAAAAGTAATGTATATTCTGTCCATGCAATATATCAATAGTTTTTTAAATCACTTAGATAACATGTTATGCAACTTCCATAAATCGAATGCCATAGTTGCGGTGAATAGTAGTAGTATAGCCGAAAAATGTGAGACAGAAATGGATCAATTCGAAAATTTCGTCCCCTCACCGTCCTTCATGAGGATCCTTCACCGTCTTTCATGACGGTCCCTCCTTCATGAGGTGTCCTTCATGGTTCTTAAAAAAAAAAATAAATAAATAAAAAAAAGGGGGGGGGAATAAGGGGAAAAAAATAAGAGGGGGAAAAAAAAGAGGGGAAAAAAAATTAAAACAATTTTAAAACAAATTTAAAAAAATTAAATTTAAAAAATTAAATTTAAAAAATGATTCGTCTTCACCTTCCTTCAAAAAAAAATTTAAGAAAGGGTTGATCCTGGCCTTCCTCCTTGAAAAAAGTTCTTTCATGAGGCAAACAAGAACAAACATGCAAAAATATACATACATTCGAGTACTTTCTGTTCAGGCAAGTTCCGCCAGACAGTAGAAATGAAAACTTAAAATGAATATCTGAAAGGTTTTAATAGGACTAACGAGATTACGCATCGGCATCATCATATTCAATTTTCAAATGTCAACAAATTGCGAACAATACATAAATCAAAATCAGATTGAACATATTTTAAATCGAAAACAAGTTCTTTGTTTAAGATCTGTATTATGAAAAATAAAATGAACATTTATTATTTTAATTTAAATAAATTAATTTCTCTCTTTTTTAAGGGAAACTGGCTTATTTTCAAACGAGATGACCTTCAAATACAATATATGCTCATAGTACATGCATATTTGTTTATTTACTTTTAAATATGTAGTTTTCTGTTATTTACATCGATATATACCATCATATTCACTTTCACATGCCATCTTCTGGTATGTGAATTAATAATTTTACTGTACAGCAAATTTCGTTATAAAACTGCATCTGTTAAAAAGAACAAGTTGCGTAACGCGGCTTTGAAACTGAAGAATCAATTCTGTTATCCTCCTCTAAACATCCACTTAAATATTATTACTAATATTAATTTATTGTTATTATTACATATATATGTACACGTGTTAAGAGTATTTAAATTAAATATATTGATTTCAATTCCCTTCGTAATAAAAGCATCTGGCAACTCTACCCCAATCTTGCTATATTTTTCTCACATTAACTGTTTTGAGAGTAGTAGTTAAGTTTAACTTTCTTTTAACGGCTATTAGCTGCTACTAATCTTGTTATTATTATTATTATTATCATATATATATATATATAACATCCAAATAAGTAGGTTCGGGTAAAAAACTTTCTTATTAGATGCAATTAAAGAAAACGGGATGTCGAGTTTGTGTGGATTGTCATTTTTAAATAGATTCAGTGGGAAATAGGTACTGAAAGTTGAGAGATTTTTCATTAAGAACCTTTCTAGTTGTAGTTATAGTTAGGCCTATTCACATTACTTTAATTATCATTTCTCTAATTTAACGACTGTTCACAATTCCTCATAATTCTCATAATAAACGTATTTGTTTTCACACCAGTCAGGCCAGTATTTACATCAATCACACAGAATGTTCATGCTTATTGTTTTTGTCATTAGCTGTACCAATCATGTCTTTACAAACTGAAGCGTACCGTTATACGTTTAAAATGTTTTAATTTAATACTTTATGATATCAGATCTCGTATAAAAAACATCATTTTCTGTACAAATGGCCACAAAAATACTTTCAATCATAATAATGTACTTATAGAACGCACCGTACGCTTTTTCACTTGTATTAAAAACGTAAAACTGAAAGTTGTATCATCATGCGATCTTCGATTCTGCAATGACGTAAGTGAGCCCTAACATTTAGTTTAAAATTATTTAACAGATCATTCGAGGGAACTGTACATCGATCTCATTATAACTTCTGACTCAAAATAACCCGCCATGCATATTTACAAGAGTCGAATTTAAATAAATAAATAAATAAATAAATATATATATATATATATATATATATATATATATATATATATATATATATAAGGAGTTTGTATGTGGCATTCCAACAGAAGACAGGAAGTGTCTGAACCCTGTTTCTCCCATTACTGTCCTCTTCATCTGGCCTTTTTACATGTCACGTTTACCCTGTGAGCAGTCCAGCATACTCTCAAACACGCGCTTCTCACTATATCCCTTACTACACACGCATGCATCTTACACAGTACACAGTCTTTTCAAAAAAGGTGTAATTTCAGTAGTTTCGGAGATTCGCGATTGTCCCCTCCTTCCTGCCTGCATCGTATATATTACCAAGCAAGTCTCTCTACAGTTTACAGGTTTCCTCATTGTCTAAAACTTATAAAGTTCTCTCTTATTGTTTTTCTTATTGTAACGGACATCACAACCGATTTTAAATAGTATTTAAGTATTATGTCGAGCAACATAGCTAGATAACCCCGCCACAGCCTACTTTCTTTGCATAATCATGAAACATGAAACAAGATTTTATATATATATATATATATATATATATATATATGATGAATAAAACCACGAAGGAAAGGAAACACAAAATGGTGCTCAAGCGCTTTCGTCTAATGACATCCTCAGGAACACTGAAGTATATAAAAAGGTTAAGCCTATATATAGGTTACAGAAAGAAAAAAGAAAAAATAAATAACATACATACACACAAACACATATATATATATATATACATACATATCTATATATACAAATACATACATACATACATACATACATATATATACAATAAACAGAGAAGTAAAAATAATAAAAAATTATTAAAAATTAAAACCTTAAAGGATTACCAATGAGGCGTACAGATTGTAAGGAAAAATATCGATTTTTAGCACAAGATCAAATGGATTATAAAAATACAAATTTATACTGGAACTCTGCCGGGTTTTAGCACAATGCTGCCTATGGTCAGGTTTCGATATATATAAAAAAAAAAAAAAAAATGCAAATTAAAAGTTAATCGATTTTTAGCACAAGATCAAATGGATTATAAAAATAAAAATTTATACTAGAACTCTGTCCGGGTTTTAACATATTGCTGCCTATGGTCAGGTTTCGATATATATAAAAAATAAAATGCAAATTAAAAGTTAATAAAGTAGAAGACAAGTTTACCAAAGATTTAATGTTTTACACTTCTTATCTAAATCTGCTTTAAAGGAATTCAACATAACAGGATCGAGTTGAAAAAGACCTTTGCTTATGTTGAAGTTATTTGAAAGTTGGATAATGGCAGACTCAAGAATATTTCTATTAACAATGTTGCTTGAATGGAATAAAACTGAAGCATTATTCCAATCAATACAGTGGGCTAACTCTGACAAATGGACAAAAAGGGCACTGGACAACTGTCCTGTTCTAACGGAATATTGATGCTGTTTTATACGTGTGTGCAAATCCTTTCCCGTCTGACCTATGTAAAAGGAATCACATTGTTTACAACCAATTTTATAGATAATGCCTGAATTATTGGTAGGGCTATTTTTTACTATGATATTTTTCACAATATTGTTATATGAAAATACTACATTAATATCCAAAAGTTTAAGTACATTAGCAATGCCTAAAAAGCCCGGGAAAAATGGAAGTACTAAAATATTTTTTGACAAAGTACGAGTGTTAATATTGACACGATGCTTTTTAGGCATTGCTAATGTACTTAAACTTTTGGATATTAATGTAGTATTTTCATATAACAATATTGTGAAAAATATCATAGTAAAAAATAGCCCTACCAATAATTCAGGCATTATCTATAAAATTGGTTGTAAACAATGTGATTCCTTTTACATAGGTCAGACGGGAAAGGATTTGCACACACGTATAAAACAGCATCAATATTCCGTTAGAACAGGACAGTTGTCCAGTGCCCTTTTTGTCCATTTGTCAGAGTTAGCCCACTGTATTGATTGGAATAATGCTTCAGTTTTATTCCATTCAAGCAACATTGTTAATAGAAATATTCTTGAGTCTGCCATTATCCAACTTTCAAATAACTTCAACATAAGCAAAGGTCTTTTTCAACTCGATCCTGTTATGTTGAATTCCTTTAAAGCAGATTTAGATAAGAAGTGTAAAACATTAAATCTTTGGTAAACTTGTCTTCTACTTTATTAACTTTTAATTTGCATTTTATTTTTTTATATATATCGAAACCTGACCATAGGCAGCAATATGTTAAAACCCGGACAGAGTTCTAGTATAAATTTTTATTTTTATAATCCATTTGATCTTGTGCTAAAAATCGATTAACTTTTAATTTGCATTTTTTTTTTTTTTTTTATATATCGAAACCTGACCATAGGCAGCATTGTGCTAAAACCCGGCAGAGTTCCAGTATAAATTTGTATTTTTATAATCCATTTGATCTTGTGCTAAAAATCGATATTTTTCCTTACAATCTGTACGCCTCATTGGTAATCCTTTAAGGTTTTAATTTTTAATAATTTTTTATTATTTTTACTTCTCTGTTTATTGTATATATATGTATGTATGTATGTATGTATGTATTTGTATATATAGATGTATGTATATATATATATTATGTGTGTTTGTGTGTATGTATGTTATTTATTTTTTCTTTTTTCTTTCTGTAACCTATATATAGGCTTAACCTTTTTATATACTTCAGTGTTCCTGAGGATGTCATTAGACGAAAGCGCTTGAGCACCATTTTGTGTTTCCTTTCCTTCGTGGTTTTATTCATCATAAATATTTTTCACGTGTTACCTTCGTGAAATAATTTTCATATATATATATATATATATATATATTAGGGTGTCACTAGGTAATAGGGGGAAAATTAAACGATGGATATTTTCCTATGACACCCCCTAAAATTGTTCCATTTGGTGTAAAACATACGGAAGAGAAATTTGGTCCTGATTGGTCATCATTTAAAGGTCGCCCTCGTCACTGAAATCAAGACCCATTTGTTGACGTCAACAAGCTGTTCAGTGTTCACAGCTTGGGCCGAACCAGATAATAAAAAACAAGGCAATTTGGTGAAATAACGAAAGTAAGACACTTAAAAACGCAAAGAATACAAACAGTTTATTATATAATCAAAATAGACATAATTTGGCGAATAATGGTACAAAATGGAGAAGCAACAAAAGCAAAACTTTGAGAAATAAAATACATATACAGTAGCAGAATAATTGGTGCTCATACGCTGATCAGTGATTAGTTCTTTCGCGTCCTCACTAATGCTGATTTGTTCGGAGCTGGGTGTTGCTTTCTGTGGTCAGTGACAACTTGAACGAGGAACTGGAGCTGTTCTTCTTTCACTGTCAACTTTCCGTTCAGCTCCTTCACCAGAGCCACGGCCCGTTCTGCTCTGTCGTTCACCACTGCAAGTTTGGAGACCACATCCCGAGCTTGCACGTATTCAGAGTTTGACGTCCATGAACTGGGATGGTGGAGCAGAAAGCAATCTGGCAACTGAAGTTTTGAGAAGAATCCTCGGGTGTTCTTTGTGATCAGTTGCTCCAGTCCTTTGCTGTCACTGAGGAACATAGTATCAAGAACCAAAGGTCGTTTTGGCGGCATGTGAGGGGCTTCTTGATCTAACGCTGCAACCATGCTGCACTTCACTTCCATCGATATCCTCTCATCAAAGAACGCCAGACCCACTGCCTCCTCCGAATGGTACCACAGGTGCGCAGACAGCTTCTTGGTGGTACCATCAGAGATCTTCTTGTGCGGGTATCGAAGGAGCGTCCTCATCAATTCCCAATCATTCAGCGGAGCTTCGATGGACAGATGAGCTGTTGCCCACGCTTTCATGTAAACTAGAACAGAAAAGAGGCAGATATCTCGAATTCCGCGTTCCTCAGTGTTCGTCAGTTTAAACTGTCTTCGGAAGAGCCAGATCTTGATGGCATAGAGCCCCTTAGCCATCCATCTTGCCCGGTGCATAGCACCAGGGGCGCGGAAGTTTAGTCCCTTGTATGGAACTCCTCCAAGAAAGATGACGGAAAGATCGAGGAATTCCTGATAGTCATCACGAACTTGAAGTGCTTGTGATTTTGCAAACTCAATGAGCTCCGTTCTATGCTTAAAAATAGCTGCTTTGGTGAACGCATCTGTGTCCGCAGTTTGGAACTGTTGCTGGTCAATGCGGGTCCAATAATCATGGAAGCGCTTGAAAAGCAGAATTTCTGGACCGGTAGATACTGAATCTAGCGATGCTGCGAATGCCGCCTGTAGCACCAACTCCAGTACATGGTGTCTGCACGCGCAGTGTAACAGGTCACGTCCAACTTTTTCTTCCAGAAGAACACAAGTTCCTCCACGGTGGCCTGTGTTTGTCGCGGTTGTGTCGAAACACATAGATTTGACATGATCGGTCACTCCCCATTCATTCAGGCAATCTATGAATGATGGCATTTGTTTGTGCCAGCGCGGTTCCTGACAGAAGTTTTGGCACCCCGAGGAGCTGCTTTGTCCCGGAGCCAGATACAAGAATAGGTAAGCGGTCAACATATTCTCGTGACGTCAGATCTTGCATGAGTTTTCCGTCCCAGTGAACAGTCAACGGACTATTGCCTTGGAACTCGCTCTTCAGTTGCCGAGCCTTAAGGGTACGGAATTTTTCACGCTGACGATGAATGGATCCACGATTGATGTTGTAGTCGCTAGCATCATGCCCTAAGCTGGAAGCTGCCTCAAACAGCAGATATGTGGCCTTTCTTGACGAGAGTTGCGTGCAATCAAGCGCTGCCGCCAATTCCGATGTCATGATGTTCTTCGTTGCTCTTTGTTTAGACGCTAACGAACCACCACATGCTCCTTTTTCTTCGCTATCATCTGAGCTGGAGGATGAGGACTCCAAACCGCTTCGTTGGATACTGCCTCCATTTCAGCTGCTGATCGCTTTCTTCGTTTCTCCTCTTCCTCCCGACGTCGAGTACAATCTTTGACTTGGCGCTGATGGGTCATGTCCAAACCTGCCATTGAACCTGGACGTCCTTTCTGGCGCTGCTGCTGAAGGAACTCCCAATCCTCTGGGTACTTGACCAATTTCTCACAATCAGCGTGGGCGATGTCAAAGAGACGATCGAGGCGTTCAATGAATTCTTTTTCTTTCGTCTTGTGTGAATCGCTCGTCCTTGAGCCGTGTTTTTTGAGTCCTTTCCACTCCTCGAAGACTTTATCCAGTTTGCTGACGCAGTGTGTCTCGAGTCTGATTGGAATGTGAGCTTTCTCCCAGAAGGACATCACTGCTCGAAGTGACTTCCTCAACGCGTCACGTATTGTCATTTTCTTTTCATGGTGAAGGTAAAGGAAGTAACCGAATGCTTGCCTGTAGGAAGGAAGCTTGCATCCTTTCACCTCATCAACCGCTGCCCCTAATAGGTATATACACTTCCGGGTTTCCATCACCAGAAATCACGTAGCTGAAATGAGAAACGGTGAATCGTTAAGTATTGTTCACTTTATTTCTCAGATATTCAGACACACACAGATACACACACACACATATATAGAGATATATAGATATCTAATGAACGATTATGGAGACGCCGCGCAAGCATTAAACTTTGGAAGGCGGGGGCGACCTTTTATAGTTATTCAAATAAAAAGATTTTTCAGTCACCATGTTTTTTTTACCAATGGAATAGATTCGCGGGTGTCAGCATGAAAATTTCAAACTTTGCATTTAAGTGACACCCTAATATATATATATATATATATCGTAAAGAACGACGCTTGTATAGGAGAACATTCCGCGCAAGATGAGAAGAGACGAACAAATGAAAAAACGAGGTAACCACCCGGGAATCGAACCCGGGATCTTCCGATTGTCGGTCAGATATGATAACCATTACACCACGGGCCTCACTCGAACAAACGTCGTAATTGGTTTCTGCGCGTATGTAGAAGAATTACGGCGTTTGTTCGAGTGAGGCCCGTGGTGTAATGGTTATCATATCTGACCGGCAATCGGAAGATCCCGGGTTCGATTCCTGGGTGGCTACCTCATTTTTTTATTTGTTCGTTCTCTCTTCTCATCTTGCGCGGAATGTTCTCCTATACAAGCGTCGTTCTTTACGTTATTTATACTGCGTGTTCTTTGCAGTTGAAATATATATATATATATATATATATATATACGGCAAAAGTAGTTTGAAGATTTATTCCATCACACGACTGATTATAATTATACACTTTAGAGGAGTTTGCAAATCGCATATACTTAGACAAAAAGTATTAGGTTTTATACTGATTTCATGTCAATATCAGCATGCTTCACTGTCCTTTCAGTCATTGTGATCATAGATTGTACCAGAACTATGGTCTTGACAAACCACAATGTGTTAAATTTAAATATTGATTTATTGTTATTATTACATATATATGTACACGTGTTAAGAGTATTTAAATTAAATATATTGATTTAAATACATTTCGTAATAAGAGCATCTGGCAACTCTACCCCAATTTTGCTATATGAAAATGAAAATGAAAAGGTGTATTGGCAGACTATAGTCCATATGCAAATATTTGCAAAAAAAAGCAAAGGGGGGGTGGGGGGATGCTGTAGGTGCAACAAGGAAACTTGGAGGCGGCGTTATCCCCCAAGAGAAAGGAGAGAAAGGAGGAGAGGTGTTCACCTGGCTCCTCAGGTTAGATAAATATGCCGTACAAAGTGACATTTCAAAGGCATTTTTGAGAATAAATCTAAAAAATGAATATGACAAGAACCAACTTAGGTTCTTATGGTTCAGGGATCCATTTGATTTGAATAAAGGGTTCATAACCTATAGATTTAATGTTGTGTTGTTTGGAGCCAATTGCTCACCTAGCCTATTAGCATTGACAATTAGACATCATTTGAACCAGTTTAATAACTCTTTAACATTGAATTTCCTCAAGGAACATTTTTACGTAGACAATCTAATAGGCTCAACAACAACAAAATCTGAATTATCTGAGGTCTATGAACACTCTCAAAACATTATGCAACAAGGTAACTTTGAACTTAGAGAGTGGATTTCAAATGATGAGGATTTAAACAAAAGATTTTAAAGGATAATAATGGTCTTACTGAGCCATCAGACAGAGTTAAAACTTTAGGTATGAACTGGTATTTGGATGCAACTTCTAACAGTCATGATTCAATCTGTACTAAAGGTTTTAAACATGATGAGGAAGCAAATACTAAAAGACAAATATTATCAGAGGCTTCAAAATTTTTTGACCCCATGGGTCTATTCCTGCCTTCAACAATAAAATCAAAGATTCTCCTCCAAGAAGTTTTGAGTTCAAATGTTGGGTGGGATGATCCAATAACAAATGGAGAGCAAAAATCTTGGAAGAAGTTAGCTGCTGATTTAACAAAAGTGCAGAACATTAAAATTCAAAGGTGCTGTGGGTTTAGGGATAAGCCCCAGAGACTTCATGTGTTTGCTGATGCAAGCACACAGGCTTATGGGTGCTGTGCATACCTTGTAAGTCCTACAGAAAGTCATCTAATTTATGCAAAAGGGAAAGTTGCACCCCTCAAACCTACCCGAACCATACCTCAACTGGAACTATTGGCTGCTGCATTAGCCATTAAAACCATTTCATTGCTTAAGGATGCTTACCATGATGTGAACATAACTGTTATCCACATCTGGCTTGACAGTCAGATTTGTCTTGCCTGGATACGGAATGCTAGCATTAATAGTAAGAATATCTTTGTAAGAAATAGGCTAAAAGAAATAGCTGAAGCTAATGAAAGCCTACAAGTAAACTTTCACTATGTTCCAACTAAACAAAATCCAGCAGACTTTCTGACCAGAGGTTTATCCTACAAGTTGTTGAAGTCAAACAAAACTTGGTTCATGGGACCTAAGTGGCTCTGTAATACAGACCAATGGCCTGTGGAACAAGTTAACTTGACATTAAATTTAATCTTTTCAAATGAAAAGGTTGAACCAATCACTAATTATGAACATTATTCTGATTTCAGCAAACTTGTCAGGGTCACAGCTTACTGTTTGAGGTTTGCTCACAACTGTTTAACTACAATAAACAAACAGCTAAATAAAAACAATCATAATTATACAGAAGTTGCAACCAAGTACTGGATAGCGCATGCACGACAAAAGGAGTACAATAAAGAGTTAGAATTCTTGACTAATGGGAAACAAACAAAAGAACCTGTACCATCAGTAGTTGTGGATCTAAATTTGTTCAGAGATGAGGAATGCCATCTAAGTGTAAAGGGAGATTAGACAAATCAAAACTGTCTTACAAAAGCAAACATCCAATCCTTTTACCTAGATTTAGCTATTTGACAACATTAATCATCAGACAAACACACAATGATGTACATCATATGGGGTACCACAGACACTAACTACATTAAGAAAAACTTATTGGATACCCAAGGGAAGGATCACTGTTAAAACAGTCCTGAGTGAGTGTATCACATGTAGGCGTATTCATGCTAGGCCCTATAGGATACCAAATCCTCCTGCTTTGCCAGAGGAGAGAGTTACTCTCAACAGACCCTTTGAGACTGTAGGCATTGACTATACAGGAGCATTGACTGTGGGGTTGGTTGACACTGAACAAAAAATGTACATTGTACTGTTTACATGTGCTGCCTCACGAGCTGTTTATCTGGATGTTGTGGAGGACCTTACAGCAGAGTCTTTTGTTGCTGTCTTTAAGAGATTCTGTGCACGACATTAGTACCCAAGACAGTTTGGACTGACAATGCTACATATTTCAAGGCTGGTGAACAAGTCATCCACGATTTGTTAAGCAATGAATTCACACAATTATATATACAAAATTCAAACATAAAGTGGAAGTATATTCCGGTTGCCTCTCCTTGGTATGGTTCTATCTGGGAGAGGAATATACAAGCAGTAAAGAACTGCTTGAAGAAAGCAAATGGTAAAAAACAGATACACTTGTTTGAGTTGCTCACTCTCCTGGCTGAGATTGAGAACATCATTAACAATAGACCACTCACTTATGTAAGTGACAACATTAATGACCCGGAACCATTAACTCCAAATCATTTGATTCGGGGAGAACAAGTTAGTCTCCTGCCGGACTACTATATAGACTCTTCAGAAGACCCAAACTGGACTCAACGACATGATGAGCTCCAGACTAAGTTACAACATTTAACTAGAGTTAAAGCTCATTTCATTAAACAGCGGAAAACTGAGTACTTGATGGGTCTAAGGGAGAGACATAACAAATGACTAAGAAGGATTGGTCTGACACAATTAAGGTAGGGGACCTTGTTCTCATACATGACAGTACTCCAAGACAATACTGGCCTCTGGCTAGAGTTTTAGAACTCAGACCAGGGGCAGACGGGGTAACAAGAGTGGTCAAATTAAGGACTTCAACGGGTGACACAACAAGAGACATTTCTCTTTTGTACCCCTTAGAGCCTGGACCCAAAACAATGGACTTTGGAGAACCTTCTCCACCGCCAGTAACAACTGGAGACACTGAACTTCCAGTAACTATTCCTTTGACAGTAGGAGTGGTAACGCATCCTACTACAACATTGACAGACACATGACCTCAGCGACAAACAGCATTAAAGGCGCGACTAGTTTTACAACAAAAAATAGATGCTGGGGAATTGTAATTTTATCTTCTAACTTTCACTTTTCCTTTTCTTATGGTAAAGACCATAGACAGTTTCATCTTATGGATGTATATTTTCTCTTCTAATTAAATGCTACATCTTCTCCATGAGATGGTGAGGATAGTCACTGTTAATCAGATTAACAGGCATTTACAGTCAAATAGTTAGCTAGTCTATACTCAGACATAAAAATTGGTGACATTGACACCAAAATTTTTATCTCCCGGGGCCCCCAGTATATGGAAAACTGATGTGTGGGTAGTTGGGATGTAACGAAAATGGTTCACTGAGTAGGTAGGTAGTTAATCGAACAATTATTAAATTCCTTTTATGTCAATAACTGGGTGGATGAAACCAATTGGTTGCTCACCAGAGTTATTCTCCACACTAGTATTTATATACTGTGTGACAAGAGCGTGCTCGGTAATAGATATACATTACCGATCAACCAACCAAAAAAACCAAGAGGTCGCTGGTGGAAAAAGCCCAGCGAAAAGGTGGACAAGGGGGAACGAAAACGAGGAACGGGGTTACAAGACGGAACGAGGGAAGGGGGAAGAACAAACAACGGAAAAAAGATCCCCACCAGCAAGTACGCTCTCAACAATTAAACAAAAGGGGAAAAGGGTCTCTAATAACTAGTAGTAAGTGACTAATTGTGTTTTTAACCCAGTTAGAAGTAAACGCAGTAAATT
Organism: Bathynomus jamesi; assembly: GCA_023014485.1. Lineage (NCBI taxonomy): Eukaryota > Metazoa > Arthropoda > Malacostraca > Isopoda > Cirolanidae > Bathynomus > Bathynomus jamesi. The sequence goes on from JAJOZX010001461.1 coordinate 822,702, forward strand.
AAGCTGGGTCAGACAAATTAGGCCTACATTGTGGCCTAAGACCTAGCATCAACTCATAGCGTAACAAAGGTGAAGGTAGATTGCCCTAACCTAATTTGGTGAGGAATCCTACTGTGGACCTCAATTTATCTGCCCGCTCTGGACCATTTCCGGAATCTCTAGGCTGACCCCTACAAGGCTAGACTTAATCTACTCTATAGTTAGACTGTGGATATAAGGGGTGGGTTAATTGTGGACCAATTGATACAGAGCATTTTTCACATAAGGTTTAAAATGAATGGTGAAGTAATTGAGGAAGTACAAGAGTTTAAGTAATTGGGTCAAACTATTACCAGCTCCTTGAGTGATGACTCGGATATAAGAAAACAGTCTCGAAGCCTGTATGCTAAAGCGAATATGACCATAAGGAGCTTTCGTTTCTGTACAAGTGAAGCTAAAGACACACTCTTTCGTACTTTCTGCAGTAATATATACGGTCTGCAACTCTGGTGAATTATAAAAAAGGTTCTGGCAGTACCCTAAATTTGCTGTACAACAGTTCTTTTAGACTCTTACATAAATTACCCCCGAGATGCTCAGCTTCGCAAATGTTTGCTACCCGCAATGTCCCGAGCTTCCCGGAGGTAACAAGACGTGCTCAACACATTCTAATGCAAAGAATTAAAAAATCAACCAACCCGATCATCCAAGCTATCCATGAGTCCTGCCATTTATCCTCTTAAGCTATGGACTTCTTGGTACGAAAACGTCTGTCTGTCTGTAGCTCCACTTAACTTCGACAGTGCAGTATTATTTCTAATCAATTGTATATATTTCTACCCTTAGTGTATGAACTGTCATTGTATTAATAATATTTGCCATATGGACTATAGTCTGCCAATAAACCTTTTCATTTTCATTTTCATATAGCAAAATTGGGGTAGAGTTACCAGATGCTCTTATTACGAAATGTATTTAAATCAATATATTTAATTTAAATACTCTTAACACGTGTACATATATATGTAATAATAACAATAAGTCAATATTTAAATTTAACACATTGTGTTTGTCAAGACCAGAGCTGGGCACTTGCGTTTTTTTTGCGGTACTGCGGTACTGCGGTACTACCGCACTACCGAACCGGTACCGCATAACGCAGTACCGCAAAGGATCGCTGAAAGTACAGCCTGTACTTTCAGCGATCCTTTGCGGTACTGCGTTATGCGGTACCGGTTTGGTAGTGCGGTAGTACCGCAGTACCGCAGTACCGCAAAAAAAAACGCAAGTGCCCAGCTCTGGACTCAAGACCATAGTTCTGGTACAATCTATGGTCACAATGACTGAAAGGACAGTGAAGCATGCTGATATTGACATGAAATCAGCATAAAACCTAATACTTTTTGTCTAAGTACATGCAATTTGCAAACTCCTCTAAAGTGTATAATTATAATCAGTCGTGTGATGGAATAAATCTTCAAACTACTTTTGCCGTATATATATATATATATATATATATATATATATATATATATATATATATATATATATATATATATATATATATAATCTTGTTTCATGTTTCATGATTATGCAAAGAAAGTAGGCTGTGGCTGGGTTATCTAGCTATGTTGCTCGACATAATACTTAAATACTATTTAAAATCGGTTGTGATGTCCGTTACAATAAGGAAAACAATAAGAGAGAACTTTATAAATTTTAGACAATGAGGAAACCTGTAAACTGTAGAGAGACTTGCTTGGTAATATATACGATGCAGGCAGGAAGGAGGGGACAATCGCGAATCTCCGAAACTACTGAAATTACACCTTTTTTGAAAAGACTGTGTACTGTGTAAGATGCATGCGTGTGTAGTAAGGGATATAGTGAGAAGCGCGTGTTTGAGAGTATGCTGGACTGCTCACAGGGTAAACGTGACATGTAAAAAGGCCAGATGAAGAGGACAGTAATGGGAGAAACAGGGTTCAGACACTTCCTGTCTTCTGTTAGAATGCCACATACAAACTCCTTATATATATATATATATATATATATATATATATATATATTTATTTATTTATTTATTTATTTAAATTCGGCTCTTGTAAATATGCATGGCGGGTTATTATGAGTCAGAAGTTATAATGAGATCGATGTACAGTTCCCTCGAATGATCTGTTAAATAATTTTAAATTAAATGTTAGGGCTCACTTACGTCATTGCTAGGCTGACCATATTTCCTTGAGGCAAAAACGGGACATTGGGATGGCAAGAAAGGGACGGGGGTTATGTAATATTCTGTATTCATGAAAAAGTAAGTACATAAACATATTGAGCTTACAATTATTCTTCAGTGACAGAACCCATACAAAAACCCATACAAAACGGTACTGTCCCGTTCAAAACGGTACGTATGGTCAGCCTAGTCATTGCAGAATCGAAGATCGCATGATGATACAACTTTCAGTTTTACGTTTTTAATACAAGTGAAAAAGCGTACGGTGCGTTCTGTAAGTACATTATTATGATTGAAAGTATTTTTGTGGCCATTTGTACAGAAAATGATGTTTTTTATACGAGATCTGATATCATAAAGTATTAAATTAAAACATTTTAAACGTATAACGGTACGCTTCAGTTTGTAAAGACATGATTGGTACAGCTAATGACAAAAACAATAAGCATGAACATTCTGTGTGATTGATGTAAATACTGGCCTGACTGGTGTGAAAACAAATACGTTTATTATGAGAATTATGAGGAATTGTGAACAGTCGTTAAATTAGAGAAATGATAATTAAAGTAATGTGAATAGGCCTAACTATAACTACAACTAGAAAGGTTCTTAATGAAAAATCTCTCAACTTTCAGTACCTATTTCCCACTGAATCTATTTAAAAATGACAATCCACACAAACTCGACATCCCGTTTTCTTTAATTGCATCTAATAAGAAAGTTTTTTACCCGAACCTACTTATTTGGATGTTATATATATATATATATATATATATATATATATATATATATATATATATATGATAATAATAATAATAATAACAAGATTAGTAGCAGCTAATAGTCGTTAAAAGAAAGTTAAACTTAAGTACTACTCTCAAAACAGTTAATGTGAGAAAAATATAGCAAGATTGGGGTAGAGTTGCCAGATGCTTTTATTACGAAGGGAATTGAAATCAATATATTTAATTTAAATACTCTTAACACGTGTACATATATATGTAATAATAACAATAAATTAATATTAGTAATAATATTTAAGTGGATGTTTAGAGGAGGATAACAGAATTGATGCTTCAGTTTCAAAGCCGCGTTACGCAACTTGTTCTTTTTAACACGCAGTTTTATAACGAAATTTGCTGTACACTAAAATTATTAATTCACATACCAGAAGATGGCATGTGAAAGTGAATATGATGGTATATATCGATGTAAATAACAGAAAACTACATATTTAAAAGTAAATAAACAAATATGCATGTACTATGAGCATATATTGTATTTGAAGGTCATCTCGTTTGAAAATAAGCCAGTTTCCCTTAAAAAAGAGAGAAATTAATTTATTTAAATTAAAATAATAAATGTTCACTTTATTTTTCATAATACAGATCTTAAACAAAGAACTTGTTTTCGATTTAAAATATGTTCAATCTGATTTTGATTTATGTATTGTTCGCAATTTGTTGACATTTGAAAATTGGATGTGATGATGCCGATGCGTAATCTCGTTAGGCCTATTAAAACCTTTCAGATATTCATTTTAAGTTTTCATTTCTACTGTCTGGCGGAATTTGCCTGAACAGAAAGTACTCGAATGTATGTATATTTTTGCATGTTTGTTCTTGTTTGCCTCATGAAAGAGCTTTTTTCAAGGAGGAAGGCCAGGATCAACCCTTTCTTAAATGTTTTTTTGAAGGAAGGTGAAGACGAATCATTTTTAAAATTTAATTTTTTAAATTTAATTTTTTAAATTTATTTTTTAAAATTGTTTTAATTCCCCCCCCCCTCTTTTTTTCCCCCCTCCTATTTTTTTCCCCTTATTTCCCCCCTTTTTTTTTTTTTTTTTTTAAGAACCATGAAGGACACCTCATAAAGGAGGGACCGTCATGAAGGACGGTGAAGGATCCTCATGAAGGACGGTGAGGGGGGGAAATTTTCAAATTGATCCATTTCTGTCACATTTTGCGGCTATACTACTACTCGGGTGACTTCAACATCAATTTGCAATCTGAAGCAATCTCTCATAAATTTTTAAACTTAATGAATTCTTTCTATCTTAGTCATACTATTACCAAACCCACTCGAGTCTGCAACTATGGCAATCGAATAACAGAATCTACGATTGATAATATATTTGTAAATAGCAATGCCCTCGTAAATTCTGGAATTATAACCACAAACATCAGTGATCATTTTCCTACTTACGTTATATTCAATAACATTGTTCAGGTTGGGGATAAAACAACTACTGATTACAGAATATTCTCAGAGGTCAACAAAGAAAATTTATTGGGGCTGTAGAAAATACTCGATTTGACTGTGACGAACCTATAAATGACCCAGGTCATATATTTCAGTTCTTTTATGACACCTTATTCCATATTTTTAATATTTGCTTTCCTTTAAGGAGAAAAACGGTTTCACCCAAAAGTGTCGCAAATCCATGGATCACTCCAGGAATTATCACTTCAATAAAGAACAGAGATAAATTATTCAAATTGCAATTACAGAGCAAAATTCCTAAAGTACAATATACTCAATACAGAAACAAATTAACTAAAATAATCAAAATTGCAAAATATAACTATTATAACAATCAATTTCCCAAACATAAAGGAGACATGAAAAAGACTTAGACAACCATAAACAGTCTTCTCAGGAAACAAATTAAGAAAAAATTCAATAGAGCAATTAAATGTTGATAATAAAGAAATTACTGATGATACTGCTATTGCAGACTCTTTAAATGCACATTTTACTTCAATAGCGGATAAGCTTCGCTCACAATTAATAAATAATGATCATCCACCTCCAGAACATATGCCACCCAGCCCACTAAATTCATTTTCTTTTGTTCTTGCTACCTCTACTGAGGTCCGGAATATTATTGGTAAATTAAAAAATACAAAAAATAACATTCATAACATTCCTGTACCTATATTGAAACTTGTTAAAGATAAGATATCTGTAACTTTGGCTAAAATTATCAATCAAAGTATTTTCAAAGGAATACTCCCATCAATGCTAAAAACTGGTTGTATAACACCCTTTTTAAAGGGGGTGATCCTACACTAGCACAAATTACAGGCCGGTGTGTTCATTATCTGTGTCCAGCAAAGTTTTTTAAAAAATTGTAAAAGTAGAATGCAGCGATATTTAGAATCCTACAATTTATTATCTCCAAATCAATATGGCTTCCGTAATAATAAAACACCGGAAATGGCTATTTTAAATCTTGTGGAAATTGTAAATATAGCTAAAGAGAACAAAGAAATAATGATATCACTATTTATGGATTTGAGTAAGGCGTTTGATGTAATAGACCATAATATTCTACTGAATAAATTATATTGTTACGGCTTTAGAGGAGCAATCAGTGATTGGTTTAAAAGTTATTTGTCCAGTAGATATCGTTTTGTGTCAGTAAACAAGTTTTGCTCAACTAAAGCGCTTGTCAAACATGGTGTGCCACAGGGCTCAGTTCTGGGTCCACTGTTATTTTTATTATATATAAATGACCTTTCACGTTCATCTGATATACTGAACTTCATAATGTTTGCAGATGATACAACTCTCTTTTTCTTGCAAAGATGTTAATACAGCTAAGAATATATTTCATTCAGAATTCATCAGTGTAATGAAATGGTTGACCACCAATAAACTCTTCCTAAATACCAGTAAAACAAATTTCATGATTTTTACTAATAAAAGAAATGTGTATCTTGATGAATTTAATGTTAATGGAATCGCTATAAAGGAGTGTACTGTAACAAAATTTCTTGGTGTAATGCTAGATAAAAATTTGCAATGGAGTGATCATGTAAATTATATCGCGAAAAAGATTTCAGGGAGCGTTGCTATAATGTTTAAACTTAGAAATGTAGTCCCTAAACAAGTTTTATTGATTCTTTATCATACTCTTGTTCTTCCTTATATAACGTAATGCACCCTTGTTTGGGGAAACTCCTCTAACAACGCATTAAATGGTATCTTTGTTATCCTGAAACGAGCAAAAAGGTTATTATCTGATGCTGATTTCCTTGATCACGCTGGTACATTATTTAAAGAGCTAAACCTACTAAAGCTCAATGATATAACCAAACTGGCACATTTTATTTTTATTTCCAAGTATAAGAACAAAATTATTAATTTACAATGGGTGAATAGATATTTTGTAACTCATCAAGAAATCCACTCGTAACAGACCAGAAATAGATCAAAGCTCGTTATACCTCAAAAACTATCCATTTTCATTGGATTGAAACTATGGAATGACTTAAATGCCGATATAAAAAATATTGTGAATGTAAATTTGTTTAAAACCAAGTTGAAATCCCGATTAATAATGGCATACTAACAAAAATCTAGGATTAATGTCCATTACTATTGTTTACTAATTACACTGTACAACAGTGAAAAAAAAACCAGAAATGAGATCGTCATTTTTATAGCTAATTATATGCGTAGATTGCGAAAATAACACTAATTTATTTGTATTACCCACCGATTTTATGAAAATTACCCTATTTCATTGTATCATTTTGAGAACCATTGGTTCTCTGAAAGCATCTTTTACATCTTGTTCAGTCATGCATATGCTGTGGTGGTGGTGTTCGGCTCTGTGTTTCCACTTTGATTTTATGAAAAATTTCTTTCATTAATCATTTAAAACAAAATTGTCAGCCATATTTATTATAAATCGGTGCTATAAGTGAGTATTATTGAATAACAACTATCAAATTATCTATATTTCACCGACAACGTCTATATTGTGTGAAATTGCAAATTGATCTATCATTTTCTCTATTTTACAGGTTTTTATTGATGTTATGTTACAATGCCTAGAGAGTGCAAAAATTCGCCAGACAGTTTTTGTTATATTTGTGGGACATTAACGTTAAAACAGTATAAAAGGAAGTTGACCTCTCATGTGAAAAAGCTTTATGAATTATACTTCGCATGCAAAGTTGGTGATCAGGACAAGCACTGGGCGCCTCATATCTGCTGTGTGAGATGTACAAGCTCGTTATCTGTATGGTTCAAAGGCACCGGTCCTGGTCTGGGATTCGGTGTCCCAATGGTATGGAGAGAACCGCTGGACCATTCAACTGATTGCTATTTCTGCTTAACGAACATCACAGGTTTAAATCTTTTATTTTTCTAAATATACGTCAAATTTGGTGTTTTTAGCACATTTTAGCATATCCTGCTCTGCATAATGTATTACACAATTATGCTATCTTAAGTAGTCAACAATATCTATTGTCTCACAGTACAGGTTGCAACACAAAAGGGAAAAAGGCTATATAGTCTACCCAAATCTTCGTTTTGCTATGCGTCCTGTGAACATTCTGCAGATATACCCATCTCTCGTCCTCCAGTTGAAATGCCGACCGATAACACAGACTCTGACAAATCGGAATCAGACGGCGAATGCTATGAAGCTCAAGTCGAGTCCAAGAAAGAACAACATCTCATCACGCAGCCTGAACTCAATGATTTAGTTCGTGATTTAATACTTACCAAGCAACAAAGTGAACTGCTGGCCTCACGTCTACAAGAATGGAATCTGCTGGCGGAAGACGTACGAATTACAGCATTTTGAAAGCGCTCCTTGGATTTGCAGGAATATTTCACAATGAAGAACAATCTTTGTTATTGCATTGATACATTGATATACATGGTCTGTTCGATGCTCTGGGTTTGTGCTAGCTATGAACCGAATCAGTGGAGATTGTTCATTGATGCATCTCTGTACAATGCCTTCTGTTCCGAGCGCTCATTCAGTCGTCTTGAGAGAAACGTATGACAATGTTGCTTTTATTCTGGACTGTATAAAATACAATGAACATGAATGGCTTATCTGCGCAGATTTGAAGGTTGTGGCTATTCTCAATGAATCGCAAACTGGCTATACGAAATGCATGTGTTTCCTATGCAAGTGGGATAGCCGAGCAAGGTCTGAACACTACACACGCTCAGTATGGCTGCCGCTAGACAATTCCTCACCTGGATCTCACAATGTTATTCATGAACCACTAGTACGAAAGGAAAAGGTTATCTTGCCGCCACTTCACATAAAACTAGGGCTGATGAAACAATTTGTAAAGGCGTTGAAACAGGATAAGCCTGCCTTCAAATATCTAAAGGAAAAATTCCCAAAAATAAGTGATGCCAAGATTAAAGAAGGCATATTCGTCGGCCCTCAAATTCGCCAACTCATGCTAGACGAACACTTTGAAGCGGTGATGGATGAGGTTGAGTTGGCAGCCTGGCGTGTATTCAAAAACGTGTGCAGCGGTCTACTAGGAACGACTAAATACGACAACTATGTTGCACTCGTGGATCAACTTATCAACTCATACCAATGTCTCGGATGTAAGATGTCATTGAAAATTCATTTTTTGCATTCACATCTCTCATTCTTTCCGGAAAACGCATCTGCTGTTAGCTACGAACACGGAGAGAGATTCCACCAGGATGTAGCCACACTGGAGAGCCGATACAAAGGGAAGTGGAGTCCTGCTATGCTGGCCGATTTCTGCTGGAATTTAAAGCGTGACCAACCAGAAGCATCACACAAACGCCAGCATAAATACAAATAATGAGTTGAAAACAGTATAATACGAGAGTTTTATGTTAATTTTGTGCATATATGTTGAAGTATAGCAATAATTAAACTGTTCCACATGATAAAGCCTATCTGTTTATCAATATATTCGTATTTTTTGGTATGAAGAATTTAAGCAGTCATTACAAAAAAACGTGACGTGATAGAAAAAAATTACTTTCAGATTTGGAATCAGCACACTCGAAATATGAAGAATGACCGAATGTTATTCCGGTTTTTTTTTCTGAACCGAAAATTTGTTGTAGTGTTATTAATTTCTCGTGTGTAATCTAGTATTAAAAACACATTTCTTGGGATTGTTCAGTTCTTATCTCTCATGTATAATATTGGTTTCTTTGTATGGTATTGGTGTAATGCCTTCAATGGTGACCTTGTATTTGTCATGTCAGTAGTGATAATTTAAGATTAATACATGTTTTAACTCTTAATAATACTTATTTATTTATTTATTATTAATTAATAACAACTAGCTGTTTATTTTTAATAAGAGCCCAGTAAAGCCTAAAGCTTAAGGGCCAAATTAAATAAAATAAATAGTCGAGCTTCAAAATTATTCATGTCATTGTAAATTGAAACGACTGTATTTATTTTATTATTAATAAAGGTTATTCAATTCAATTCAAAAAAATTAAAAATCAAAATCCTATGATTGAAAGTTTTTAAAGTATTATCGTCCTAGCATTACCACCAAAACTACAGTGAACAATATATTTATTCTAGTCTGTTATTGGTTTTCAAAAAATAAAAGTATTACTATGGCAACACCTGAGAGGGAGAGGGGGAGAGGGAGGAAGTGAGGGTGGGGGACTAGGGTAAAAGGGACTGTGTTGTAACCACATCTCGGAGAGGGTGGAGCGGAACTATTGCAGAGGACTGTACATACAGCAACAGTGCATGTATCTTGAACGTATATTTTACAATATTATTAATACAGTAGTAAACAAAAATATACTCGTATACCTAAAATGTAACTTAATAAAATATAAAATGTATGTACTGTAATTTATTTAAGACAAGAACTGAGTGATTGATAGCTGCTTTTTAAGGAAGACTTTCTTTTTTCTGCGGCTAAGTCACGCAATCTTTACAAACAAAGCAGCTGAACAGCGTCACACTCTTCCTGCCTCTCCAACCATGCCATTGCAGTGTCCAGACATCTGAAAGCCTCTACGTGTTACGGCCCCACATAATCTTTATCATCATCATCTTCCTTATTTTCTTTTTGAGCTTCTTCCTCTTCTTCCTGTACAATTTCGACAATCTCTTCTTCTGTTAACAGTTGAAAGCCAGGGTCATCAGCGTCACAGTTCATCCACTCTCTGACATCTTCTAAATCACAATCCTAGCATCCAGGGATTTCTTTTAGTGCTACTGTTATGTCACTGACAATTTCTTCTTCGTCTCTGGACACTTCTTTAGATGCAATGTTAAACATTTTATTCCATGCCTTCTGAAACGTAGTTTTTTTCAGGAATTCCAAGAATCAGCTACCATGTAACAGCATTCTTTAAGATAATTTTTTTTTAAAAACCCTATAATGCCTACTTCGTCGTCGTCTGCCAATAAAAGTCTTCGACGGAGTTGTTTCCTATATAGACGTTTAAGTAATATTGAAGTGACGTTTGGCGGAAGAAATATAACCTTAAACATGCTGTCATCACGTTCCAGAAGTTCAACTGAGGGATGAGACGGCGCATTATCTAGAAGAAGGAAAACTTTTTCGACTTTTCCAACCTTCTCTTGGTATTTCTTAACCTCAGGAATGAAGGTTCTGTCATACCATTCCAGAAATGCTTGAGTGTTCATCCACGCTTTCTTCTGATTGTTGTAATCAACAGGTAAAGTTTACACATTCTTGAAAGGCCGAAGTTTTTTTTGATTTCCCGATGACTAGCAAAGGTAGCTTGTGATTTCCACTGGCATTAGCACATAACCAAAATCGTCACTCTCCCTTTAGGCATTTTGTAACCTGGCGTAGTTGCCTCTCTCCGTGATGTCAGTGATTTGTTTGGGAGAGTTTTCCAGTTAAGCCCAGTTTCATCTGGATTATAGATGAAGCCAGTACCGTAGTTTTGTTCGCGAATTAACGTTTCTAGGTTTTTTACAAAATTATCAGTCTCTGCAAATTTAGCTGATAACTTTTTACCATAAATTTCCAGTACACATAATACATACAGTATAGTATACCGTGCCGTAATTTAAAGTTTCTTAGCCATCCAGAGCTTGTCTTAAATTCTGGATTACCACCAAGTTTTTCGTTAAAAATTAAAGCCTTTTCACCAAGAACAGGACCTGAAATGGGCCGACCGAATGACTGCTTTTGTAAAAACCACACGTAAACAGCAGTGTCCACTTTCTTGTTTTCTGTCTTTTTCCTTGTTTTCCGCACTGTACTTCCATCTTCCTCCAAAACAGAAACAAAATTAAAAATTGAGTCACTATTTTTTTTTGTCTGATATTGTTAAAGCTCCAACACCATATTTCTCTGCTAACTCTTTACTAGTTTCATCTTTCTTTAACTTGTTCACAATGTTTACTTTGTCATATTCAACGAAAGAATTACACTCTTTTGCGTTTGGTAGACATTTTTACCCCAACAAAGAGCAACTTTGATTTAAAAAAATAAACGCACGATTTTAATTTTTAAGGAAACACAGAGTACTACCAGACTAATGTCGCTTTTGATGAAGATAAAGGTGTAATGGGGCGTGCTATACCCTTTGCTACAAAGTGATCCAAACATGTTTTGCTCACGTTCAACATTTGTGTAGTTGTCAGCGAAAATTTTTTAAACGAATTTTTTTTTAATTTTCAAAATTTAATCCGGATAATTGGATATTCGGATAATTGGACATTCGGATAATTGGACATCCGGGTAATCGGCGGTCTACTGTATTTATTTATTTGGTTACTTTGGGTGGGTTTGAACAACTGTTCAGGGTCGACTTGCATTCGACCCCTGTACAGCATCCTGCCTCATTTCGAGGATTTTTGCTGGATACAAATTAGGCTTATAGAAAGGCCATAAAATGTAGTCCCTATTTTAAATTTCATAATGTTTGCTTCGGTATAAGCTATGTGTCTAACCTTGATACATTAACAATACAGCTCCAGCTGTTGACACCAATTAGATGCTGGTTAATAAAGAGGTTACTTAAATAAATATAGCTGCAATATGCAATACGCAGAAAAGGGCTGAGAAAAATGTACTTTTAGATTATTATAATAACTAATTTGATAACTACTCGTATTTTGGGAAATAGTTACATAATTTAACCCTATTTTTTTTCAAGCAGTAGAAAAATTAAAAAATTCCAACCTTCAAAAGTAAAAACGACATAAGTACGACACTGGGTTTCATCTGCATATAGTTCTGATCATATCGAGCTGAAGTTGGAGGTTAAATTTTAGAGAAAGTGCCTCAGCCTGCATGTCTTCCAAAACAAGATGGTTATTCATGTATATTTTTTTATGCAGGAAGGAAAGGCCAAGGGCGAGTGCCCGCAAAAACGCCCCACCCATAGAGGAAGAAGAGAGCCAAAATCAAGGCCCGAAGTTTTCGAGATGCCAAGACACTCTGCATTTGAAAGATTGGAGGTCATAGACGGGGGAAAGATGGATTGAGGAAGATTGTCTCACAGGTGATTGGATGAGTAGATGAAAGATTGAAAATACCGATTAACCCTCTTGTGTTAAAGAATTGGACAGAAAAGGAATGAGAATGTGTTGAAAGTCTGGTACTGCGTACTCTCCTTAATGGAGCAGGCATGCGGTTAGAGAGTTCAGAAGAGCAGTGTCCGTTATAATAGTGATAGTAAAGAAAGAATGAAACATTGCGGCGAAAAGAGAGGGATTGAAGACAGTCAGTAAGAGGCAGGGAATTGATGAGACGAAAAGCCTTTGAGTCCACCCGGTCAAGTAGAGCTGTATGGGTTCAGCCACCCGACATATGAGAGGCGTACTCTATACAGGGGCGGACAAGACCCCTGCCTGTACAACTGAGTGGGGGTGAAGAAACTCGGAAGGGCCCCCGGCCACGGATGCAGTAGTCATTCCATAAGAAATCAGAGAAGTACTGCCTATAGGCCTCCCATTCAGCGGTGCCTAAAACGTCTCGTATTGGGAGGATACAAAGGCCGAATTTGAGCGATATACTGTATACTGTATAGAGCAGTGTTATAGCTTTGTTACTGAAGCCATAAATATTCAGAATAGACCTATATATACTTTTATATATTATATTATTATTATTCGTAAATATTTTCTAAAACATTTTTTGCACAATTATAGTTTTTCTATCGAGCGCCGCAAGCTGCCAGTTAGAGAACATTGTCACAGAAAATATAAATATAGTTCGTCCGATTAAAAAATCATTATAAAATATAGTAATTCTTCCGATGTCTTTTCTATTTGCAGCCATTTTAAGCTCTCAAAAGATAAGGCTTAATTAAGACAATTGTTTCGTGTAGCTATTCCTACATCAGCTAAAACTGCTTTGTTGATAGTGCCACACTCCTTAACCGAAGAATAAAAGTTATTTATTTCTCTGTTCTAAAGGATTTCTGTAAGGTTGGCACTCGTGTATTAAGTAGCGAATAAAAATATGCAATTTAGGACGTAACTTGCATTACCAGTGATGAACTTTTTTGTACAACGACTTTAAGCCATAATTCTTTGATCAGCGAATACGATTAAAGTCTTATAAAATTAAAACCTATACAGACCTATAAAATGGATAAGAATTTGATAGGGATTTTAAATTATGGGTAAATAGAAACTCTTATATTTATATTATAAATCATAAGTATAAATATACTAATATTATTTACGGATAAAGTTATATTTGAGTTAAAATTCACTTAAACATTCTTATATACTTTATTATTATCATAAATCTTCAACAGGATGTGGTCAATACCGGATGTGATATCTAGTATAAATTTCCCAAAATATGCTCTGCGCAAATAATTTTAATAAGTGTAAGTGTAAAATATAGTTTAACTGGATTATTTGGTAACATTCATTGCTTGGAACAAGAAGGTTACGTTAGCTGCAGTTGTGAATGTGATAATTCGTGTCTTATATAATTATAAATGTGATTGCATATAAGCTACTATAATAAATATTCACAGAGTCTGTTGAAAGAAAATAACATTTGAAATAAGCGAAAAAATATCTCAGAAGCAATATGGTTTTTTTGTGTTACGGAAAGGCGGCTCATGATGGGAATTTCTTATGCAAAGCCTTTTCTTATGTGTTCATTCCCGTGACAGCACTATTTTCCTTGCTAGTGAATACGCTGCTATTGACGATATTGCTTAGACTGAAGATGCCTTCGTATGAGAGAAAATCCTTTGAATGTCTCGCCGTCGTCAACATTATGGCGTCCTGTTGCATTATGATAGCGTTATTTGTCGGCTATCCAGGTGTTGTTCTGCATACGTATTTCACGTCTCTGTCAGCCTACATTATATTCACTATTTTAACTGGTCGATGGTCTCACCTAAACCTCTCTACGTGCTACGCGTCAAAAGTCAGCTCTTCCGTTGTTCAGTATTTGTGGTTCGTAAGCTGCGCCCTCTGGATACTCATTCCAACTCTTGTTCTTTTCTACTGCGATACTTATTACGACCCTGATACTGCCACTTGGACCCTAAGAAGAGAGAATAAATTCGTACTGGTTTTCTATTTGTTTCTTCACAGGTTTGTTCCTGAAGTGCTGATTCTTTTCTTCTCAATAAAACTCAGGTTAGAGGCCAACGAGTTCCCGAATGAATGGAAGATGACTCTCTTAGTCCTGTGTATGAGTATGACTTTCTTCTTCTCAAACATTCCTTCCATCGCAAGAGGAATCTTTGTATATGCAGAAAAAAGTGAAACACTTTACGCCTTTGAAATCTTTACCGAACAGGTGGGGAAAAGTTTCTACTTCTTTTTCTTTTATTTCTTCATTTATGACTTTAAAAAGCAATTCAATCTCTTTCTGAAGTCTTGTTCGATGAGAAGGAGGGTAAAAGATAAAGAAATATCGACTTACGAACATGGATATTCTGTGACCATGAGCACGTCACAGCCAAACAGAGTTAATCTGTGTTCCTAAGCCTAAGGACTTGTATCGAATCTTATGAATTAATCCTTGTGCATCTCAATATCAGCGAAGCGATATATTTACCTGGAGAACAAAGATCAACACTTCCCTAAACTATCTGTGCAGTGCATAACTTTGAATCATCTTATAAAGAAATGATCAGAAAAAGATAATCAACGCATTCAATCACGAGTGTATAGTGTATAGTTAAGTTATGGTTAAGTTATAGTTATCTCTAGTATAAAATTATTGGCCTAATTATTTGAAAATTATTAAATAAAATTTTAATTAGAAGAAACGGTTCGATTTGCGCATAATTTTCAGTGATTTTATAATGTAATCGCAGTGATGACGTAATGTAATCGCAGTGATGACGTAATGTAATCCCAAGAAGTGGGAAAGGATGAAAGCGAAGGAAAATATTTGATAAGTTTATATATGGAGAAACTTCTTTTTCATTTGAATTTAACTAATAAATGAAAACGCAAAACGCAATTCATTTATTTATTTTGTAAATTGTAAATAAGCTATAATTTCGATGTGATTTTGTATAAGTTTTATTGGGCCTCCGAATATATACAATCATCTCGAGGGCCACACTTTGGGAACCCTTGTTTCAAATTATTTACCTACTTTATAATACAGGGTGTCTCAGAAGTTGCGCACCATATTTATAGGTGCAGATGACCTGACTCTGTGGTGCGTGACTTCTCAGACACCTTATATATATATATATATATATATATATATATATATATATATATATATATATGAAAAATTATTTCACGAAAGTGACACGTGAAAAGTATTTATGATGAATAAAACCACGAAGGAAAAAAGAAACACAAAGGGGTGCTCAAGCGCTTTCGTCTAATGACATCCTCAGGAACACTGGAGTGAAAGGACAGATCAAGGCAATATATAGGTTACAAAAATAAACATACATACATACATATTCACATATATATACATATATATATATATATATATATATACATATATACATATATATAGTAAGCATAGAAAAAAATTGTGGGAGGAGCCAACATTTATATGGTCACAGAAAAATAAAGAAATAAAAATAAATATAAATATAAATTGAGAAAAAATTAATTACAAAATAGTGCCTTAGTGATATATGTGTCACAGCCTAAATAATCATAAAGAAATAAACAGGCAAATAAAAAAAAAAAAAAAACCATAAATATACCATACATACATAATATATATATATATATATATATATATATATATAAAGACACTTTTAGCACTTTGTAAATTCACTTTCAATGGCGAGCATTATCAACAAGTTTTTGGGATGGCCATGGGCAACCCTTTGTCGCCCCTTCTCTCCAATATTTATATGGAGTTTTTTGAAATTACTTACTCCGAGAATCCTGGGGGTTGGCATCCCTTGGATGCGGTACGTCGACGATATTTTGTGTATCTGGCCCATGAATCGTGACCTGGATGACTTCCTCCTTCAGTTAAATGACCAAGTCCCCTCCATTAAATTTACTTTAGAAGTGGAACAAGACAACTCAATCCCGTTTTTGGATGTGCGTGTTCATAGGGATAGCCCGGGTTTTAAGTTTAGTATCCATCGGAAAAAAACAAACAATTTGTCCTACGTACACTTTTACTCTGGACATGACACCCCTATTAAAAAGGCCATATTTTCCTCAATGTTTCTCCGCGCTCTTAGGATCGCCAGTCCGGAATACATCGATGCCGAATTGGAAAATATCAACGGTATTGGAAGTGAGTTGTGTTACCCATCTGCGTTCATGGAATCTTGTCTTAATAAGGCTAAACGAACCTTCTATCGTGTGAATAATAACACTCGCACCTTGTCAAAGAATATTTTAGTACTTCCATTTTTCCCGGGCTTCTTAGGCATTGCTAATGTACTTAAACTTTTGGATATCAGTGTAGTTTTTTCATATAACAATATTGTGAAAAACATCATAGTAAAAAATAGCCCTACCAATAATTTAGGCATTATCTATAAAATTGGGTGTAAGCAATGTGATTCCTTTTACATAGGTCAGACGGGAAAGGATTTGCAAACGCGTGTAAAACAGCATCAATATTCCGTTAGAACGGGACAGTTGTCCAGTGCCCTTTTTGTCCATTTGTCAGAGTTATCCCATTGTATTGATTGGAATAATGTTTCAGTCTTGTTTCACTCTAGCAACATTGTTAATAGAAATATTCTTGAGTCGGCTATAATTCAACTTACAAATAACCTTAACATGAGTAAAGGTCTGTTTCAACTTGATCCCGTTGCTCTGAATTCCTTCAGAATGGATTTAAACAAAAAGGGCAGGTTGTTAAATCTTTGGTAAAAAATTTGTTTTTGTCT
>JAJOZX010001461.1:845000-901702 GCA_023014485.1 Bathynomus jamesi
AGAAGAAGAGAGCCAAAATCAAGGTCCAGGGTTTTTGAGATGCCTAGACACGCTGCGTTTGAAAGATGGGAGGTCATAGACAGGGGGAAAGATGGATTGAGGAAGATTGTTCCAGAGTTGAACGGTTGAGTAGATAAAAGATGGAAAATACCGATTAATCCTTGCGTTAGAGAGTTGAACAGAAAAGGAATGAGAAAATATAGAAAGTCTGGTGCTGCGTGCTCTCCTTAAAGGAGGAGGCATGCAGTTAGAGAGTTCAGAGGAGGAATGTCCGTTATACAATAGCGATAGTAAGAGAGAGTGAGATAACAATGCGGCGAAGAGAGAGGGATTGAAGACAGTGAGTAAGAGGCAGGGAATTAATGAGACGACAACCCTTTGATTCGACCCGGTCAAGTACGGCTGTGTGGGTTCAGTCACCTCATACATGAGAAGCATACTCCATACAGGGGCGAACAAGACCCCTGTACAGAGATAGCAACTGAGCGGGGGCGAAGAAACTGCGGAGGCGGTACAGCACACCTAACCTCTTAGAAGGTAAGTTATTGAAGGTAAGGGGATAGTCGTGTGGAAGATTGTGACGAGTAGAAAGATGGAGGAACCGAGTTTTTGAGGCATTGAAAGCCACAAGGTTTTCTGTCCCAATCAGAGATAGCAGAAGATCAGAAGTCAGGTGCCCCATAGCCGCCCCACGCGAATCATGGAGTGACTGTTGAGAGGGACGCTTTGTGAAGTGGGTGGAGAAGTGAAGATTGGAATCATCGGCATAGGAGTGAATAGTACAGGAAGAGCGAATTAAAAGATCATTGATTCATTGATAAATAAAAGGAAAAGAGTGGGTGACAGGACAGAACTCTGAGGAACACCACTATTAATAACTTTAGGAGAAGAACAGTGGCCATCTACAACCGCAGCTATAGCTCGGTCAGAAAGGAAATTAGAGATGAAGGCACAGATAGAAAGATAGAAACCGAAGGAAGGCAGTTTTAAAATTAAAGATTTGTGCCAGATTCTATCAAAAGCTTTTGGTATGTCTAGCGCAAAAGCAAAAGTTTCACCGAAATCCCGAAAGGAGGATGACCAAGAGTCAGAGAAATATGCAAGAAGATCGCCAGAGGAGCGTCTCTTGCGGAACCCATACTGACACTCTGAAAGAAGATTGAGAAAAGAGAGGTGTTTAAGAATCTATCTATTAAAAATAAGTTTAAAAGCTTTAGAAAAGCAAGAAATCAAGGCAATTGGACGATAGTTGGAGTGTACGATTCCGGGCTGAAATATAAGCTGAATGAGAATAAAGAGTTGGATGACGACGGTACCTTCTGAAAGACTCCTCTCTGTTGAAGATAGCATACTGTAGAACAAATAAAGTTAAACCAAGATTTTTTTGCATTAATAGTAGTTTATAAAGAGTGGACAAATGTTAATTGTTTTTGTTGCATTTCTCTTGTAATTTTATGGCGATTAAATGAATGAATGTGTAAATGAATGAAACGACGCCCTGGTACATGATAGAGGAGAGGTTGAAGTTTACTATGACAGAAAATGGAATTTTCGTCTGTTGGTTGATTCGTCATTATACCGCGCGACTCCTCATATGAAATGACAAAACCTCGCTCTAGAAGGCTTCCTTTCTCGGTCGATACAAATAAAAGAAAAACTAATCGCTCAGTTTATCCGGTGTTGTAAATTTTTAAAATATATATATCTGTATGACTCATGGGCAAATCCAGAGGGGGGGGGGACGTACATCCCCTAGGCTAGATCCCCGAGAAACGAATATAACTTGTGAACGTTTTGTCCAACAATTGACACCCATATCATGATAATTAGGTCTATATAATATTGCACTACTTATGAAATGTCTGTTATAATACAGTATAATTGAACATAAAATACATGATTACTAATCATGTATTTTATGTTCCATTATACTGTATTATAACTATTATAACTGTGTAGTATACTGTAAGTATTGTATTATACTGTAAGTATTACTTGTTTATCACGATTGAAATCCGGAGAATTTGATAAATATTTTATTAGTAATCATATTATTTTCATGTCTTCTTTATTATGTCTTTAAAAAGATAATATTTCTTTGTCAGTGCAACTATCACTACCACGCCATTGAAAACTAGGGCGTATGTATGCGTTATAATATAATTTAAATGTGGATCATCCCCTTAGGGAATGCAAGTTTTTGATACCTTTCAGCTCACGCACAAGAACAGAAAGCCTGTTCCCTGTTGCTACCTCACAATATGGTGGGTGAAGCGTATAGCATATAACAAAAATGGGGATCAAATAAAATACTCGGCATTGTATCTGTTTGGTGCCCCCCTTAGGCTACCCTCCTTAGATCCACCCTTGTGACTTACATATGTATTATTGTGTAAACTTTTATATAGAGTAAAAAAGATGGGCATTCGTATTTTTGGATACTTCAGTGATGTAATAATGTTGCTGAAGGTATTTTGTCAATCTAAATAGAGTTGTTAAGATCATTTTTCAAGTTAAGAAAGTGCCATCATGATGTGTACGGTGTACATAGAGGTTACATCTTGAACTCATCGTGACACTGCTTCGGGTTTGATCAATGAGGCTAAGCGACGTTGGGTTTGTTCAGCAGTTGGATGCAGTGGCGGATTACCTATTAGGCACAGTAGGCACGTGCCTAGGGGCCGCCAAGGTTAAATTTTTTTAGGGGTCCCCAAGGTTCAGAAAAAATGCCCATATTCCAATGTAATGCTGTCGGCGCATTCGGGATACGTGGATAGCCTAATACTGTTGAAATACTAATCATTAGTTATTGTAAATACACTGAGGTACAGCCTGCAGTGAAATATATTAAAATGCAGTAGCCTCCTTTGATGGAGAGATTTGAATATTGATAAATATTTAGACAAATTTGCAGGTAGATGGACTTCACCTGTCGAGAAAAAATTATAAGCCTACAGAAATCCCTGGCCCATGGGAAGATCTGGAGAAAATTGGACAGATTTTCCAGTCTGGAATTATATGCTGCTTGCCACAATCTTACTTGTATCACTTACTCTCTTATGCGGACATGAAAGACTGGAAAAACTGTCATTTTGCTCTAGTCTGCCCTTAAACTGCCCTTAAAGGGGCTCCCAAAGTCATGGTGCCTAGGGCCCCAGATGGTCTTAATCCGCCACTGGTTAGATGGGTTTTCAGCCTCTGCCTTCAAATGATGTAGCATCCCTTGGGTCGAATACTCTCCTTCACGTGACCTTTGCGTTACGAAGGAGGTTAAACAAACTCAAACATTATTATTACGTTATATACACAATGAAACATGTTTATGAAAACATCGTAGACAAGTTACTGGTATTGTGATACTCTTATAAACATTCATAGAAATTTAAGATTCTGATACGAGTGCGTCGATGTTGAGATAAAGGTCATCCCTAAGTCGTATACACAGAAGATTGACAAAAATAAATAGACATCTTCGGGTTTTTCTTTTTATAGATTTTAATTTGATAATTAATAAAAGTCAATAAATAATAACAGATTTATTGAATCAATACATTTAGAATCGTGTTGCTTTCGCCTTTGTATTATGTAAAGGTGACAAGGGTTCTGGCATTCCACTGATGAACTTTGCTAGTTGGTCTTGAGAACAATCATCGTGGTGTCTATTTACTTTTGTCAATCCTCTGTATGCTCGACTCGTAACTGTATACAGCAGTGGTTTCCGTCCTTTTCTGTTCTGAAGGCACCCAGTGATATCTGGTTTTCTTTCGCGGCAACCCGGATGATTTTCGTTTTCCACTCTTCAACATCCATTATCCTTTCCCACCCCACCCCACCGTCACGTGACTTCAAACTGAGCATATAGTCTTCGAAAGTATGGGGGTGATAAATTGTTAATGTTTTGTTTCATTTGAAATTTGAATATGTTCAGTAACTTTTGAATTTTCAATTACTTATTGCTACCATTTTCATGAAATTTCGTAACACCGCTAGGAAACACTTGCGGAACCCTGGTTGAGAGACATTGATTTACAGGGATCAATGGATAGTTATCGTTTGACACTCTAAGCAAAGAAGACAACCGGCAATACATTAAGAATATTTTTCCATATAAAAAAGCAGCAAGGAAAGAGTAACTTTAATCAGTATTATAATTTAAATGTAAATTGAAATAAAACGTTATGATTTGCATTCTTAACTAGAATTTGTTTTAAATCCATTGCTGTAAGCAGGGCCGGTTTTAAGCCGATTAGACCGATTTGTTCAAATTGGGCCCCGCGCCCCGAGGGGACCCCGCGCACGCGCTCGAGTGGGGGACGCTATGATGAATTAATGAGTGTCCAGTGTGCACGAAGTTTCTTGTTACTGTGAAGGCAGTGAAACTATTCAGTCCGTCCTCGTATATCTATGTTTCAATGTTTTATTGCTAATCGTTTGTTTATTTGTTTTGTAATTTCAGTTTATCGTCGCCGTTTAGCTTTTTTAAAAAAAAGGTAATTTGTGGACGATATTCAAACCCTCAACACAGAAAGAGCGCTGTTAATGAGATTATATAACATAAAGCTTGGAATGTAAATTTGTGTTGTTTGTTAAATATGTCCAAAGTGTTTATATGTCCAAACTGCAAACTTGAAGTGTCTTAAGCCTGCATGTAACAGAGAAACGTGGTGGTAAGTAGATCCTACATATTAAATTAACTAGTTTTTGCCTCATTATCATAGAGAGCATTTACATTTCTATTTACTAGAGCTTGTTCTTTTGCCCCTGCGCTTTTCTTCTTACTCCCAGGCTTTTAAAAATCATGAAATCTTTTGCTTTAATCATTAGATGCATACATGCATATCTTGACTTGTAATAAAACATTAAAACTTTCATATGGGCTTTCAATTTTTAGTATATCATTGTGGCTAATGGTGGAGCCTCAAGCCCTCAACGCTTTTTGGCTGGGACTGGCGTACTGCACGAAGCATAAAGCATCGATCTTCAGGTTTTGTAGGGTAGAGGGCCCCGCTAGGCGCTAACAATTTTCTAATTGGGCCCCGCACTTCCTAGCGCCGGCCCTGGCTGTAAGCATTCAGCTACAGTTTGCTAAAATTTACCACAGCCATTACTCCTTCAGCTTTCTCCCTGTTAAACCCTATACTGTAGAAGAGGTAGTCGCCACCAATGCTGAAGGACTATACTCTGCGAGTTTACTCAAGAGCTATCCAGAAAGGTTCAATTTCCTTCTTATTAAAAATGAGGTAACAGGCACAAGATCGTAACGCGTGTTATGTGGTGATACGTATTTAGTTCATTTTACAGATAACTTTTTATGTAAATTTTTAGAAACCTTTCTTATTTTAATTTATAATGTTAGCCTAATTGTTTAGTCTTTCATTCCGACGTTTGAAATTCGGTGAATGACGTGCAGGGAGTTCGGTAGGTTGTACACTTTTTTATTTGGAAAATGTTTCACATTTAAGTGTCTCTTGATTTTCTTTATTAGAATGGCATATATGCTATCTATGGTATGCAGGTAACATCCGCAACCCCTATTTCATCTCATGGAGTAGAGTTGGCGCGAACTTCGAGTGTCACCCGAACCCGAACAATCATAGAGTATAGGTGGCCGGCCTAACTTCAACTAAGTATGGCGGCAATGGGAATCGAATCTGGCCCTTCGCCATTGCGGTTGCTTTTTTGAAATTCTCTCCTAAGGAAAGTATTTTATGCAGCTGACCAAAAACTATAATGATTTTACTGCTGAAGATTGGTGAAAAATTCTGTTTACAGGGATGAGTCTCAAAATGGATTTGTTTACAAACACATTGAGTTGTAGACTCAATGGGAAATTGGCTAAACATGTATAAAACCTTCTAAGAGAATGCTGGGGTCTCCACATTGGTATGGAATTGTTTCAGTGGGCACTCAACGTTTCAATGGTAACTCAACGTTGCATGAGTAAGAAACAATATCATTCCATCTTAATTCACTTTGCCTAGTCAACACCTATGGTTCAAAGTTTCATTTTTTAAAAAAAGAAGTACAACATATCCATGAATTGTCTGAAACATAAAGACCGGAATGTGCTCACGTTATAGAATGAAATGTAATGATGGGGTTGTTTAACCTCTTTCGCATCATCTAAGGTCATATGACGGAGGGGACCTACAGCTTTACATGGAATCCGAACCACGGATCGCTACATAATCTGGACACAGAGGACGGTCTCCCATCTAAGTACTCCCCAGACCCATTGTCGCTTAACTTCGCCGATCGACGGGAAGCGGTATTACTAGAATGGCCACAACGTAGCAGACAGTTGTAAAATGGCCTCCACAGTCACTTGCTGTGAATCCACCTGAAAATTTATGGACATTGTTCAGATCTATAAAGCAAAATCCTGATTGATTTATGAGAAATGATTCAGAAAAACTGAAACAACATTACCCAGAATACAAACAATAAATTCACTGAACCGTCCGATGAGGAGTGGCTGATGAATCGGCTGCAAAAGCGAGTCATACGAAATGTAACAATATGACCTTCATTTATAGTCAAACTTTTTAAAAAAATTTATCCCCATTTTTTTATTAAATTACGACTTCATGAAGCTATATGGTCTTTTTCTGTTATTTTCCAATTGTTATAAAGAATCCTGGTTTCTAATTAGTCAGTTTAAACACTAGTATATTTTAGTTTGACGATCAGCTGTCTTTCGCATATTAAAGCCGTTTTCTTTTCGTCCAAAACTTGACTTGAAGTTACATTCTTTCACGGACTTTAGGTCAGGGTTGTGGGCGAAAAGAACGCGGAAACTTGAGTTTGTGACGTCAAATGTAAACAAAACTCTGTCCTGCCAGGCCCACTCTTCGCTAGGCCTACTTCGTAGCTCATGGGCTAAAGGATAAGCCATTCATCTGGACACTCAACATGGGACAGCAGGCTCCGAACTTCAGGGTTTTATCACGAATCCAGTCCAAAATACGATTGAATAGCCAAGACTGTAGCCTAAGTTTGAGCGCCAGTGACCCTAGCCTAGGCCAATATAAGCCCAAACTTTCAATAACTGAAGGTCCCATTCTTTACTTAAGGCTTATAAATGAATAAATTTAACGTAACATAGCTTTCTAATGTCAATAAAATATATTTTCTTTTTTATGGACCTAAATAATGCAATGAATTCTCGAAATACCTTCGATTCTGCAGACGACAAAGCGTTTGTTTCCAAGAAAGTAACGCGAGTTTTCTCAGCTACCTCTGGAGTTGGCTTCGGCAAAACTCACGTCTAGTCGGATCTTGAGGTTTGCTAAAAGAACGTGGCAGACTTGAGTTGACTCGACTTGATTTCAAGTCTGTAGGATGAAAAGAATTTGGCTTCATTTTGAGTTATATATTATGTTAGTCTTCATGGTGGTATATGTCTATATGTTAATTATTATAGTGGTATTTAGTAAAATGGAGAATTTAGTTAAAATGGTGAAGGAGGAAAATTAATCTATGCTGCTGAGAATTGTAATTCAAATTTTTATAAAGATCCTAAAAGTGATAGTGATCGAAAGATAAAAGGGTTACAAGATATTGACAGCATGTCCCTCAGTGAGAAATCTGTTCACTGGTCTACAGCCAAAATGCTTCGGAAATAAAAGTAGTCAATCTTTACTAATTTTGGGTCACTGAATACGAAAATGATGCCTAAAATTGCCAATTGGCTCTATTTATAAAGATATCAGGCAACCCTGCACCCTACTAACTGGACTGCATCTGTCGCGTAATAGAGTGTCCCAAAACAACGTATACATTTTTTAAAAATTTATAACAGGAGAACCCACTAACAGATTCAGATGATTTTTATTTCTTTTTATAGCCTATAGCCTAAGGAGATACAAAAGCGAAATTGTTAACAGCCTTGGCTAGCCTAAGGAGATACAAAAATCGAAATTAGTAATAGCCTTGCCTGCCTACAGTAAACATGGAAAATGGAAGTGTGCGCTTATCATTTGAGCAACGAAAAATGTGATACTAAAGTCCTATTTTAAGTGAGAAGATATCAAAGGTTTCAACAACAGTAGAGACAATTTTGGAACTAATCCTCCAACTTCCGACTACCATTTCACGTATCTGTGAGAAATTTGAAGTATACCGGTACTGTGCATGATGTGTACAAGCAAGCGACTGGGCGTCCAAAGACCATCAACAGATTGCTAACACTTCTTGATGAAGTGCTACAGGTATTCAACCGATCACCAAAGAATCTGTGAGACAATGTGCTCTGTGAAACAGGGAAAAGTAAGACAAAGTGTCCACAGAAATTCTGAAGAATGCTAATGGAAATCTTACATCCAGAGATTATTACATGCCTTGAATGAGGATGATCCGGATCGCAGAATCCAGTTTTGCGAATGTGTTTCGAGTAAAAAAACACAGAAGATGGCCAATTTGCGGACAAATTGTGTGGTCTGATGAGGTTTACATTTAAGTTGAATGTAATATTAATCGTCATAATTGCACATACTGGTCACAAGAAATCCACACATTTATGTGGAACGAATGTAAATTTACCGGGTATAACTGTCTGGTGTGGTTTTTTCTTCCAAAGGTTTGGTTGGTCCATTCTTTTCGATGGTACAGTTACCGGCCATAAGCTACCTCAACATGCTTCGGGGAAAAGTTTTCCTGCAATCGACAGCTATACGGAGATGAGGACATTTACTTTCAACAAGATGGGCACCTCCTCATTACCATCAGGATGTCAGGAACTACCTTGATGAAACATTTCATTATCGGTGGATCGGACGTACGGGTAGTATCGAGTATCCACCACGTTCACCAGATTTGAACCCACTTGACTTTTTTTTATGGGGTCATTTTGAAAATGAAAGTATACAGTAGAAGACCTACACATCACTTGAACAACTACAGAGCACAGTTGAAGAAGCGTGTAGAAATATCCCTACAAACTTTTGTGAAGTCTGCCAATCAGTGAATCAAAGATCGCAGTGGTGCATTGATGTGTCAATGGTCGACATTTCGAACACTTACGTTGTTTTAAAACACAATTAAACTATCTATTATTTCGAAGTTGTATATTTACCTATAAAAAGAAATAAAAATCATCTGAATCCGTTAGTGGGTTCGCCTGTTATAAGTTTTTTAAAAATGTATACGTTGTTTTGGGACACTCTTATGTAGACGCCTGTGACACATCGACGCATTGACTCTACTGCGCATGCGTGTAGTTATAGTTTTTTATTTTAAAAAATTAATGTAAATATATACATATATATACAATAAAATTTAATTTTAAATTTATCTATTACATTATGTATTTGTAAATTATTTATTAAAAAATAGATTAAATCATTTTAACATATTGCTTCCCATAATGTTTTTGATATTAATATAAATGGAATACTAACCTAACTTAACCTTACCTAATTTAAAATTATTAAAATGCAATGTAATTACTTTTTAGTGTTTGTTTTTGAAACTGAATTTTTTTCAGCCTAATTTGAACAAAGATGCCTCGTAATTGCGTGAACAGTGTAGATAACTTCTGTTATGTTTGTGGAGAATTGACTTTTGCATCACAAAAGCGTGCTATGACCGCCGTGATTAGGAAAGCCTATCACCTTTATTTTGGCTGTAAGATTGGAGATCAGGACAAGAGCTGGGCCCCACACATATGCTGCAATACTTGTACAACAAACCTTCGCCAGTGGTTGAATCGGAAAAGGAAATCTATGCCTTTTGCAGTGCCAATGGTGTGGAGGGAACCAACAGATCATGTCAGCAATTGTTACTTCTGCATGGTGCCTCCAGTCAAGAAAGGTATTTGCAAGAAGAAAAAGTGGATTTTACAATATCCGAATATACCCTCTGCTATACGCCCGGTACCTCACGGCGAAGGACTACCCGTTCCTGAGCCCCCACACTCATTCTCCCTGGAGTCAGAGGACGAGGAGAATGAAGGAACCTGCGAAACTTGTGAGCCTTCAACTTCACAAGACTCTGAATTTGTTTATAACTTGACATCTTCTAAACCGCACATGATAACTCAGAATGAATTAAACGACCTTATCAGAGATTTAGAACTGCCAAAGAGTAAGGCAGAGCTGTTGGGCTCCAGATTGTAGCAGTGGAATCTCCTCGCTGAAAATGTTAGAGTGTGTAAGTTTCGTGACCGTCAAAAAGATTTTGTCCCATTCTTCATCATGGAAGGTGACCTTTTAGCTTGCAACGACATCGATGGTCTGATGGCAGTGTAGTGCCTTGCACCACAAGATTATTCTTTATTAGTGAAAACTGCCACAAATTGGCATGAGTGAAATATTTAAATCTAAAATAAATAAATAAATAAATAAATACAAGTTAAATATGTCCAGTGATCAAATTTAATGCTTAAGAATTCAGTGTGGTGTGACTAGACATGAATGGGCTTTTAAGGATTATATTGGCTGGTTGGTAAAATTATTAAGTAAAAACAAACTTGTGTGCAACGACAACACAAAGGACGCCCAAAAAAAAACATTATTCGAAATCACCCCGCCAGCAAGCAAAGTCCTTTTTGGTATGTTTTGTATTTATTATAATTATTCTTTACTATTTCATATCTGTATGCAATACCGCATACTGCAGATACTAACGCCTTATACCGTTTGCAATTAGTACTAAGATTCATACTACAAATAGTAATGTAAGATTCATATAATAAATTACTTAGGCTAAGTTAGGTCTAGGCTAAAGCCAAATTGTAACTAGCCTAACTGAGGCCTACCATAGTCTTTGTTTTAGATTAACCTCAGCTCAATATGTTGAAGAGGCAAAGGCCTGCCTATTAAATTTCATAGTATATTTTACTTTATAAGCCTATTATGTTTCACGTTATTTTCTTAGCAGATGGCCTACTAATCATTTGTAGCCTACATATTTCCTTTAGTCTTCCCATTCAACTTAACACAATCCCATAACCAGAATTAACTGTAATTTATCATCCACAGGTTACTGGGGCCTATATAACCTATATGTATTTTAATTATTAATTATTGCCATTTTTATTATTCTTTTTCTCTGAAATATCACTTACAGTATTCTTGTCTATCTCTTTGCAGACAAGGTTGTCATTGTGGCTATTATCTTTGTTATTATTGATATTATCTTTGTTATTATTATCTTTGTTATTATTATCTTTTAGTTATTATTATATTACTTTAGTTATTATTGATATTATCTTTGTTATTATCTATTATTATTATTGTTACTATTATTATTACTATATTATTATTACTATATATTACTATATTATTATTATATTGTTATTGTATTATTGCATATTCATTATTATAATCAGTATTATTTGCAGACTGTTATATATTAGCCAAACGGGCCATTATTTAATCTCACCATTATAAGTCCATCAAAGTTGTTACGGGTAAAAATCCCCTTTGCATATACTCATTAATTGTTGTCAATAAAATATAAAAATTCATATTGATTTAATAATCAGTCCTTCCCTTCTTTTATTAAAATTAACTTTGCGCCGCAGTGCCGGATGCCAATCTAGTACTTGGGCGCTGGTGACCCTGGCATATAGTTAATTATCTACGTAAACTTGTAAAGGTCTAAATAAATAAAACCGGACTCTTACAATTGGTAACCTCCTGGAGTGACCAAACACCGTAATTTATGCAAAAAAAAATTTCTAAGTTTTTCTCAATTTTTGTCAATATATTCAGTCTGCATCTATAATTTTATTAAATTCACTAGTACAAAGCACTCACCTGTACTGGAAGTGTATTCTATTGCAAAATATATTCCTTTTATTTTGCCTTTTTATAAATCAGCATTTTCTAAAGTTTTTTTATGCAAATTTACTTATATTTTGCAAACAGCCTATACGCAGACTATTTTTCTGCTAATATTGGGCTACATCATAAAAAAATTTTTTACTTATCTTGCAAAGCCTATACGCAGACTATTTTTCTGCTAATATTGGGCTACATCATCAAAAAAAAAAAAAAAAAAAAAATTTTACGTAACTTTTTGTTATTGGCATTCATAACTCAAATTGAGTCTCATACTCAACCAAGCTTACCTGAAGCCATTATTTACATTCAACAACATTTGTTGAAATCTTGTCAGTTTGTGACACATTTTAAATTTTTTTTAGTACCTTGTAACAAATAATAGCCACAATGACCAATAACAACCTAGGGTCATCCAACGGTGGTACTCCAAATTCACCACCTATAACGGACTTTCTCACAATGTATCAGCCTACCACTCCACAATTCA
This sequence comes from Bathynomus jamesi, assembly GCA_023014485.1. Taxonomy (NCBI): domain Eukaryota; kingdom Metazoa; phylum Arthropoda; class Malacostraca; order Isopoda; family Cirolanidae; genus Bathynomus; species Bathynomus jamesi. The sequence goes on from JAJOZX010001461.1 coordinate 857,274, forward strand.
CCGCTGAAGAGCCTGGAATCTTTGTGAGTCAACTGCGGGATTATTTTGAGATAAAAGGAGTTACGGACCCACGAACCAAGTTCCTTGTCACAAAGAACCTCCTGCCTACACAAGTATACAAAGTAGTGCGGGATGTAACTCTATTGCCTCCGTCTGACCAAGCTTTTGAGAGCCTCCTCAGCGAGTTAGTCAGGAGACTCGGCCAATCAGAAGAAGAGCGACTCAATGCTCTACTCAAGGACCAAGTTCTTGGGGATCAAACGCCAACAGCCTTCCTGAGACATCTGCAAGACCTGGCTGGACAGACCAATGAAGACGATAAAAACTCACCCTTAATGCGACGCCGCTTCCTCAATGGTCTCCCTACTGCCCTACGGCCAATGCTCCGTTGTATGCCAGATGATACAGACCTCCTCACAATGGCCAAAACAGCTGATAAGATGATGATTGAAATCCACCTTGGCCAAGTAGATAACCACACCCATCACCCCCAAATCTGTGCCACGCAGGACGACAATCTGAGTCCGGCTGCACAAGGTCTTAAAGTATCCAACGAAATTCTACAAACACTTAAAGATGAATTTAAAGCTCTCCGAATAGAGCTAGCTAACAACAGGGAACGAGAGAGAAGTTCTTCAAGACGAGGACGACCCTCTGGTCCAATTAGAGCCTCCCAATATGAACCTGGACAACGCCTCGTTCTCCTACAACCACAGCCACCGCAAACAGGTCAGTTGGTTGCTCCTAATCCAAATCTATTAGCCTTACCTCATCCTCAATCCTCAATCCCCACTACTCAGCCCCATTCTCAACCTATTTCCTTACCACAGTCTACTGTTCATACCCCTCCTTGCTGGTATCATGAAAAGTTTAAAGATCGTGCAACGCGCTGTCTCACACCTTGCCCATGGACTCCTAACCCTCCTTTAAACTAACCAGGCTGGTGTCACAGGCGTCTGACGCTACAGCCTCTCAAGCCTCTCCTCCTATCCTTACTTCAACTAACCCTACCACTACCTCATTTAACACTGTCAAACCAACACCTACGTACGCAAGTAAAGTTAAAGAATCGCAACCTACTTATTCAACCACAGCTAATTTAATACCCCCAACTAATTCTCCAAATACAACACAAACTCCTTCCCACAGCAATACTAACCTTCTTCCACAAAAATTTAATGATTCACAAACTACTGCACCACCTGGTCCAACATTCACCTTGCATGATCCACTTTCAGGCTATGCATTCCTTATTGACACTGGAGCTCAATACAGTGTTATTCCTGCAACAGCCGCAGACCGTGCAAACGGACCTTCTCCTTTCATTTTACGTGCAGCTAATTCTTCATCTATTCACACTTATGGACATCGTTCTATTTCAGTTTCTCTTGGACTTAGACGTGTTTTCCGCTGGATATTTCTTGTCGCGGATGTATATACTCCAATGTTAGGCTCTGATTTTCTTTCTGCTAATGATTTATTAGTTGATGTTCGTAGAGCACAATTAATTGATAATGTCACACATCTTTCAGTAATTGGTTCTCCTACCGTGCACCCCTCTTCATTATTGGCAAGTTCTCTGCCACAGTGCTCACCTGCTATAGAGCAGCTCCTAAATGAATTTTCTTCCTTACTCAACCCTGTTCTAAGGATACCCCTATTAAACACTCTGTTGTCCACCGTATTGATACGGTAGGCTCACCTGTTTTCACCCGCCCACGTCGCTTAGCTCCAGATCGTCTTGCAATTGTGAGACGAGAGTTTGAACACATGCTTGAACTCGGTATTATACGGCCTTCAAGTAGCCCGTATGCCTCTGCTTTACACATGGTCCCAAAACCTACACCTGGAGACTGGCGTCCATGTGGAGATTATCGTGCTTTGAATGACAACACGATTCCAGATCGCTATCCCCTTCCTCACTTACACGATTTTACTTCTGCTCTCCATGGCACCACAGTATTTTCACGCCTTGACTTGGTGCGAGCCTTTCATCAAATTCCTGTACACCCTGATGATGTACATAAAACTGCTATAACAACCCCTTTTGGGTTATTTGAAATGACAAAAATGCCATACGGACTGCGTAATGCGGCCCAAACTTTTCAACGCTTCATTGATGAAGTGTTGAGAGGTCTCTCCTTCACTTTCACATATGTCGATGACATTCTCATCGCAAGTTCTTCTCCCTCAGAACATATTCAACATTTACGCTTAGTTTTTTCTCGGTTGGCAGAATATGGTGTATTGCTAAACCCTGAAAAATGTGTCTTTGCTGTAGATGAACTCACCTTCTTAGGACACAAAGTTACTTCGAAGGGCATTTCTCCTCTCGAAAATAAAGTATCTGTCATAAGGTCTTTCCCACAACCGCAAACTCAAAAGCAACTTCGCCGCTTTTTAGGGATGGTAAACTTCTACCATCGCTTCATTCCTCAGTGTGCAAACATTCTTGCACCCATAACCTCTCTTCTTCGCCAATCAAAAAGGGGCAGATCCACTGCAGTTCTGTGGAACCCCGAAGCTACCAACGCTTTTTCACAAGCAAAAGAGGCTATAGCACGAGCTACATGCCTTGTTCACCCTCAACCAGACGCTCCTCTGAACTTAGCCACTGATGCCTCTGACGTTGCCGTGTCAGGAGTGCTCCAGCAGCTTGTTTCAGGCGTTTGGGAACCTCTCGCATTCTTTTCACGCAAGCTCTCACCTTCACAAATGAGGTACAGCACTTTCGGTCGAGAGTTGCTGGCGATATACCTCTCCATCCGTCATTTCAGGTCATTCCTGGAAGGACGTGACTTTAGCATTTTTACGGATCATCGTCCGTTAATATTTGCTCTCCATTCTCAATCAGACTCTCATGCTCCTAATGAGCGAAGATACCTTGATTTTATTCTTCAATTTACTTCAGACATTCGACACATTTCAGGTTCTTTGAATGTTGTGCCGGATGCGCTGTCTCGCATCTCAGCAATTTCTGACCCTGGACACTCTCACATCAACCTTTCAGAGATGGCTAAGGCTCAGTCCACGGATACAGACCTCCAAACTCTTATTAATTCACCCACTTCATTGCAAGTCCGCTCTTTACCAGTTGAACCCAAGTCAGACTTACTAATTTTATGTGACGTCTCGACTGAGCATATTCGACCGTTGGTCCCACAAGGGCTGCGAAGAGCTGTTTTTGCTAAACTCCATTCCCTTTCTCACCCGGGAATTAAGGCCACCCAAAAATTAATTGCAGCTAGGTTTGTATGGCCAAGTATGCACAAAGATATCCGCAATTGGACTCGATCTTGCCTTCAATGTCAGCGTGCCAAAGTTCACCGACACACAAAGTCAGAAATTGGTACCTTTCCTTTGCCAAAGGCTCGTTTTGAGGCCATACACCTAGACATAGTCGGCCCCCTCTATTCTTCTCGAGGTTATACCTATCTTCTCACTGTCATTGATAGGTTCACAAGATGGCCAGAAGCTGTTCCTTTGACTTCTTGTACTGCTTCTGCAGTAGCTCACGCCTTTGTTTCATGTTGGGTTTCCCGTTTTGGAATACCTGCAACCATTTGCACAGACAGAGGTGCCCAGTTTGAATCGGCCTTATGGAAGGAACTCATGCTCCTTCTTGGGACTGAGCGCATCAGAACAACAAGCTATCACCCGCAATCCAATGGGGTGATAGAACGCTTCCATCGTCAACTTAAAAGTTCCTTGCGAGCCACTGATCCATCTACTACATGGGTGGACAGGCTACCCCTAATCCTACTCGGAATTCGTACTGCTCTGAAGACTGATCTTGCATGCTCTGCAGCAGAATTAGTTTACGGTACCACACTCCGGTTACCCGGAGAATTTTTCACACCTACACCCATTAACCCCGCATGTGATCCTGCTTCGTATGTTAAGACATTACGCTCTGTTATGAAGCAAATTCGTCCCACAGCACCTAGAACTTCCACTTCACAAACTACCTTCGTTTCCCCTGATTTACAAACTTGCACACACGTTTTCTTGAGACATGATGCTCACCGCTACCCTCTTCACTGTCCCTATGATGGTCCCTTCCTTGTGCTAGACCGTAGACCCAAAACTTTCATCATTGACAAGGTGGGCAAGCGTGAAACCGTTTCTGTGGACCGCTTGAAACCAGCATACCTTGATTTTTCTCCAACAAAAGATCCTATCCTCCCTCAATCTTCTGTACCTCCACCTCAAATACAGGTACAGCAACCTATCCTCCTCAATCTTCTGTACCTCCACCTCAAATACAGGTACAGCAACCTATCCCTCCTCAATCTTCTGTACCTCCACCTCAAATACAGGTACAGCAACCTATCCCTCCTCAATCTTCTGTACCTTCATCTCATATACAGGTACAGCAATCTACCCTTCCTAAATCCTATGTACCACCACCTCATCCGAGGGTACAACAATCTATCATCCCTCTTCCAATTCTCCTTCATTATCGCAACCAACTGTCTTTGAACCAGCCAGTGGCTCCATCGCACAGGCACCAAGAATCCCCTTCCCCCAATGTCCCTACTGCACCTGTAGCACCATCCATGCCTTCAGAACCAGTGCTGCAGGATATTGCCATCCAAAAGCAAACAACGACTCGTTCTGGAAGAGTCATTCGTAAGCCAGTGCGTTTTGACATTTAAGTGTTTTTTTTACCCCTGACAACCATGTTTTTGGGGGGCAGTACTTGTAGTGCCTTGCACCACAAGATTATTCTTTATTAGTGAAAACTGCCACAAATTGGCATGAGTGAAATATTTAAATCTAAATAAATAAATAAATAAATAAATACAAGTTAAATATGTCCAGTGATCAAATTTAATTCTTAAGAATTCAGTGTGGTGTGACTAGACATGAATGGGCTTTTAAGGATTATTTTGGCTGGTTGGTAAAATTATTAAGTAAAAACAAACTTGTGTGCAACGACAACACAAAGGACGCCAAAAAAACATTATTCGAAATCACCCCGCCAGCAAGCAAAGTTCCTTTGTGGTATGTTTTGTATTTATATATTATTCTTTACTATTTCATATCTGTATGCAATACCGCATACTGCAGATACTAACGCCTTATACCGTTTGCAATTAGTACTAAGATTCATACTACAAATAGTAATGTAAGATTCATATAATAAATTACTTAGGCTAAGTTAGGTCTAGGCAAAGCCAAATTGTAACTAGCCTAACTGAGGCCTACCATAGTCTTTGTTTTAGATTAACCTCAGCTCATATGTTGAAGAGGCAAAGGCCTGCCTATTAATTTCTTAGTATATTTTACTTTATAAGCCTATTATGTTTCAGTTATTTTCTTAGCAGATGGCCTACTAATCATTTGTAGCCTACATATTTCCTTAGTCTTCCCATTCAACTTAACACAATCCCATAATGAGAATTAACTGTAATTTATCATCCACAGGTTACTGGGCCTATATAACCTATATGTATTTTAATTATTAATTATTGCCATTTTTATTATTAATTATTGCCATTTTTATATTCTTTTTCTCTGAAATATCACTTACAGTATTCTTGTCTATCTCTTTGCAGACAAGGTTGTCATTGTGGCTATTATCTTTGTTATTATTGATATTATCTTTGTTATTATTGATATTATCTTTGTTATTATTATCTTTGTTATTATTATCTTTGTTATTATTATCTTTTAGTTATTATTGATATTATCTTTTAGTTATTATTGATATTATCTTTGTTATTATTATCTTTTAGTTATTATTATTGTTACTATTATTATTACTATATTATTATTACTATATTACTACTATTATTATTATTATTTGAATTAATTGTATTATTGCATATTCATTATTATAATCAGTATTATTTGCAGACTGTTATATATTAGCCAAACAGGCCATTATTTAATCTCACCATTATAAGTCTATCAAAGTTGTTACGGGTAAAAATCCCCTTTGCATATACTCATTAATTGTTGTCAATAAAATATAAAAATTCATATTGATTTAATAATCAGTCCTTCCGTTCTTTTATTAAAATTAACTTTGCGCCGCAGTGCCGGATGCCAATCTAGTACTTGGGCGCTGGTGACCCTGGCATATAGTTAATTATCTACGTAAACTTGTAAAGGTCTAAATAAATAAAACCGGACTCTTACAGCAGCTCTCAACATTATTCACAATCCTAATGAGTGGAGACTTCATTGATTCATCGAAGTTGAGTCTAAAAGCTGTTTTGTTGCATGTTGGCAACGTATTGCCATCAATTCCAGTTGGTCATGCAGTCCACATGAAGGAAACATATGACAAGATGATGCGGCAACTTGAGAACTGCATAAACTATGACAAACATCAGTGGCAGGTTTGTGGTGACTGACAAGTTGTAGACAGATCTAGGACTAAAGCAGAGATACACAAAGTATAGGACTTTATTCTATGTCAAAGGGATAATAGGGCTAGAAGTTGAAGATCACCGTAACTTGATACAGTTTTGCCGGCATTTTACCTAACTCTGCGAGGATCAGCCTAATTCTGGCGAGGCTCTAACTCTGCGAGGCTGCCAAGAGATGAATTTTGGCCGGCATTTTCTATATTACCTCTTTAGATGGTCGAATTCGACTAAACTGAAGTATTGCTGTTTTCTGTGTGAATGGGATAGTCGGGCTAGGACTTTGAATCATTCATGAAGGATTGGCCAATCAGATTAAATATAATTTCTTGGTAACTTGATAATATTCGGCCGAATAAGGTTCAAATGTACTCGCTAACTAAGCACACCGGACAAAAAATTAGTCACCCCTCTCAGAATGTACCTAATAACGTGTGACGGCGCCTCTGGCCTTGATAACCGCACGAATCCGGCGAGGCAGAGACTCTACGAGGTTGTGCATGTACTGAACATCGATTTGCTGCCACTCGTTCATCAGCCGGTCCCGAAGTTCCGCCAGAGTCCGTGGGTGTCTATTCCTGCGCTTCACTTTCTGTTTCCAGCCTGAACAACACCCTCGACGCATTCAGGATTAAAGGCTTCATTGGACCTGCGATGTACTCGTCGCCTCCCATCATTGGAGAACAAACAAAAACGGGACTCATCGGACCAAATTACACGTTTCCAATCTGCCGCAGTCCGGTTTTTGTGCCTCTGAGCCCATTTATAACGTGCCAATTGTGACTTGCTGTTAACAGCGGCCTCTTCCGTGGTACCCTGCTCCAGATGTCCATCGCATGCAGTTCTCGTCGCAATGTCCGTTCGGAAATTGGTCGCTGGAGAACCTCATTGGTTTCTTGGAGCAATTGTTCTCTGGTTTGAAAACGATTTGCAGTTACTAGACGAGAAACATGGCGGCGGCCCTATTGTCGAGAATTGTTTCCGGCCACAGTTACGCCGTCGATTGTCAGTTGATTGCGAACTACACCACTCTTTGTAAACTCGCTGGACAGTACGCGTTGATACACCAAACAAATTGGGCTACTTCAGACATTTGTGTCCGTGGCTCTGCCAAACACGATGGCTCCTTTTTGCCACTGAGTAACGTCTGCCTCACGACCCATTTTGCAGACTATATCCAACACACACTTTGTTCTTCACCACCTCACGAAACAGATCTGATCCTGTGTGCTACGTCACCGCTACTTGTCACTTACCAATGCTACATCAGCGCCCTCTGTGTGACCTTGAACTTCCTACTATCGGTGCTATAGGGATGACTAATTTTTTGTCCGGTGTGCTTATATATCACGTGACAGGATGTGACGTCAACCGCTGCGCTATACGGTTTTATCGGAACCGGAAGTGACCTTGATAAAAGACTCGGCCAAAAGTGTGCGGGGTTAAAAAGACTCGAGAGGATGTAACATTAGCCGCTACGCTATACGGTTTTAGAGCCAACAGGAAGTGATTACGTCATAAAAGTTGTGACGTCATTAAACCCTATACGTCACAAAAAGTTGCTGCGAAGGCTTGCTCCGGGTAATACTAAGCCGGAGCAAGGCAAGATGACCCTTACGGCCGGTGTAAATAAGGAAACGAGGCAAAATGTCACGGACCTAAGTCAGAGAGAGAAAAATTAAGATACAAATTGATATGCCCTATATATAATGGATATATATTATCATGAAAAATAATAAATAAGAAAAAAAATAATAAAACATACCGATATAGTGGGCTGATTCGTTTTAGCTGTTCATTGATTCATCGAAGTTGAGTCTAAAAGCTGTTTTGTTGCATGTTGGCAACGTATTGCCATCAATTCCAGTTGGTCATGCAGTTCACATGAAGGAAACATATGACAAGATGAATCTGCAACTTTAGAACTGCATAAACTATGACAAAAATCAGTGGCAGGTTTGTGGTGACTTGAAAGTTGTTGCTATCGTGCTTGGACTGCAGCCGGGATACACAAAGTATAGGACTTTAGTCTATGTCAAAGGGATAATAGGGCTAGAAGTTGAAGATCACCGTAACTTGATACAGTTTTGCCGGCATTTTACCTAACTCTGCGAGGCTCAGCCTAACTCTGGCGAGGCTCTAACTCTGCGAGGCTGCCAAGAGATGAATTTTGGCCGGCATTTTCTATATTACCTCTTTAGATGGTCGAATTCGACTAAACTGAAGTATTGCTGTTTTCTGTGTGAATGGGAGAGTCGGGCTAGGACTTCTCATTACATCAAGAAGTATTGGCCACTCCGACACTCATTGGAACCTGGAACAAAAAATGTTCAGTATCCTCCACTTGTAGAATTGAGCAAGATTTTGTTACCACCCTTACACATCAAACTGGGCGTCATGAAAAATTTTATTAAGGCTACAGATAAAACGGGGGCAGCTTTTAAGTACCTCGGTGGTAAATTCCCAAAGCTCAGTGAAGCAAAAATCAAGGAGGGTGTATTTGTTGGTCCACAGATCCGCGAGCTTCTTAGAGATGAGGAGTTCGACCGTATCCTAGGTGGGAGGAGAAGACAGCGTGGAATGCTTTCCGGTTAGTAGCCAACCAATTTTCTCGGAAATACCAAAGCTGACAATTACAGGGAACTGGTGGAAAACCTGCTGTTGTCCTATCAAAAAATGGGCTGCAATATGTCTTTAAAGATACATTTCCTCCATTCGCACCTGAAATTTTTTCTGGCCAACTGCGGAGTAGTCAGCGATGAACATGGTGAACGTTTCCACCAGGATATCTCAGCGATGGAGAAACGCTACCAGGGGAAATGGAGTCCATCATTGTTAGCAGACTACTGCTGGACAATAACAAGAGATGCTCCAGAAGTTGAATACAAGAGACAAGCAAAGAAGCGACGGGTTGAATCAATATAAGTGACTGCATTATACAGGTATGTTACTAATATATGGTATACATATACACAAAATGTGTAACTTAAATTTTCTTGGAAACTGTAGCCAATCGACTGTTTTTATGGTCATATTCGTTTTCAGCACCCCAAAATCCATAATAGGTAACACATTTTATCTCCGAAGCACAAACTTTTTCAAAATTTGTAGACCAGTGAATTATCAGAGTCTGATGGAAAAACTCGAGGGCATAATAAGAAAATTAGAAAACAGACCTGTAGACTGTATCTACAAAACTATTTTTCCAGTTTAGTAGAGTAGTAGATTTTTGGAATGAATACTTGCCATATGATGTGGTAAATAGTAGCTCCTTAGTTAGTTTTAAGAAAAAGTTAGACGCTTTCATGAATGAAAGAGTTTATAAATTGTGTAAATAGTGCATATTTTAACTTAAGTTATGTAGGTTACTGTGGTAGCTTTGTAAATACTTTATGTTAATTAACTGACTTGAGATTGTCATTTTACAAAATTTGGATCGCCTGAAGATCAGGAACCCCAGCCTTCTTTAGTTAGCTTTATAAGGCTAACTAACGAAAATATCACGACCTAACCTAACCATCGTCAAGGGCGTACAGTTGACCTAACGATTTGTTAGGTTAGGTTGTGATATTTTCGTTAGTTAGCCTATAAGGCTAACTAGAGGAGGCTGGGGGTCCTGATCTTCAGGTGATCCCAAAATTTTATTATAAAATGAAAACGAAATGAAAATGAAAAGGTTTATTGGCAGACTATAGTCCATATGACAAAAGATAGCTAAAATATAGCTTATGACTTCGATAACCTCGATAAGCTCAAGTGGCTTCATGTTTTCCAAATGTAATGTAACGTAATGTAATGTAATCTGATTAGGATATACCTCGCTCATGGTAGAAGGAATTTAAATATAATGGGTATGACTTACCTGAAAATGTAACTGTCGTTATCAAAAAAATTTCATTCTGAAATCTCGCACTTGTAACACACTGTATTTCTGTATATAACAGTGAGGAAACTTTATTCTTGGAAAATTACTTGCGTGTTGTATAATGGTTTTGGAAAGAAGTACGAGTATATGTGATACAAATTACCCTAAATAATAGTAGATTTTCTTGCCTGTAGTACTGTAAACGTAGTTTTTCACATGTTAATATTAAATTTCCTAACATCAATAACTTAGCAATGAAGTCGAGATTTATTACTTCATACCAGGTCGAATTTTTTTAGTAACCAGTTGCTAATCAATCCTAGCTGCCTTAGCTTGATGGGAAAGGCTATTCATGTATTACGAGTATGTTCATTCTTAAGCTACGTTGTATTAAAAAAAATAGTACGGTGTTGTTTGTTGATGGGAATACTGATGTTATTCTGTATAATGTTTGCTTGTTTGTTGTGGAGCAAAAAGTATTCAGTAAAGAAGTATAACCCTGGCCCAGATCGATTTCAGACAAACTGGGAGTATACATTACTAGCTACATGAGAGAGCTAGAGGCAACAATTCTCTCCTCCCTCAAGCCAAAACCAGGGCTAAGTAAGGAACATCAAGCGAAATCTTTGCGAAGTATATATATATATATATATATATATATATATATATATATGAGCAAGGCTGGGATAGCACTGTGATTGATACAAGTAAATTTATATTGCCTTGGGAAGGAAACACAAGCACACGGCGCATCTTGCTCCTAAAAAATCGTGTACCTGGACTAAAAATAACTTGGGGCGTCAGCAGTACAGACTGACTAGAATTGCGCAGAAAGAGACACAGATTTGGATATTCTTGAACTGGGATAACATGGAACATTGTCAGTAAATTGAGCCCTGTTTGCTTGCTAATGCTACTACGAGCTCCTCGTACCCCGAAATGGGTGTATGGACGGAGTGATGCTCCATGTGAAAAATGTGAACATTTTCATCTTATTCCACTAAAACTACAATTACAAATGTCGTAAGCTCTATTAATATAGAGGGTATCCCAGAATGAACAAACCCAAAACAAATCTTAATTGTATAGGTATCGGGTAATTACAAATGATCTTCCCGATTTTAAACATTTATTATGAAAAACCTAACAAAGCTAGAGAGAGAGAGAGAGGAGAGAGAGAGAGAGTTACAAGGAGTTACAAGGAAAAGAAGTACCTCAAAAGGCCTTGCGGCCCATACCGAGGAGGTACCAATGGCAACGGGTGCCAGGGAAAATTTGTACACACTCAAATAGTGGTGCAAGATTTGGTCTAACCTTTTCTTGAACTGATCCACAGAGGAACTGTTCACAACTTCCGAAGGTAACCTGTTCCATGTGTCACAGATCTTATACGTAAAGTAATTCCCACACACACTAGTCCTAAACCGTTTCAAATCCAACTTCCAACCATTGTTGCGAGTTGGGTTATCATTTAAACTAAACATACTTCTAAAATCGACATCGTTGAACCCGCGTAAGAGCTTGAAACCTCGATCAGTTGACCGCGCAGCCTCCGAGTTTCAAGCGAAAACAAGTTCAGGGCGCGTAAACCGTCGATTGTAGCCCATATGCCTAACGGAAGGGATTAACTTTGTGGCCCTCGCCTGCACTCGCTCCAGCCTCTCAATATCTTTCCTGAGGGCGGGCGACCAGAACTGCACAGCATACTCCAGGTGCGGCCGAACAAGGGAATTGTACAGTGAGAGCACAATCCCCTCGTTCCGAAACTGAAATTGCCTCCTGATATAACCCAATAGTTTCTGGGCTTTCTTTTCCACCTCTACACACTGTTTCGTAAACTTAAGGTCACTGCTAATTAGCACACCCAAGTCCTTTTCTAAATCAGTCACCTCGATATTACCACCCAACATCGAGTAGTCCGACTTGGGATTGGCGTAGCCAATGTGCATCACTTTGCATTTACCCAAGTTAAACGGCATTTGCCATTTTTCGGACCACTCTCCTATCCTACCTAGGTCCGCACGCAGTTCCTCGATCGCTTCGGGCGTCCCAACATTGGCCCCAAGCTTGGTGTCATCAGCGAATTTGGCTATCCGACTGACGATGCCACCGTCGATATCATTTATGTAAATGATGAACAGCAGTGGCCCCAAAACGGAACCCTGAGGAACCCCACTAGTGACCGAGGCCCAACCCGAAACTAGCCCCTTTAATTACCACCCTCTGCCGCCTATTCCTCAGCCAGTTTTCAATCCACCTACCTATTTCCCCACCGATACCCAGCGCGCGCACTTTCGCCATTAGCCGGCGGTGAGGTACCTTATCAAAGGCTTTCTGAAAGTCGAGATAAAGTATATCAATCGCCCTACTCTTATCGTACTCACTCAACATGACGTGGAAAAACTCGAGCAAGTTGGTGAGACACGACCTATGCCGTCTAAACCCATGTTGGGAGTCCCCAAGCAGCTTGTAGGAATCCAAATGGTCAAACGATCCTATCAGCTATATCCCTTCTAATAATTTACCTACAACTGAAGTGAGACTAATGGGACGATAGTTCCCTGGATTTCGTGATCCCCTTTCTTAAAGATAGGGGTCACGTTGGCTTCCCTCCAGTCACCAGGCACCTGGCCCATCTCCAACGATTTGTTGAAGACTGTAGCCAGGTGGGGAGCCACCTGGTCGCGCACTTCTCGCAACACTCTCGGGAGAAACTGGTCTGGCACAGGAGCCTTAAACGCGCTCAGTTTGTCTATTCTATCGGCAACGACTGTCGAGGTACATCTAACACTATCCAGGCCAGCACCTTCGTGCCTCACGCCTGGCTCGGGGATGACGCGGGTCCTCCCTGGTGAACACTCACGCAAAGTACTCATTAAGCACATTGGCGATGTCCGCGTCGGAGGTCATGCTTCTAATGGGCTTTCTACTATTAACATAACTGAAGAACTCCTTAGGGTTCCCCTTGCAGAGGCTTGCCACCCGTAGTTCTTCGTTACGTTTCGCTAGTCTAACCTTTGCCTTCACTTCCCTACACAGGCGGACATACGCTTCAGTGTTCTCGTGGGAACGATTGGCCTTCGCCCTCCTGTACGCTACTTTCCTATTTCGGATAGCCAAAGCGATGTCACGATTGAACCATTTAGCTGCGTTGAAGCAGGTGTGACCGGTTTTGAGGGTATGGCAGGAGACTGCAGCACCATAAACTCGTCCCGGAATGCACTCCACACCCGCTCAACATCGCCGCCGACCTCTAACCCCATCTCACCTACGCTATCCCTGAGGCTAACAAAGTCCGCCCGCAGGAGATCGAGCTTACTGCCTCTCGAGTTACTACGCTTCACCCGAGGGATGCGCACACGGAACCTAATCAGACCGTGATCACTCCCGCCCAACGATTCGTCAACGGTGAGGCCAGTGACGAGGTTGGTCTTCGGTCGTGAATACTAAGTCTAGAACGCTTTCGCCTCGTGTAGGCTCGTTGACCCACTGAGTGAGGAAGTTCTCATCAGCAAAGACAACTAGCTCCTCCCTTCAGCATCAGCAGTCCTGTCTTCCCACTTTATGCCGCGACAGTGAAGTCTCCTAAAACTACACACACCCTATCACCTAGCAGGCCACTGAGTTCGGTGTACAGGGCTGTATCGTCCTCGAGGAGGAGATGCGGAGGTCTGTACACCAAGATTAACCTATAGTTCGTCCCCCCCACGTTCAGATCGACACCAAGCAGCTCCCGTTCCGATCGGAACTGGCAGTCAACCGGACTCACGTGTCCTGACGTATATTAGACCCCACCCCCTCCTCACGGGTGCGGTCTTTGCGAAACATTCTATACCCGGGAATTTCGAACTCCCCAACGTAGTCCCTACGATCAGTATGAATCAGGACTAGGTGATAGCAACGATATCCTGGTATTCTGATGCAAAGAGCGGCCGTAGCTCGCAAAACTTGTTCCTAATTGACCTAGCATTAAAAAGCATTGCACGGAGGGAGCCTTCCCTATTCTGACCGCCCCCTAGCACGACCCGTTTCCCGAACAGCCAGGGCTGTCGGGAGTTGAAGAGAGAGTTACAAGGAGTTACAAGGAAAAGAAGTACCTCAAGAGGCCTTGCGGCCCATACCGAGGAGGTACCAATGGCAACGGGTGCCAGGGAAAATTTTGTAAAAGTTTATTTTTCTTTTAACTATCCTAGCAGTAGTAGAAAACTGGATAGAAAAGTAGAAGGCTCTCTCCCCACCCTCCGCTCCCTCCCTGCCAGAGGTAGGTACGGAAAAAGGTTGAAGAAAATACCTTGACCCTGGAAAAGTAGCCAAGGAAATTTTACAGGAAAGTGGAGAATATATAAATAGCTCTATATTTAGCTTGCTCACAGAGACACGTGCAAGCGAACTCCTGCAGAGTTTTCTTATGTTTTAGTCGTAACTATGAGAGTATTCAGTACTTTGTCTAGCCTATTTTTAAACACATTTACACTTTGACTGGAAACAACCTCTGAGGGAAGTTGGTTCCAGATATTAAATTTTATAGGAAAAGAAATTTCCGCAGACTGAGGTCCTAAATGTCTTTACACACTCAAATAGTGTGCAAGATTTCGTCTACCCTTTTCTTGAACTGATCCACAGAGGAACTGTTCACAACTTCCGAAGTAACCTGTTCCATGTGTCACAGATCTTATACGTAAAGTAATTCCCACACACACTAGTCCTAAACCGTTTCAAATCCAACTTCCAACCATTGTTGCGAGTTGGGTTATCATTTAAACTAAACATACTTCTAAAATCGACATCGTTGAACCGTGTAAGAGCTTGAAAACCTAGATCAGTTGACCGCGCAGCCTCCGAGTTTCCAGCGAAAACAAGTTCAGGGCGCGTAACCGTCGATTGTAGCCATATGCCTAACGGAAGGGATTAACTTTGTGGCCCTCGCCTGCATCGCTCCAGCCTCTCAATATCTTTCCTGAGGGTGGGCGACCAGAAACTGCACAGCATACTCCAGGTGCGGCGCCGAACAAGGGAATTGTACAGCGAGAGCACAATATCCTTGTTCCGAAACTGAAATTGCTCCTGATATAACCCAATAGTTTCTGGGCTTTCTTTCCACCTCTACGCACTGTTCGTAAACTAAGGTCGCTGCTAATTAGCACACCCAAGTCCTTTTCTAAATCAGTCACCTCAATATACTACCCAACATCGAGTAGTCCGACTTGGGATTTGGCGTAGCCAATGTGCCATCACTTTGCATTTACCCAAGTTAAACGGCATTTGCCATTTTTCGGACCACTCTCCTATCCTACCTAGGTCCGCACGCAGTTCCTCGATCGCTTCGGGCGTCCCAACATTGGCCCCAAGCTTGGTGTCATCAGCGAATTTGGCGATCTGACTGACGATGCCACCGTCGATATCATTTATGTAAATGATAAACAACAGGGCCCCAAAACGGAACCCTGAGGAACCCCACTAGTGACCGAGGCCCAACCCGAACTAGCCCCTTTAATTACCACCCTCTGCCGCCTATCCCAGCCAGTTTTCAATCCACCTACCTATTTCCCCCACCGATACCCAGCGCGCGCACTTTCGCCATTAGCCGGCGGTGAGGTACCTTATCAAAGGCTTTCTGAAAGTCGAGATAAAGTATATCAATCGCCCTACTCTTATCGTACTCACTCAACATGACATGGAAAAACTCGAGCAAGTTGGTGAGACACGACCTATGCCGTCTAAACCCATGTTGGAGTCCCCAAGAGAGAGAGAGAGAGAGAGAGAGAGAGAGAGAGAAGGAGAGAGAGAGGTTACAAGGAGTTACAAGGAAAAGAAGTACCTCAAAAGGCCTTGCGGCCCATACCGAGGAGGTACCAATGGCAACGGGTGCCAGGGAAAATTTGTCTTTCAAAACTATGCTAGCAGTAGTAGAAAACTGGATAGAAAAGTAGAAGGCTCTCTCCCCACCCTCCGCTCCCTCCCTGCCAGAGGCAGGTACGGAAAAAGGTTGAAGAAAATACCTTGACCTGGAAAAGTAGCAAGGAAATTTACAGGAAAGTGGAGAAATATAACATAGCTCTCTATTAGCTTGCTCACAGAGACACCGAGCAAGCGAACTCCTGCAGAGTTTTCTGAGGTTTTAATCTTAAACTATGAGTTGTTCTGTACTTTGTCTAGCCTATTTTTAAACAGATTTACACTTTGACTGGAAACATCTGCTTTATTTATGGATACATTTTTTTGTTTTATGCAGGTTTGCCAGATTGGTCACTTTGTGGCCAAATTTCACAAATGTGCAAAAAAATCTCGCAACCCTAATTTTTTGAGTACCTTTTGTAAAAAATTATATTTTATTTTTGTTTCAGATTATTGATTAAGTGAAATTATTATTGATTCAAACTATTGGTTAAGTCAAATTAATCATGACAACAAGAAAAAAAGTCATCAAATGCAGCCTTTGGACATCCTTCTGAGTTTCCAGCAGCTGACACCAACAAAAGCAGAGGCACTACAACTTTGTGCTCATCACACAAAGTTGTAGGCAAGAGTTTGTAGGCTGAATCAAATAAATTGATTACTTTTAATGAATGTTGTAACATAGATGCAATAGATGTTGAAACCATATGGAGAAGGTTCTCTTTCCCTACAATAAGTACTCATGGAATCTTTCAGAAAGTTGTTAGAGTGATAAAAGCATCCTCAAAGTTGAACAAGGTTCCTATAAACCGAAGAGATGAGAGATGAACAAAACGTTTCCGAATATGATGCTACGTTTGATGTATGTACCTGTGATTGCTACGATAAAGAGATTGATAGAAATGCCTGCCGGTGCAAGAGTAAAATAACAATTGCTGAGTGGGATTCTTTTGAGGACAAAAGCAAAGATTAAACCAACTGGGGCCAATTGATAGAAAAGTTGCTTTGATGAGGAAAAGGTCTATTGCTAGAGCTCAGAAAGAACACGAACGCCGAATGAGAATCACAAGCAGAATTGACTGAAGCTATCAGAGTTGTCCCTTCAACATCACAGGAATCACAGGATGCAGCCGTGCTGAGAGCATGGAGGTAGATACCGACCAAGAGGATGAAGACTTCGTGCCTGATATAGAGTAATAGAGAATGAGCAAAACAGATATACCTATGAAGAGTGGCAGTGACCGCAGATCGTTACAGAGTGAGTTGCAGGGCGTTTAGTAAGTGTTATAGTGTTCAGTTTTAATGTCACATTTACGGTTATTCAACATATGCAATGTCTCAAATCGTCGCTATTTCACAAAAACCAACGAATCTGCAATTTTCAGTTTGAGAAAAATCTTTGAAGATTCTCCTACATTCAACTGCATTTGTACTGTTAATTTATGTCTGTATCTTGAAAAGTACTTGGAGTACAATCTCAAAATTGACAAGTTAAAGATCCAAACCTGGTTACTAGCCAAGTGGCATTATCTCAATTTGGCAAAATTGCATATTCGCCGGTTTTGAAAACAATGACGAAGTATAGGCCTCAATGTCAAGGACGCCCACAGGCAGCACACATGCAAAGCCTATAGTTGATATAGGCTCCCTGTAAAATTGTATTATAAAAAACATGAACAGATGTAAATTAAACTGAGAGAGAGAGAGAGTTACAAGGAAAAGAAGTACCTCACAAGGCCTTGCGGCCCATACCGAGGAGGTACAATGGCAACGGGTGCCAGGGAAAATTTTATACACCCTCAAATAGTTGTGCAAGATTTGGTCTAACCTTTTCTTGAAGTGATCCACAGAGGAACTGTTACAACTTCTGAAGGTAACCTGTTCCACGTGTCACAGATCTTATACGTAAAGTAATTCCCACACACTAGTCCTAAACCGTTTCAAATCTAACTTCCAACCATTGTTGCGAGTTGGGTTATCATTTAAACTAAACATGCTTCTATCAGGTCATCCCATAAGTAATGTCGTTTTTTAGATCGGAATTTGAAGGACAAAAAAAACTCAACTGAAACTTTTTAATCTAGTATATATTTTCCATCGGAATCAATGACACTCTGCCAACGTCCTACAAGCTTTTCAATGCCATGTTTATAAAATTCAGGCGGTTTTGAGGCAAAAAACGTACAAAGACTGGTGTGCAGGTCATCTAAAGAAGTATACTGTTTCTCGTCAAGATAGTTTTGCAGACTCCTGAAGAGGTGATAATCTGAAGGCGCAAGGTCTGGAGATATGGAGGATGTGGAAGTTTTTCCCATCCAAGCTCCTCAATTTTTGCAGAAGTGATCCGAGCGGTATGAGGACGTGCGTTGTCGTGGTAGAACACGATTCCTTTCCGATTAACCAAAGAAGGTCTCTTTTCTTTTAGTGCAGTGTTTAATCGCTCCAGTTGTTGATATTAGACTTGAGCGGTGATCGGTTGTGTGGTAAGGTTTCAAAGTGTATTACACCACCTTTATCCCACCAAACACTGAGCAACACCTTCCGAGGGTGAAGATTTGGTTTTAGCTGTGGTGTCACTGGTTCTCCGGCACAAACCCACTGTCGACGGCGCTTAACATTCTGGTACAGTATCCACTTTTCATCACCAGTCACTAAACGGTGCAAAAACGGATCTTGTTGTTCACGGGAATGAAGAGCTGTGCTAATGTTTATCCGCACCCTCAGATTGTCGACCGACAATTCATGTGGCACCCATTTTCCTAACTTAAGCACTTTCCGG
This sequence comes from Bathynomus jamesi, assembly GCA_023014485.1. Taxonomy (NCBI): domain Eukaryota; kingdom Metazoa; phylum Arthropoda; class Malacostraca; order Isopoda; family Cirolanidae; genus Bathynomus; species Bathynomus jamesi. Next base: position 876,190 of record JAJOZX010001461.1, read on the forward strand.
AGTTGTTTCAAATGTCGATGGATGGTGGACGGGGATGAATTGAGTTTCTGGGCCAATTCTTCGACAGTTGTTGAACAATCTTCTTCAAGTGCGGCTAACAGCAGGTCATCATCAAACTCAGCAGGGCGTTCAGAGCGTGCTGCATCTGTCAAACAGCAGTCACCATTCCTAAACTTTTGAAACCATCTTTGACATTTCCTCACATGCAGAATATCGTTGCCATAAACTTCCTGAATGTTTCGCGTTGCTTCAATAGCACTATTCCCTTTTTTGAACTCGTAAAGCATTATATGCCTGATATGCTCTTCTGATACCGCCATGTTTATGAGGGGTTCACATCAAGCAAAACACACGTCTTCACTGGTCAAGGTCTGTAAAGTATGTAGCGAAACACAATAGATCTCCTCTTAGATATAACCTTCAGAAAATTTATGCTTAAATCGAGTAGGACTAGTTTAAACTTAATCTATCGTAAAAAAACGACATTACTTATGGGATGACCTGATAAAATCGACATCGTTGAACCCGCGTAAGAGCTTGAAAACCTCGATCAGTTGACCGCGCAGCCTCCGAGTTTCCAGCGAAAACAAGTTCAGAGCGCGTAACCGTCGATTGTAACCCATATGCCTAACGGAAGGGATTAACTTTGTGGCCCTCGCCTGCACTCGCTCCAGCCTCTCAATATCTTTCCTGAGGGTGGGCGGCCGGAATGCACAGCATACTCCAGGTGCGGCCGAACCAGGGAATTGGGCTCTTTTCCGTTCTACCCCAGCAACAAAAAATGAAATATATATTATTTTCTACTGTAGTTTTACTTGCTGAATTCAATAATATATATCTTATTTTGGAGAAATTAATAACAAAAGAGTTATAGTCCGTTTATTATATTTAAAAGTAGAGATTGCATTTAAGATTTCAATAAAAATGTCCTTTCCTTTTTGTCTTCTCCTCCACAGAAATTCACATAAATAAGAGTCTATCATATTTCTAGATGTTCCCCAATGTCTCTTGTTCCTTTGTTTAGCTAAATTCCATAAGCCTTCGATGCGCTGGGTATGGGCACCAGTTAATGGATTTATGAAATTTTCGCTGTGATTCACCGTTAAATGTGTATAATTGTAACCTTCCAAATTACTATAGGCTTTCCACATATCGGATATGATGGTGGTGCCTGGCTTTATATTGAGTTTTATACAATTTTCTAATGTTGCTCGATCTCTTTTTGGTACCGCATACAAGAAACATTCCTCCGTCTCTCGGCAAATGTCACCAAAAACCCATTGTTCTTGTAGCATACGACCGCGGTTGTACTTTCTCTTCGAATAGAGAGTTTCATCTATTTCCACTATCATATTCGGGCCACCTATGACTGCAGGATTCTTCAATAGTGAATCAGCACAAACCTGTAACATAAAATTAGTTCAAGTAGGTTGTTAAGTTAGGTTAGGTTAGGTAGTGTGTTAATTTCCTTTTAACTTACCTCTCGCAGGTAATTATTATAATCAACTATAGTGGATTCATCTGAAGTTCCTTTTCACAGAAATGGATAGAGGTATATTCCATAGCCCATGAATAAATAAATAGAACTATTTTCTTGAGTGGCAGTTGACTTCCTTCCAGCCATGTATCTTTTCGTACACCAATTTCTATTCTGCATTTACTTTTGTTGCATATCCACCTACTTCTCTCATTGTTGATATTAAGTATGATTTGATGTTTTCTCGTGGATAATTTTTCGGACGGAATTATTTCATAGTGTTCAAAGAAATTAAATGCTTCTTTTTCACACGTTATTTCCTTAACTATGTTTATGAAATTCCATTTATCATCCATAACAATATCTACAAAAGAGAGAAAAAAATTAATAATTATAACCATAACTAATTAAAGCACGAATACTTTCTCCAAAATAAAATATATATTATTGAATTCAGCAAGTAAAACTACACTAGAAATTGTTGCTGGGGTAGAACGGAAAAGATCCTGGAATTGTACAGAGAGAGCACAATCTCCTTGTTCCGAAGCTGAAATTGCCTCCTGATATAACCCAACAGCAGGGCCGGATTAAGGCCAACTGATGCCCTAAGCACAGCCCAACAATGGTTCCCCCTCGACCAGGAATCACAGGATGCAGCCGGTGCTGAGAGCATGGAGGTAGAGACCGACCAAGAGGATGAAGACTTCGTGCCTGATATAGAGTAATAGAGAATGAGCAAAACAGATATACCTATGAAGAGTTGGCAGTGACCGCAGATCGTTACAGAGTGAGTTGCAGGGCGTTTAGTAAGCGTATAGTGTCCAGTTTTAATGTCACATTTACGGTTATTCTACATATGCAATGTCTCAAATCGTCGCTATTTTCACAAACCAACGAATCTGCAATTTTTCAGTTTTGAGAAAATTATCTTTGAAGATTTCTCCTACATTCAACTGTATTTGTACTGTTTAATTTATGTCTGTATCTTGAAAAGTACTTGGAGTACAATTCTCAAAATTTGACAAGTTAAAGATCCAAACCTGGTTACTAGCCAAGTGGCATTATCTCAATTTGGCAAAATTGCATATTCGCCGGTTTTTGAAAACAATGACGAAGTATAGGCCTCAATGTCAAGGACGCCCACAGGCAGCACACAGGCAAATGCCTATAGTTGATATAGGCTCCCTGTAAAATTGTATTATAAAAACATGAACGGACTGTAAATTAAACTGAGAGAGAGAGAGAGAGTTACAAGGAAAAGAAGTACCTCAAAAGGCCTTGCGGCCCATACCGAGGAGGTACTAATGGCAACGGGTGCCAGGGAAAATTTTCTACACCCTCAAATAGTGTGCAAGATTTGGTCTAACCTTTTCTTGAAGTGATCCACAGAGGAACTGTTCACAACTTCTGAAGGTAACCTGTTCCACGTGTGACAGATCTTATACGTAAAGTAATTCCCACACACACTAGTCCTCAACCGTTTCAAATCCAACTTCCAACCATTGTTGCGAGTTGGGTTATCATTTAAACTAAACATGCTTCTATCAGGTCATCCCATAAGTAATGTCGTTTTTTAGATCGGAATTTGAAGGACAAAAAAACTCAACTGAAACTTTTTAACCTAGTATATATTTTCCATCGGAATCAATGACACTCTGCCAACGTCCTACAAGCTTTTCAATGCCATGTTTATAAAATTAAGGCGGTTTTGAGGCAAAAAACGTACAAAGACTGGTGTGCAGGTCATCTAAAGAAGTATACTGTTTCTCGTCAAGATAGTTTTGCAGACTCCTGAAGAGGTGATAATCTGAAGGCGTAAGGTCTGGAGATATGGAGGATGTGGAAGTTTTTCCCACCCAAGCTCCTCAATGTTTGCAGAAGTGATCCGAGCGGTATGAGGACGTGCGTTGTCGTGGTGGAACACGATTCCTTTCCGATTAACCAAAGAAGGTCTCTTTTCTTTTAGTGCAGTGTTTAATCGCTCCAGTTGTTGATAGTAGACTTGAGCGGTGATTGGTTGTGTGGTAAGGTTTCAAAGTGTATTACATCACCTTTATCCCACCAAACACTAAGCAACACCTTCCGAGGGTGAAGATTTGGTTTTGGCTGTGGTGTCGCTGGTTCTCCGGCACAAACCCACTGTCGACGGCGCTTAACATTCTGGTACAGTATCCACTTTTCATCACCATTCACTAAACGGCGCAAAAACGGATCTTGTTGTTCACGGGAATGAAGAGTTGTGCTAATGTTTATCCGCACCCTTAGATTGTCGACCGACAATTCATGTGGCACCCATTTTCCTAACTTAGGCACTTTCCCGAGTTGTTTCAAATGTCGATGGATGGTGGACGGGGATGAATTGAGTTTCTGGGCTAATTCTTCGACAGTTGTTGAACAATCTTCTTCAAGTGCGGCTAACAGCAGGTCATCATCAAACTCAGCAGGGCGTCCAGAGCGTGCTGCATCTGTCAAACAGCAGTCACCATTCCTAAACTTTTGAAACCATCTTTGACATTTCCTCACATGCAGAATATCGTTGCCATAAACTTCCTGAATGTTTCGCGTTGCTTCAATAGCACTATTCCCTTTTTTGAACTCGTAAAGCATTATATGCCTGATATGCTCTTCTGATACCGCCATGTTTATGAGGGGTTCACATAAAGCAAAACACACGTCTTCACTGGTCAAGGTCTGTAAAGTATGTAGCGAAACACAATAGATCTCCTCTTAGATATAACCTTCGGAAAATTTATGCTTAAACCGAGTAGGACTAGTTTAAACTTAATCTATCGTAAAAAAACGACATTACTTATGGGATGACCTGATAAAATCGACATCGTTGAACCCGCGTAAGAGCTTGAAAACCTCGATCAGTTGACCGCGCAGCCTCCGAGTTTCCAGCGAAAACAAGTTCAGAGCGCGTAACCGTCGATTGTAACCCATATGCCTAACGGAAGGGATTAACTTTGTGGCCCTCGCCTGCACTCGCTCCAGCCTCTCAATATCTTTCCTGAGGGTGGGCGACCGGAACTGCACAGCATACTCCAGGTGCGGCCGAACCAGGGAATTGGGCTCTTTTCCGTTCTACCCCAGCAACAAAAAATGAAATTATATATTATTTTCTACTGTAGTTTTACTTGCTGAATTAAATAATATATATCTTATTTTGGAGAAATTAATAACAAAAGAGTTATAGTCCGTTTATTTTATTTAAAAGTAGAGATTGCATTTAAGATTTCAATAAAAATGTCCTTTCCTTTTTGTCTTCTCCTCCACAGAAATTCACATAAATAAGAGTCTATCATATTTCTAGATGTTCCCCAATGTCTCTTGTTCCTTTGTTTAGCTAAATTCCATAAGCCTTCGATGTGCTGGGTATGGGCACCAGTTAATGGATTTATGAAATTTTCGCTGTGATTCACCGTTAAATGTGTATAATTGTAACCTTCCAAATTTTCCAAATACTATAGGCTTTCCACATATCGGATATAATGGTGGTGTCTGGCTTTATATTGAGTTTTATACAATTTTCTAATGTTGCTCGATCTCTTTTTGGTACCGCATACAAGAAACATTCCTCCGTCTCTCGGCAAATGTCACCAAAAACCCATTGTTCTTGTAGCATACGACCGCGGTTGTACTTTCTCTTCGAATAGAGAGTTTCATCTATTTCCACTGTCATATTCGGGCCACCTATGACTGCAGGATTCTTCAATAGTGAATCAGCACAAACCTGTAACATAAAATTAGTTCAAGTAGGTTGTTAAGTTAGGTTAGGTTAGATAGTGTGTTAATTTCCTTTTAACTTACCTCTCGCAGGTAATTATTATAATCAACTATAGTGGATTCATCTGAAGTTCCTTTTCACAGAAATGGATAGAGGTATATTCCATAGCCCATGAATAAATAAATAGAACTATTTTCTTGAGTGGCAGTTGACTTCCTTCCAGCCATGTATCTTTTCGTACACCAATTTCTATTCTGCATTTACTTTTGTTGCATATCCACCTACTTCTCTCATTGTTGATATTAAGTATGATTTGATGTTTTCTCGTGCATAATTTTTCGGACGGAATTATTTCATAGTGTTCAAAGAAATTAAATGCTTCTTTTTCACACGTTATTTCCTTAACTATGTTTATGAAATTCCATTTATCATCCATAACAATATCTACAAAAGAGAGAAAAATTAATAATTATAACCATAACTAATTAAAGCACGAATACTTTCTTCAAAATAAAATATATATTATTAAATTCAGCAAGTAAAACTACACTAGAAATTGTTGTTGGGGTAGAACGGAAAAGATCCGGGAATTGTACAGAGAGAGCACAATCTTTTTGTTCCGAAACTGAAATTGCCTCCTGATATAACCCAACAGCTTTATTCTATTTACAGCTAATTTCTGTATGTGATGCAATATATTGAGTTTGAGTGATAAGTATGACCAAAATGTATCATATTTCTGTTGATTTAAAAAATCTGAATTACATAGTGATGATTATAATACCGGGTGTCTCAATATAGATGGAACCCATTGACATGATAATAATTTATTACTCAGAAAATAAACTCCAAAAAAGATTACATTTCCTGGAAGCGGATATGATAACAATTAAAAACTGAAGATTTGAGGTCTCTAGATCAAAGGATACATTTATTAGAGCACATGTTCCAAATGACCGCCGTTGCGCTGCAGACACACTTAAAGCCGACGAGCGAAGTTGTCAATCACCCTGACACCCTGCACAGAGTGCAAGGGCCTCTGAAGCACCTCGTTGGGGCTTGTGTGCCCCAGAACACATTGTTCTTGCTATTGACATACCCACTGAGCAAGAAGTGTGCTTCGTCGCTGAACCAAACATCATCAAGAAAGTCAGGATCCTCTTCGATCTTGTTCTCGAACCACCGGCACATCACAACACGTTTTGCCATGTCAGCTGGTGTGAGTTTATGCTTGATCTGGATCCTGTATGGGTACAGCTGAAGATCCTGATCAAGATTCTTTGCACTGACGCACGTGAAAGACCCAGATCTTGGCAACGTCTTCGGATTGACTTTTTCGGACTCCTTCCGACAGAATCTCTCACCGCATTCACATTGTCAGGAGATCTTGCAGTCACCTTCCTGCCAGATCTGGGTGTTTTCTGCTTTCTTGTTGAGATTGTTTACTGATCCTGTGGCTTGAAATTGTGTGCCCAACGATAAATTTGGCTTTTGTGGGGATAATTGTTGAAGTTGAACTTCCTGCGAAATTTCGCTTGCACAGTTTTGAATGATTTCGTCTCCAAATAAGTAGTGACGCAAAAATTTTTTTCCTCCTTTGTCCAAGGCATTTTGATTGATAATTATTAGTTGTTATCGTCTCCACTCTTCAAATCTGAGAAAATAGAACGAGAACATTAATATTGGCAGAATTATTAGCAGTGACATGGGTTGCATGTATATTGAGACACCCTGTACCTTGTGAAATGTACGTGGCGAAAATAACAAGTTAGTGAGAGATGTTAATCATAATTGAGCTTGTCTGACTGCGGACGGCCTTGAATGTTACAGAAGAATTTACACAAAAATTATAATTTTTTCTGTAGGAAATAGAATAATGATATGGTTCAAGTTTTTTATAAACATAATTCATCGCCGTAATTTTAAATGTGTATTTTTTTATTGTTTTTCTCTAGCAAGTTAATATAGTCGCGATTATTTTTTCTTCATAGCAGAAACTTTCTAAACTTATTTATATGTAGTCTGTAATTTAAACTTATTTGGAGAAAAGTGGAATATTATATATACAGGGTGATAAAAAAAAAACGCAACCCTAACAGAAAAGAAAAGGATGAATCACCTGAAGATCAGGGCCCCCAGCCTTCTAGTTAGCCTTATAAGGCTAACTAACGAAAATACCACGACTTAACCTAACCAATCGTTAGGTCAACTGTACGCCCTTGACGATTGGTTAGGTTAAGTCGTGATATTTTCGTTAGTTAGCCTTATAAGGCTAACTAACGAAGCCTGGGGGCCCTGATCTTCAGGTGATCCAAAAGAATTGTTACAATGATGTATGCATTCTCAATGGGTTGCGTTTGTTTTTGAACACACACACACACACACACACACAACCACACACACAATATATATATATATATATATATATATATATATATATATATACAGACTGTACATGGAACAAGGAACTCTTCTGAGAAAATTAAACCCGCTATAGTCCGAATAAGTAATGGTAAATAAACACAGTATAGTTTTTCTTTTTCATGATATTAGCCCGACGTGGGCAACGACCTCTTTGCGAGTGACCTGTTTGCGAGTGACGTCGGGCTAACACAGTGGCTCTGGGATATTGGAGTCTCTGATGCTATCGAGGAATTCTTAATGAAGAGGCTTCCCACGACTGATGATAAAAGAGAAGACATAAGCTTCTATCTGGACCAGCACGATGGATGAGAAGCTACACTTTGTAGCAACGATAAAATCTTCGCTGATAAGAAAAAGCTTCAGACAATGAGGGCGCTCCAGAAACAGAACGCAGCAAATATGAACTGCATCAGCTCAGAGTAGCGCATCAGCAGCCCCAGAAGATGAAGAAATCGGCGCCATGTTAGATGACTAAGACAGAAGACCACGGAGAGCTTGAGAGCACCGATTTCTCACCAGGACCATCAACAAGGCCGTAGTTGAAGGTAGTTCATGGTACTGAAAGCGCCAAAACCTATCATATCCCGACATCGCAAAGAAAACACTAGGATAGAATTGTAGAGAATAATTTGTAAATTTGTTTATCAATAAAGAGTTCGGGGACAGGAGGATAATAAAATGCAAATGCCGGAGCCTGTTCTTCAGGCCGCACAGGGGTGGGTCCGGACTGGACATTTTATTATCCTCCTCTCCCGTTATTTTTACTGGTTTAACATGAGGATGAAAAAATTACTATAAATAGTACATGAAAACATGAAAACGTTAATAATGAAAACATTAATGAAAACCTTAATTACTACATATACATGAAAACATTACACTGCCCAACACCAATTTTGCTGATTTAATTTTAACACCTGTTTTTAGGTAACTTTGGTGTGCTGATTTAAAAAATCACCTTAGTTTTTGCCTATCACGTCAGGTTTTCGAGCAATCAAATACGGATATTTTGGAGATATCGCATTTTGGCAGGGTTATGCCCAATTTTTTTCTTCTCAAAAAATAAGTTTTTACATACTCAGAATCAGCATGGAAAAGTAAACAATTGTGCAGGAGTGAACTTTAATATACAATGGTAATATTGACACACACAGTGATTAAAAGTGTTTAAATAAGCAAAAAATGAATCCATATTAAAGCAAGCACGGGACCAGTTTCTTAACATTGTCTTTTCTTGTTGTCTTACTTTTCAGTGCTGATAAATTTTCTCTTATAGGACTTCCTAGAATGAGAGATGTCAAGACAATCTCTTTGCAGGCTCCAGCAGTAGTCAGCCATCATATGGGATCCCATCTTCCTTGGTATCGTTCTTCCATCACTTTGATATCTTGGTGGAACCTTTCACCTTGCTCTTCACTACCAAGATTTTAATATGTTGTACATGACCTTTAGATTTAATGCACAGATTTGCGTATTCCACAGATAAAATTTTAACAGCAAAACAGCTGTTAACAGGTCTCAAAAATCATCAATTTTGATAAGCGCCCTTCATGGATCACCCAAAATAGGCATATTGCATTGCACGAAAACCTGATGTGATGGACAAAATCTAAGGTGATTTTTGAAATCAGCACATCAATATTATCCAGAAACAGGTCTTAGAATTAAATCAGCAGCAAAAGATGTTTTTTTTTGTTGGGCAGTGTTACTAATAACATAATTTAGTGGTAAATATCTTAAAAAATATAACTCATATCGCCATCAAAATTGCACCCAATCACATTTTCTCGTCGAGAGGATCAAAACGAGGGGCAGGTTGATACGGTTATCTCTATTAATTACAAAGTTAGCATTTTACCATAAATGGTTGAAACATGCTATCTTTAAGCTCTTTGAGTGACCCCTACGCTAATATCGATTTTGATAAAAATGGTACCAAACAACTTCAATTGGGTCAAATAATGGGAAAAAACAGAGTATGCTACATTTTTCAAACACTTCCATCCAGAAGGTCGGGCCTATCTCCAAGGCAATCAAGAATACGAGTGGGGTGCTGTACAATCTGCTCTAGGTTATTCAGGATAAAGAAGTTGTAAGCTAGGTTTTATATATATATATATATATATATATATATATATATATTATAGTTAGTAGTTTTATTTTTAACGACTGTGAAATATTTTTTACATTGACAGGACTAATGAACGATACGGTGCTCCAAATTGACACCGGTGGTCACCCCCGATTATGACTATACAATGTCAACGAAAGACGCGATCAAGGAACAGGTTAAAACGATGTCAGATAAAAACGTTATCAAACTTGACAAGAGTTCTTGGCAAAGTCTCGTGTTGAAAAACCCGATGGTAGGTGGTGCTTCTGCGTTGACTACCGTAACTTAAATAAGATCACATGTACAGAAGTTTCTGATTCCGCGTTTCGACGAGACCCTCCACACGTTAGTGGATGGTACATTCTTTACCACCTTAGATGCAAAGTCGAGTTATTGGCAAATTTCCATCGACGAAAAAGACCGTGGTAAGGCCGCATTTATGACCTCATCAGATACGTATCGTTTCTCTCGTATGCCATTTCGACGACATCGGCTCTGGTTTGTTTCCAATGTGCCGTTAACAAGATGTTAATTGGAGTATTGGGAAAATACGCTCTGGCGTACATTGATGACGTAGTAGTGTATTTCAAAAGGTTTGAAGACCACCCGGACCATGTTACGAAAATACTCGGATGAGCCGGGGAAGCGGTTTAAAAATAAGTTGACGGAAATCCTAATTCGCCAAACCGACGATTAAATATTTGAAGTATAAAGATGACGCACAGAGCATAAATCCGGACTCTGATAGAGTATCCACAATCGAGGCGTTTCCTGCCCAAACTACGATCAGAGAGATTAAGCAGTTCTTAGGAATGGTAGGTTAATACAGGCATTTTATAGAGAATTTCTCCCTGGTAGCTGCCCCTTTAACGAACCTCACTTGGAAATGTATAAAATTTAGATGGACGGAGGAATATCAAACTGCGATTGACTGACTCAAAACGTGCCTTATCAAGGCTCCGATCCTAATTTACCCTCTAATTACGCAATTGGGGGCGTATTAATGCAGACCATTGATAAGGTAGAGAAACCCGTTTCGTATATCTATCGGAAGTTACACGGAGCCCAGGTGAACTATATATTGATGGAGAAAGAGGCTTATGCCATCATCGAATCCATTAAACATTTTTCCCATTACGTTTATAGAAGTCATTTCACCATAGTTACCGATCATGCCCCACTCCGTTATATGTTCCAGTATCGAAACAACGTCCCTTCAATTACGATGTGGGCTCTCCTCTTGTCAGAATACTGTTTCGATATCTGGTACAAGTCCGAGGAGGAGCATCATGTCCCTGACGCCCTGTGGGGAAATCCTTTCCAAACGTTAGTCACCCACGTACAGGAAAAGAGAAAAGCCACTGAGGTTCGGAACGTTCAAAATGTCGGCGTCAGTAAAGTATTCTAGAATCAAAGCGTACGCGAGAAACAATTGGCAGGGCCCCGCTGGGCTAATATGTCGTATTTGGAAGGAGGAGACGTCGCAATAGCACCACCTCTTACCACTTTAGAAAATTTCGTTTTAGACAACGGTTGTTTATTTATATGACGTACTCCGACGATGACAAACTGAAGGCGCCGCGACAGCATCTCGTGTTACATATTCGTGATCGTAGACCATTTTACACGGTATGTGGACATGATCCCGTTGCAAGGTAAACGTGCAGAAACTGTTGCTGATGGACTGTTGTCGTATATATAGTGAGTAATCGCGGGTTTATAACTCTGATTTATTATTATTACTAGTGTTAAGCTACTTGTGCTTACTCTTATTTGTGGTAATAGCTAGGCAAGGAAAATCTTTAGATCCACAGGCAAGATTGACCTGATTGGACCCAACCCAGTCATTTCAGTGGGTTTTATCGGAAAAACCAGCATTGAAAAATAATCTGAAAATCTCCACCTTTAGTTTCATTTTACAAAACTACAATTTCCTAAAGCTTTTCTAAATGTAAATACCATATTTTTTAGTAAATTGAAATACAGTAGGCCCCATATGCTAACCATTGGTATATGCCATAATTGGCCGAGAGCTCAATGACGCCATCAACTTTCAGGTCATTCAGTATCCTTGTAACAAATTTCGACTGTCAAAAAACTGGTGTCTCCGAAACTTAATATTTACCTACACTTCTATAATATAGCTTATGCATTTAATATTTACCTACAGTTCTATAGTATAACTTATGCATTCAAGTTATTACCATATTTTTAAACTTGCCGCCAAATAAAAGGATTAACACATAAAACTCTGGTTTTGAAAAGACTCGCAAACTTGAATTTATTGTCGTACCAACAATTATACAAAAATGACAAACTTTAAAATAATTTATAAAAAGTTGAGGCAAACCCAAAACTACTAAAGTATTCTAGTAAGTACAAAATACGTACACAAACCGTTATAGAAGGCTTTCACCCTATACCCTAAACCGAATAATACAACAAAACTGCCCCAAAATCTTCAAATTTGAGACAAAATTTGAATAGGTTTCCTATTAGTTGTCTCCAATCTCTAAGTCTCCAAACTAGACTGTTTTACTTTCATAATAAAATCCCTGGAAATTCTGTATATTTTGTTAGCGAATTACAAACCATTTCGTGAATGAACCTTTTAACCCAAGAAAGCCAGTATGGCCTATTACAATAAAAAACATGTTTTTTCTGGAAATACTTTTTTTTGCACGCAAGTTAATTTTTAGTATTGTTTAGTAAAATAAATTGTTTAATTCAACCTATAAATGTAATTTTTATTATGGGGTTACGTAGAAACCACACTAGCAGCTATGTGTACGGTCCAACACAGGCTAGCTTCTAGGGTTAAACAGAACTTAGTTCATATTTTCTCCCTAAACTTCCAACCAACTAGTCAATGATCCTACTTTTCTTATTTCTCCCAGAACATAAATGTAGCTATTTAATAGCTTCAGAACAGGTGTTGCCAGGAATGTTTTTCTTTTGAAAAGCTTTGGGCAGCGTTTCACCATACTTACACAGTATATTGTTAAATTCACAACTTATACTTAAAATTATAAAAACGCTAATTCTAATCGTCAATACGAGTTCAGTGAAGAGTATTTCAGTGAACTTCTTTCCGTGACTGTACGAGTATATCATAATATATGCCTGGAAGGTTGAACAAATGTAATTTCTGATTCCTTTCTGCTTCAATGAATGCCTTTTTACTGTTACAATATTCTTAGGTGATGATGAAAAACATTGAATGAATGCTCTAATGATGCAGGTCTCGCGTTTCATATGAATTAAAGATTTTATCATATGAAGTTGTTCTTTACGAATTTAAAATCGATATAATATTCTTGCCTTTAGTTTTTTATTTATTTATTTTGAGTATATATTATATATGTAAAGTAACTCATTTAGAAAGACTTGGAGGAACGAGTTTTGAAGAGAACTTGAAATATTAAAATATTAACATTTTCACTTCTTTTGTTATCAGACTTTCGCGCGACATATCCAGTTTTCACCCGTGAGCTGACTGGACAACGAAAGACTTCGTCTTTATTAGGAATATATTTTGCTGCTTTAGTAAAAATTAAAGCTAGAAAATTTCAAGAATAAAACAAGAAAATATATTCTTTAACTGTCTTAAAGTCTAAAGCAAACATTTCACTTTCAAAAAATTTGAATGATCATTCAATCTCGAGGCTATTTAGCTCTTAATATTCACGCGTTGCGGAACTAGTACTATCTACACGGCTCCCTATAGCAACTACGTCATCAGTGTTCATCCACGTATCAACAAAACGGGTGGACGAAATAGCGTTTTGCGTATCTTTAAAGATCGATCTTAAGTTTCGTAATTGAGGAGTGACTTTGGTTTTCAAATATATTTTAGTAATCGAAGGTTTAAATAACTTTAACTGTAGTTCCAGAGAGTCTAGAGGAAGGAGGATGCAAGGTTTCATATTGTACACAGAACACCACTCTGTTCATACACCCATTCAGGGTACGAGCAGTTCGTAGTATCTTTGCAAATCGTATAGACTATAGAGCAGTGGTACTCATTGCGCGGCTCGCGAGCCAAATGCGGTGTATATATATATTTGGCTCGAGAGCCGCCCAGTGAGTACCACTACTATAGAGGATCAACCTTAGAGGATGCTAACGAATCCTCCGTACGCAGCTCCGTATCACTAAAGACACCATTGCTCTCTGTTATTATATTATAGTTCAAAGAATATTCAGTTTCGGATCCATTTTTATGCTATTTTCGTCGGTTTGCATTGCAAACTCTCCCACTTATCGTCAGTCCAGGATTCTTCAGGAGCATACTGCACCATAAGTTCGTGTTTCCTCCCATATGTTAGTTAACCCTTTGCGGGACAAACGCAAAACTTTTATTATAGTATTTTATTTTATTTTTTATTAGTTTTTTAAAATATGTTGTTTTCTTTCATGCGCTAATCTTGCTACAATTTGACGGACGGAAAAGGAGTATATGTGGTGGGTTTAGGATGAAGTTAGGACTGAAAAGGTGAGTTAATTCTTAACCCAATATGTCTGAAGGATTTAAAGGTCTTATCTTGTCAATGAATATGCTATTTTAATAATAATTTAAACTTAAGTATACTAATAACATCCGAACTGGAACTATAAGGTGATTTGGACGTTTTAAAAATTTTTAATTTTCGCTTTTTTAATAGCTAAACTACTTGTTTTTTCTCTTAAATCATTGAAAACGTGTATTTCCTCTTTAAACTTATTGTCGATTGACATCCATTACGAATTTCTGGGTAAATTCTTACCAATTATAGAGATTGTCAAACCTACGCTAACGATAAGTTAGGCCCTCTCCAAAGCTAATTTCTCACAAAAAAAGTCATGCCTCATAAGTAATTGAAGATAGTTTACTGTATGCCCTTGACGATTGGTCAGGTTAGGTCGTGATATTTTCGTTAGTTAGCCTTATAAAGCTAACTAAAGAAGGCTGGGGGCCCTGATCTTCAGGTGATCCAAGGTTATTGAATTTCCTGAGTTAGAGCTGTGTATTGAAGCATTTTTTTTTGGCATTTGCATGATGTGCTTACTTAGGCGGTGCATATTTTGTAACGGCTTTGTTTAGTCTTGACAGCTTATAGCCTTCCCAGTAACAAATTATTAACTTTGGAGAGGGCTAAAATATCGTAGTCCTAAAGTGGACAAACTCTGTTAAATGGAAAGAATTCAAGTAAAAACTCGTACTGGGTATCATTTTTAAAACTCCCAAACCACTATACAGTGTGGGCCTTATTTGTACATTTAAACTTAAATAATTAAAATATATTTATTAACTTACGAGAAGACATCTGCCTAACAAATATTTCGATACTTTCCTGTTATCTCGGACCCCAGACGTTTTGCCGAAAATATCACAACTTAACCTAACCAATTGTCAAGGTCATACAGTTGACCTAACCGTATTTCTTGTATGTCCATAATGAGACTTTAAAAGATTATTAATAATAATAACAGAAAAACCTGTGCTTTCTGTTAGGTCAACTGTATGCCCTTGACAATTGGTTAGGTTAAGTTGTGATATTTTCGGCAAAAAGTCTGGGGTCAGGGATAACAGGAAAGTACCAATATTTCTAAACGAAAGTCACTCGTTCGTGACGAAACTAGAATTCAAGCTTTAAAAACACAAAATTCTCTATTTCGTCCAACCATTTTGTTGATACGCAGTTGAAGATCGGTGGTGTTTTGGTCCGAAGCTGTATAAAATTCATAACGATGTGAAAGCGAACAACATTCTTATTATTTTTAAATGCTTTTTTTCATATATAAAAAGTGACTGGAATGTTAAAACTGTAGTTACGAAGCTATTCTTTAAAATTATATTATTATTTACGATAGATGATGGTAGCTTCAAATAACTAAGTTTACTTTCGGTTAGAACTCTGAGCACGTTATACCTTCTGTTGCATAAGTGTGATAACCAATCGGGCAATACTTTTTGAAACCAATCTTTTCATGGAACCTAGTGGAGGCTGGACTATCAACAATGTTAACGTGAAATGAGATGTTAATTTCCAAAAGTTTCTCAACTAATGCGTTTGTTACAGCAGCTGCTAGGCCTTTGTTCCTATGTTGAAGGTGGGTAAAAGTAAAACCAATCTCCCAGACTTTCGACAAATTGCCCACGATACAGGTTCATACATTCTCTCTGTAGTATCCCCAGTGGTGTCTGCGGAATGATTTTGAAGATACTTTGAATCCTCTATCGTTACTTTAGGAAAAACTGCCATGGATGGCAAATACTTCATACAGCTTCGAATGCCATCCGCACTGTCGTATTATAGATCCAGTTGGCGTAAACAGTGGGAATCCACTTTTCTTTTAAAGGGGCCAAGAAGTAATTCTCATCTGAAAGACTTAAAACATACAAACAATTAAAACTACTTACGTAAGTAACCTTCATAACAATAATAATAATTTGGATTGTTTAACCTCCTTCGCAACATCTAAGGTCATATGACGGAGGGGGCCTACAGCTTTACGTGGGATCCGAACCACGGGTCGTTACATAATCTGGACGCAGAAGACGGTTTCCCATCCAACTACTACCCACACCCAATGTCGCTTAACTTCGCTGATCAACGGGAAACGGTGTTACATAACCCTCATAACAATAAATTTACGACAAAGATAAATAAAAACTATTAATATATTTGTTTTGTAAAAATTAAAAATCTGAAGTGTTTTTAAGTAAAAGATTTTTAATTTTAGCGCCAATCTACAGTAATTCTTTATGAATTTGGGAATTCATTTGAATTTGTTAGTGGGTGACAAAGAGTTTTTGTGATTTTACATGCGGCGTTCTTTTTATATCACTTGGTCTTTCATTTTCACTATTTCTCAAACAAACAAAAAAAGAAAAAGAGAAGTTGCGGAATCTGGGCTACGTCGGCGGCTGTTAAGATGTAACACAATTGGTTTTGGTCCACGTTCGCTGGTTCAGTCGTGTTTTGCTATTTTCATTTGTAAATTTTATAGATTTTAGTGTTCTTAATGTAATTTAAATAAAGAAGCCGCGCCTTCGGCTCCCTACCCTACGGGTAGGGCTTGTGATCACTTCGTGTTCTTTAATGTCTCTCATCTTGATAGATCCAACACTAACGGCGACTGAGTAGAGACATTAGCTCCACCCACTTTACGCGAAACAGCCAATCATAACAGACGACTGAGCGAAAGAGATATTTGTTACTCCGCTCAACTCCGCTCAAAACCGCGCAAAGTTTTTTTTATTTATAAATAAATAAGTTAAATTCGTAATTTGTAATTTTTTTTCAAAATTAATTTTAATGTAACGTAAAATAAATATGTATTTTATTTACGACTTTTATTTTTCCAAAGTTATTTTTCCTGCAAATTTTTATAATAAAATATTTTATATACGTTTAATAAAATTTAAGAAAAGATTTTTATACGTTTTCTTCAAAAAATTTTATTTGTATTTTTCCAGAATTCGTTTTATTCGACCCAATTTTATGGAGAAGACATTTGAAATGAATTTTTCCCGTTTTGTTACCTCGGTGGAGATGGAGCTTGTTCGTTTATACAAAGGTGGGCAGTTGCGCCGCAAAAAGTTGCGGCGCAACTTGCGGCGCAACATTTTTGGTTGCGCTTGCGCTTGCGGCGCAACTTTTTGAAAAGGGTTGCGCTTGCGCGTGCGGCGCAACTATTTCAGCAGAGTTGCGGTTGCGGTTGCGGCGCTACAAAATTGTTGCGCGTGCCCACCACTACAGATATACATTAAATGCAAGGTGGGCAGTTGCGCCGCAAAAAGTTGCGGCGCAACTTGCGGCGCAACATTTTTGGTTGCGCTTGCGCTTGCGGCGCAACTTTTTGAAAAGGGTTGCGCTTGCGCGTGCGGCGCAACTATTTCAGCAGAGTTGCGGTTGCGGTTGCGGCGCTACAAAAATTGTTGCGCGTGCCCACCACTGCGTTTATATATATATATATTATATATATATATATATATATATATATATATATATATATATATTATTAGGGTGGCCCCTATTTTTCAACTTTTGAAATTACTTGCTCCCAACCCCTAATCTTCTTCCAATATATAAAAAAGTGCTCTGTGCAAAATTTCAGCTCAATTGGGCTATATTAAGGTGGCCCCCCAAAGGCCCTAAAGTTTCAAAATTCACCGATAATTGGTATTTCTAATATAAAACCTTATAATTCATTTGGAAACTTTGTTTGGGAAAATAATCACAAAGCATAATCGAAAGTGAATTTTATTTACAACAAATAATTACGCCGCTTATATAGGCCGCAGGCGCAGAACTTTCTAGAACCTTCCAGAAGCGGTTTTTTTACGCACTTATGATACTTTTCAATTTCCGTGAATATCTCGTCCAATTTTGGTTTTAAGTAAATAATGGTTATAACTAAATTTATTGTAAATTGAATTCTCTTTCGATCATATTCTATATTTCTTTCGAATAAAACACTGTAAAGACGATAAAAACGGTTTTATATGAAAAAATATCAATATTGTTAAAATCTGAAACTTTAGGGCCTTTGGGGGCCATCTTAATATTGTCTGATTGAGCTGAAATTTTACACAGAGCATTTTTACATGGATTAGAACAACTTTGGAGGTTGGGAGATGAAAAATATTTCATTTCAGAAAATCACATACAACTAAGGGCCACCCTAATATATATATAACTAAAATTCGGATTTTACACTGTTATATGTAATGTATATAGAAACATATACATACAAGGGTTTCTCGTTTTACTACCCCGGTTTTCTGTGACAAAATTGGCTATCGTCCCGGGATCACAGGATTTCTTGGTTTATAAAAAAATAATGATAATAAAGTCTTAAAATATTTAAGCATTAGATAAATCTAGATTAATTAATTATTATTATTTATAAATATATAAATATTTTAACAAAAAAATGATAAATATGATAAAGGATAGAGTGCCAAACACTGCAGAAACATAAATATGGTGTATATCCTACGCTGCTATGCTTACAATGCTAATTTGCAGGTATGCACTTCAACAAAAATTATATTACAGTGTAATTTATACGAAAACAACACCTTTTATATACTTCTAACTAATTTTTAATAAAAAAAAAAATAGCAACAGCAAAAGATATGCCTCTATATTGAAAATAATAACCGAAATTAAAATCCACTAAAACACAAAATGTTCGATTCAGGGAAATGAAATGACTGGCTTTCAGTCCGAGTTACTCATCAAAATTCCCAGTCATATTACACATACACAAATCATACAGAATATATTATAGACAGTATTGAAGTTGTACAACCCAACGTGATTCGTGCTATTATAAATTTTTCATCGTAGTCTTTATATCTGTATTTACTAGATACAGTAGAAAACTAACGTAAAACTATTTGGATCACCTGAAGATCAGGCCCCCCCCCCAGCCTTCTTTAGTTAGCTTTATAAGGCTAACTAACGAAAATATCACGAACTAACCTAACCAATCGTCAAAGGCGTACAGTTGACCTAACGAGTGGTTAGGTTAGGTCGTGATATTTTTGTTAGTTAGCCTTATAAGGCTAACTAAGGAAGGCTGGGGGCCCTGATCTTCACGTTATCCAACTATTTGAAATAACGTTTTCAGAATATTTTGTAAAAACCTGGGAAATCCCAGAATTTACTGCATTTCTCCCGGGATTTAAGGTTATCATTTTCCGACAGAGATCCCAGTTGGGAAACCCTAGTATATACTGTAGAGTATATACTCGTATATATAGGTATACGTATACTTTAGCGTCGAAACTTATAACTTTATTATTATTATTATAATTATTATTATTAAAAGTATTAAAACGATATTAGAACTGATAAATGTCATTGATGGATATAATCAAATGCGCAAATAAGTTAGTTTTATATTTATTTCTCCATAAGAATTCGTGAATATAGCTGGGAAATAAGGCACGTGATGTACCATGTTGACGACGGAGCGCCGACAATTGAGCGCAACGACAATTGAGCGCACGACAATTGAGCACAACGACAATTGAGCGCAACGACAATTGAGCGCAACGACAATTAAGCGCAGCAACAATTGAGATAAAAAATAAATCTCGAAGATTTTGCCTGAAAAGCTCTCTTGCTTCCCAAAGGCATATTCAGACAAGAATACTAAGATTAGACCACTTGCCACAAAACTCCAAAATCGAACCTGAATGCCAATACTGTATCCCGTTAGGTTAGGTTAACCTAACCTAACCTAACCTAACGAAGCAATCGCACCAACACCATACTGTGTGACTACGAAAAGGCCTTTCATAATGCGCATGTGGTAGGATGTCTGTTTCATTTAGGCCAGGCTGTTTGGCGGAAGATTCAAGCTCTATCTTTGGTACAACTGTCTGTAGTGTTTTATAACGACTATTTATTTCACCTTTTGACCAGTTGTCGTTGCGCTCAATTGTCGTGCGCTCAATTGTCGGCGCTCAATTGTCTTGCGCTCAACTGTCGGCCCACGGTTGACGACGTAGCTTCTTCTTTGCCCGGTTAGGTCAACTGTACGCCCTTGACGATTGGTTAGGCTAAGTCGTGATATTTTTGTTTTAAACTACCGAAAATATCACGACTTAACCTAATCAATTGTCAAGGGCGTACAGTTGACCTAACTGGGCAAAGAAGCAGCTACGTCGTCAACATGGCGCATTTATCAGTTGTAATATGGTTTTAATACTTTTAATAAAGTTATATTGAGGCTTACGTATTTTTTGTTGATATTAAACGTATAAATAATTTCCGACGCTAAAGTATACGTATACCATATATGTATATATATAATGCAAACCCACATGGAAAAAAGAAAAGCGATTCCAAGGCCTTTGGTGTATTCAATAGTACACCTGGTCAGGGAATGAAGGGAAAAGCCAAGAAGCAAAATGTTTAAACTAACTCGCGCTGCCATCGACCTCTGGGTATTTGAATAGAAAAGTAAATTGTGCGCATGCGCCAACTACAGGACACGAAGTGTGAGGTTGAAATATCCCAGGACGCACCCTGCCTTTGTCAGTGGTGTGTGTATAGTTTACCAGGTAAGTTTTTCAAATTTTTTCATTTCCAGTATAACTTTTGCTCTGTCTTTGGATGAAAATAGGTAGGAAATAGATAGAAGAATGTGTAGAGTAATAAGTGCATAAGTTTTAGTTGGTATTTGAGTAAATAATAATCCTATGATCTTCGATGTGGCTCCACGTGGTACCGCATGCAGTAGTGACATTTTCAAAATGGCGAGTACTAATAAAGGCGAAAGGTATTTTAACAAGATGTAGTCAATTTTATATGTTCCCGAATTGTTATTGAAATGATTTTAAAAAGGAGAATACACATTCCAGACTGTTCCTTTCAGTTATGTCTTTATTTTTAACGAGAACTTTAGAACTTTCCCAATTAATACGATAATTGTATCTATATACGAGTATATGGTCAAACAATGCATTAGAATTATTTGCTGTCCCACACTTACTCATATTTGTGCTGTTTTACGCTGACGTCTAAAGTTTTCCAGTTTGTCCTACATAAAGTGAATTATCTTGTGTACATCCAGTCAAGTAGATAGAGCTAACACCATTATCTGCAGTGGTGGCCAACCGCGGCGCATTGCGCCAAAGGTGGCGCATCAAGTACTTTGAAGTGGCGCATCGAGGTCTAGTATGAATTGTGCTAAATTTCACTTCTAACACTAAATATTAAAAAATCAAAGATTTAAGCAGTTAACAAGCCTTTTCGTCTATGAAATTGATAAAATCGAAACAAAGATCCCGACTCACTGATTCTAATCTAAAAAATTTACTGCAGCTTGCTACAACAGACTTACATCCAAATATTTTGAAGTTGGTAAAGTCGAAGCAACATCAAAAATCTCATTAAGGTAAATATTTTTCACATTATATTTCTATTTAAGGTAAATATTATATTATATTTTTATTTTTACTTACAAGTTATTAGTAATTTTTTCACAAATTTTTGTTTGGTGCATCCGAATTAAACCTAACCTAAAAATGGCACGCATCAAAAAATGGTTGGCCACCACTGATCTAGGGTATTCTAGGCTGTTCTTTATTAGGCAAGATTTAACAGTATTTTTATATTTAAAGATGACGTTATTGCCAATTGTTTTAAGTAAGGTCAGAAGATGTTTTAAATTTTTATGGTAAGGAAGGCTGGGGATATTTTTGTGATGATTGAACTCCTTTTGAATTACACTAATAGTACTTTTTCCATTTATTTGTATAAATTTTTAATTTTGAGAAGTACCAAAAGTGTGACCTCACAAAAAATTACTCCAATTCATTGGTGAATTGTCACATTCTCGATCCCGTTTACCTTATTTTCACGAGTTACAGTGGACATACGAGTCGGTGAAATTCCTGATATATATATATATATATATATATATATATATATATATACAACAAAGCAGAAAGAGAAGCTGGTTCGAGAGACAAAAGAGGTCATTGTTCCGAAAGAGAAAAAGAGTGATTGCAAAATCAAGTAACTGTAAAGAAAACAACATCAGAAAAATATTAAATGATAAACTGCAGAGCATCGATTGCGTCATACAGGCACTAATTGAGAAACACAGAAATAGAAGAAGACAACGCTATAGAAGCGATAAAGGTTAACTCGAAGTACTCCTATAATTTTGCAAAAAGGAAGTCGAAAAACCATGCGACTATTGGACCTTTAAAAAACGAAGACTGCTTTATCTGATGATCTAACAGAAGTATCTGAAATATTAAAAGCTCAATCATCTTTCAGTATCCCAAAAACTGACAAATTGATATGCGATAGAAACGCGTTGTTTGAAGAAGAACTACAAGGGGAAAGTATAACAGACTTCGACTTTACGACGGATGGTATTACGCAAGCTATAGGGAAACTAAAAGCACACTCAGCGGCAGGACCGGACAAATGGAATGCTACACTGATCAAAAACTGCAAGAATGCAATCGCTGAGCCCCTATATTGGATACGGAGACGATCACTAGACACGGGAAAAATACCGGGCATCCTGAAGAGCGCAAACATAGTCCCAATATACAGGGTGTTTCTAAAGTAACCATCTATTTTGGTGAAAAAGGGGATTTTAAACAATTGTTATATTGGCATAATGGTATGTGCATTGTTATACAAAATTCATGTATTTATAATATTTCAATTGCTTTACACGATTTTTTGTTAATTATTTTATTTTATTTTCAGACCCATATCATTGATGATGAATGTGCAAGAACGGGTTTATGTAGTAACATGCAGGATAAAAGGCATGAAGTGCAATGAAATTAGAGAAAAGTTTGAGAGAAGGTTTCGTAAAACAGGCCCTAGAGACCAGGCTATTCGCGAATTAGTAAACAAATTTATGAGGACTGGATCTGTGCATGACGAGCGTAGATCTGGACGGCCAAGAAGATCTCACGAAAGAATCGAATCTGTTCAAGAAGCATTCGAAGAGGATCCACAATTATCGATTCGGAGGGCATCCCACAGATTAGAAATTACACAAACAACGGTTTACAGAATTCTACGTTATGATTTAAAGAAAAAGCCATACCACATTCAAGTGTTCCACAACTTACAAGAAGAAGATTATCCACGAAGAGCAACAATGTGTGCCGAGCTTACAAATATATATACTGTATATATTTTCATGTTTTAAAGGTGTTTTTTTATAATTCATATTATTTCGCAAAATAGATGGTTACTTTAGAAACACCCTGTATAAAGGAGGAGATCGATCCGAGGCCAAAAAACTATCTCATCTCATCTCACTAAAATATTTGAAAGAATAGCTAGACAGAAAATCTGACTTTTTGGAAACTCAGAAAAAATTAAATGATAACCAACACGGGTTTCGGTCAGGCAGATCATGCCTATCACAAATAATGGAACACTACAACAACATTATTGATGCACTGGAAAGTGTGACCATGGAATCATAATACATAAACTGAAATATATGGGAATTATAGGAAAAGTAGGGAAATGGATATATGATTTCTTTAGTGAGCGGCGACAAGTCGTTACAGTACAAGGAGTATGTTCATCAGAATCAGAGGTCCTCAGATCAATACCACAAGGAACAGTATTAGCTCCACTACTTTTCATAATCATGCGAACTGACATAGATGAGGACGTTACCAGAGACAGCACAGTAACATCCTTTGCCGATGACAAAGATCAGTAGAAAAATAAGAAACCCAGAGGATATAGGATCTCTACAAACAGACATGAACAGGATCTACAAGTGGACGGAAGACAACAATATGAAGTTTAACACTGAGAAATTTCAGCTGTTACGGTACGGAAAAAGAGAGGACCTAAAATCCATGGATTATTATACCCCAAATGGACAGGAAATTCAGAGAAATTCTAAAGCAAAAGATTTAGGGGTTGTAATGACTGATGATGCGAAATTTGAAACCCAAAATAAGATAGCAGTAAACAGAGCAAAGAGAATAACTGGGCAGATACTGAGAACCTTTAAACGAAGGGATAGGAATAATGATTCCTCTACTGAAAACACTGATCATGCCCAAATTGGAATATTGCTTGGTCCTAACATCTCCATACAAAAAAGAAGACCTTAGACAGCTAGAAGGAATTCAGAGAAGCTTTATAGCCAAGATCAATGGGTGCAAAGAACTAAATTACTGGGAAAGGTTACGAGAATTAAACCTATATTCACTGGAAAGGAGAAGAGAGAGATACACCATTGTTTACACTTGGAAAATAATGGAGAACCTAGTCCCTAATCTTACTCTGAACCCTGTAACTCCCCAAACAACGGTGGAAAGTAGAAAAGGAAGACTGTGTTGTGTTCCCAAATTAAAGGCTAGACATAGAACATCCTTAACCCTGAAAGAAAATAGTTTTGTTGTGAGAGGACCAAAACTGTTTAATCAGCTGCCCAAAGACCTAAGGAACACGAGTGGTGTGGCGGGGCTACGTGAGGTGGAGAGTACAAGAAACCAACTCACTACTTCACCAGGCCAACTCGAGAGGAGGGTCGACAAGTTTGACCTTCGTGAAATGAGGAATCATCACACGGAACATTTGAAAGGTTGAAAGGTATATATATATATATATATATATATATATATATATATATACTGTATATATAAAAGTTTAGACCTTCAGTAAATGACAATAATTCTTTTGCACCTCTTAATATTATAAATTAATTTTATTGCTTTAAATTTTAATTTTAATTTCATTTTAATCCATGTAATGCCTTACGTAATTTTTACACTGATGATGATTGGACTTGATCTTGAAACGTTTGTAAATTTCCTAAAGTAGATGTTGAATATTTTACTTTGGTTCTGGTCTTCATGTTCATATATATATTACACTGGGGAACAAATTTCACATTTTTGTCTATTGAATTAGATTTGACAGTTACTTCTAGGTAATTTCGGTGCGCTGAGCACGAATTTGTACTCGGTTTTGCTCTATCAGGTCCTGATTTTGCTCAACACCCCTCCTCTTTCGTCGTATTCATAAAAAGGTTTTTTTCTCAATACTCGCTAAGTCTTTTTGCAGTTACACATTATGCAACTAGGTTTTTATCTAGGTATTTGTACTATTGTTATGGTATTGTTGTATTATGTATATTTTATATGTAACACCCTAAAAATATTTTTAATTTTGTCATTTTTAACCCATTTTAATATTAGTAAATTAAGCTAAAAATATCATAGAATTCTAAAATTTTCTCGAGCGTTCCTGTTCTCTGTAGA
>JAJOZX010001462.1:0-5000 GCA_023014485.1 Bathynomus jamesi
CGAGCTCTGTTATCTAAAAGCTCTTCACTCCGTGGTCCTTAGGTTTTCAATCTATTTATTAATGTTGTCTTTAAAGGACAGGACGTAGAAGTGAATCTTACTGTGATAACTTATTCTCAAATGATAGGAGTTAAGTTCTTTAGAGGAGTATTGAGCTGGTGAAGAAGAAAGGAGGCCTTTTCTTACAAATCACACTTTATAGTATTCAGTTCTTGAGTGAAATCCATCCCTGCTAAATTTTACATAGAGTTGTATGTCAGTTAGGCATTTGAACAAAACGTTTTTGTAACACCGAATTCGATGTGTAACATTAGCGCAACTTCTCCAGATTTTTATATATATATATATTAGGGTGTCACTAGGTAATAGGGGGAAAATTAAACGATGGATATTTTCCTATGACACCCCCTAAAATTGTTCCATTTGGTGTAAACATACGGAAGAGAAATTTGGTCCTGATTGGTCATCATTTAAAGGTCGCCCTCGTCACTGAAAACAAGACCCATTTGTTGACGTCAACAAGCTGTCAGTGTTCACAGCTTGGGCCGAACCAGATATAATAAAAACAAGGCAATTTGGTGAAATAACGAAAGTAAGACACTTAAAAACGCAAAGAATACAAAGTTTATTATATAATCAAAATAGAAGACATAATTTGGCGAATAATGGTACAAAATGGAGAAGCAACAAAAGCAAAACTTTGAGAAATAAAATACATATACAGTAGCAGAATAATTGGTGCTCATACGCTGATCAGTGATTAGTTCTTTCGCGTCCTCACTAATGCTGATTTGTTCGGAGCTGGGTGTTGCTTTCTGTGGTCAGTGACAACTTGAACGAGGAACTGGAGCTGTTCTTCTTTCACTGTCAACTTTCCGTTCAGCTCCTTCACCAGAGCCACGGCCCGTTCTGCTCTGTCGTTCACCACTGCAAGTTTGGAGACCACATCCCGAGCTTGCACGTATTCAGAGTTTGACGTCCTGAACTGGGATGGTGGAGCAGAAAGCAATCTGGCAACTGAAGTTTTGAGAAGAATCCTCAGGTTTCTTTGTGATCAGTTGCTCCAGTCCTTTGCTGTCACTGAGGAACATAGTATCAAACCAAAGGTCGTTTTGGCGGCATGTGAGGGGCTTCTTGATCTAACGCTGCAACCATGCTGCACTTCACTTCCATCGATATCCTCTCATCAAAGAACGCCAGACCACTGCCTCCTCCGAATGGTACCACAGGTGCGCAGACAGCTTCTTGGTGGTACCATCAGAGATCTTCTTGTGCGGGTATCGAAGGAGCGTCCTCATCAATTCCCAATCATTCAGCGGAGCTTCGATGGACAGATGAGCTGTTGCCCACGCTTTCATGTAAACTAGAACAGAAAAGAGGCAGATATCTCGAATTCCGCGTTCCTCAGTGTTCGTCAGTTTAAACTGTCTTCGGAAGAGCAGATCTTGATGGCATAGAGCCCCTTAGCCATCCATCTCGCCCGGTGCATAGCACCAGGGGCGCGGAAGTTTAGTCCCTTGTATGGAACTCCTCCAAGAAAGATGACGGAAAGATCGAGGAATTCCTGATAGTCATCACGAACTTGAAGTGCTTGTGATTTTGCAAACTCAATGAGCTCCGTTCTATGCTTAAAAATAGCTGCTTTGGTGAACGCATCTGTGTCCGCAGTTTGGAACTGTTGCTGGTCAATGCGGTCCAATAATCATGGAAGCGCTTGAAAATCAGAATTTCTGGACCGGTAGATACTGAATCTAGCGATGCTGCGAATGCCGCCTGTAGCACCAACTCCAGTACATGGTGTCTGCACGCGCAGTGTAACAGGTCACGTCCAACTTTTTCTTCCAGAAGAACACAAGTTCCTCCACGGTGGCCTGTGTTTGTCGCGGTTGTGTCGAAACACATAGATTTGACATGATCGGTCACTCCCATTCATTCAGGCAATCTATGATGGCATTTGTTTGTGCCAGCGCGGTTCCTGACAGAAGTTTTGGCACCCCGAGGAGCTGCTCTGTCCCGGAGACAGATACAAGAATAGGTAAGCGGTCAACATATTCTCGTGACGTCAGATCTTGCATGAGTTTTCCGTCCAGTGAACAGTCAACGGACTATTGCCTTGGAACTCGCTCTTCAGTTGCCGAGCCTTAAGGGTACGGAATTTTTCACGCTGACGATGAATGGATCCACGATTGATGTTGTAGTCGCTAGCATCATGCCCTAAGCTGGAAGCTGCCTCAAACAGCAGATATGTGGCCTTTCTTGACGAGAGTTGCGTGCGATCAAGCGCTGCCGCCAATTCCGATGTCATGATGTTCTTCGTTGCTCTTTGTTTAGACGCTAACGAACCACCACATACTCCTTTTTCTTCGCTATCATCTGAGCTGGAGAATGAGGACTCCAAAACCGCTTCGTTGGATACTGCCTCCATTTCAGCTGCTGATCGCTTTCTTCGTTTCTCCTCTTCCTCCCGACGTCGAGTACAATCTTTGACTTGGCGCTGATGGGTCATGTCCAAACCTGCCATTGAACCTGGACGTCCTTTCTGGCGCTGCTGCTGAAGGAACTCCCAATCCTCTGGGTACTTGACCAATTTCTCACAATCAGCGTGGGCGATGTCAAAGAGACGATCGAGGCGTTCAATGAATTCTTTTTCTTTCGTCTTGTGTGAATCGCTCGTCCTTGAGGCGTGTTTTTTGAGTCCTTTCCACTCCTCGAAGACTTTATCCAGTTTGCTGACGCAGTGTGTCTCGAGTCTGGTTGGAATGTGAGCTTTCTCCCAGAAGGACATCACTGCTCGAAGTGACTTCCTCAACGCGTCACGTATTGTCATTTTCTTTTCATGGTGAAGGTAAAGGAAGTAACCGAATGCTTGCCTGTAGGAAGGAAGCTTGCATCCTTTCACCTCATCAACCGCTGCCCCTAATAGGTATATACACTTCCGGGTTTCCATCACCAGAAATCACGTAGCTGAAATGAGAAACGGTGAATCGTTAAGTATTGTTCACTTTATTCTCAGATATTCAGACACACACAGATACACACACACACATATATAGAGATATATAGATATCTAATGAACGATTATGGAGACGCCGTGCAAGCATTAAACTTTGGAAGGCGGGGGCGACCTTTTATAGTTATTCAAATAAAAAGATTTTTCAGTCACCATGTTTTCTTTACCAATGGAATAGATTCGCGGGGTGTCAGCATGAAAATTTCAAACTTTGCATTTAAGTGACACCCTAATATATATATATATACACACAGGGTGGGCCGAAAGTCTGGATCCATAGGAAAATATTTATTTTAATATATAAATTACAACAAATGGTAAATACTTAAAATGAATATCAACTTTAACTCGTAAATGCGTATCCGTGATACTGTACAGTGGTTCGTACTCCAATATAAACAACAAATTATAACAAATGCTCAAATTGGCGGCCTCTGACATCGAGACACTTAGGGATGGAATTTATGATTTTTAATAATTAATTCTTCGAATTGACGTTCTCGAGATGCGTGTTTCATTTGATAATCTTCTTGTTGACTTTACTGGACTATTCGTTAAAGTTTCACATACCATTGCAGAGGTATTTTCATCAGTTGCAGTTTTTGGACGACCAGAACGCCGTCGATCATGTACACTTCCTGTTTCTTTGAAACGTTTAAACAACTTGCCTACAGTCGCATGTGTTACTGGATGCTTATCAGGATGATTTCTATTGAATTCGGTAGCAACTTCTCTGTGTGTAGCACCCTGTCTTGCGTACATGAGCACAAGTTCTACCCGGTCTTCTGTTGTTAGATTCGAAGCCATTTCTGGGCTGAAATAAAAAAAGTATTTGAGTATTTATACTGGAGTACGAACTACTATACAGTATCACGGATACGCATTTACGAGTTAAAGTTGATATTCATTTTAAGTATTTACCATTTGTTGTAATTTATGTATTAAAATAAATATTTTCCTATGGATACAGACTTTCGGCCCACCCTGTATATATATACAGGGCGTCCCAAAAAAATGTATACACACTTTAACAGCTGATAGCTCAATTGATGTTTCTTTCTTTCCAAGTTAAACCCATTAGAATTAATAATGGCAGTCAGACTAAGCTTTGAACAAAGGAAATTCATTCTAAAATGCTACTGGAAGTGTGAAAACGCAGTTGAAGTGCAAAGACAGTTTAGGAGGGAGTTTCAAACAGATCCACCAACGCGACTTACCATCACTCGAATTAGAGATAAGTTTGAAGCCGATGGAACTGTTCAGAATGTCCACAAGAAGCGTTCCGGAAG
This sequence comes from Bathynomus jamesi, assembly GCA_023014485.1. NCBI lineage: Eukaryota > Metazoa > Arthropoda > Malacostraca > Isopoda > Cirolanidae > Bathynomus > Bathynomus jamesi. Next base: position 4,300 of record JAJOZX010001462.1, read on the forward strand.
ACCACGGACATCGACAAGCCCCACAAAGCAAGAAAGAGTACTGGAAACGTATCACCAAAGTCCAAGAAAATCTGTGCGGCAAGCGAGTCGTGAGGTAGGAATTTCAGAATTGTCTGTCCAACGCATTTTGAAGCGCTGTCAATGGAAAAGTTACATTCCAAGATTAGTCCATGCTATTAATGAAGATGATCCGGACCGAAGAGTGGAGTATTGCGAGTGGTACTTGGCACGATGTGGATGTGGATTGGACGAAGGGGTTTCGTAGAATACCCTCCGCGTTCACCAGACCTCACACCACTAGACTTTTTTATGGGGATACTTAAAAGACAAAGTCTACGCTATAAAACCTGCAACAGTCGCTGAATTGAGAGCAGCCATTGAACGAGAATGCACACAAATACCAAACGAAATGTTTCGTGATGTTTGCGATTCCATTGCTTCGCGTTATCAGCAGTGCCTGGACCAGAACGGACGTCAGTTTGACAACAGGCGTTGACAAAACAATTAAATAATGTCTGTAGATTCTATTACATTTTGAAAATGAAATGTATTTTAATAAACACTGCCTTTATAATTATTTAAAGTGTGTATACATTTTTTTGGGACGCCCTGTATATATATATATATATATATATATATATATATATCGATAATAGAAGAAAACAGTTTTAGTATTTTGGTAAATATATTTATATTTAGAT
>JAJOZX010001462.1:10000-15000 GCA_023014485.1 Bathynomus jamesi
AATCGAGAATGAAGAGCAACCCTTGAGGGATCTGATGGTTGGTCAAGAAGATGGATTGCTAAGGGTCAATCTCTACCATGGAATGAGGTTTTCTTTTAGAAAGTTTGTGTAAGACTGGGCATTCATTTTTACACCATCAGGCACTCTGTATGGGACAGCTACTTCATTGCCTATCAATCCTGCCCAAAACATGACACTACCTCCACCTTGTTGGCGTCTTAATCTCGATGTAGAAATTGGCTCTCAGCAATCCATCTTCTTGACCAAACATCAAGTCCCTCAAGGGTTGCTTTTCATTCATCGGTGAACAATACAGTATTAAAATCTGTTTTCACGTACTGACACGCCCATTCAACGCCGCTTCTTGTACTTGGGTGTTAACGGTGACTGAATCGTAGGTTTACACATCTTGCCAATTGTTTGGAGGATTCCATGTCGAGATGTTCTTGGTACATTACGTATGCCAGCCTGCTCAAAAACCTCTATACTTGAGGACAATGGATGCTTTGCAATTTGCACTTGATTACAGATATCTGCCGCCTTGTCACTTTTCTTATAGCTCCTTTATCACTTCGCTGCCTCAGTTTGGTACCCTCCGCTACAAACTTGTTTACAGTTCGATAAGCTCTGCCAAACTGCTTCGCAATTTCAATAGATTTTATATTTTCAGCGAGTAACTTGACTATTTTTCTTTTCTCAGTTAGTGTTAAATCCTTCTTCTTACCCATTTTCACCATTTAGATCCGTAAATAGAATGCTTGCTCAATTCGGAACACAATATTTTACATATTTTTCAATAAAATGAGATAATTATTTTAATTATCAAAATATTTTATCGAAATGAATACCATCAATGCTGCTATATATATATATAGTGATTTTTGCTACAAATTTAATTGAAATCGGGAAAAACTTTTGAAAACATTGGAGAAAATGTAATCTGCTTCATAAGTGCGAACGCAGTGTTAAGGTTCTTCTGTCGCATTCTGTCAGTGTTGCTTTACGCTCACTATATTCCTTATTTGATGTTGTTTTTTATTATGTTTGCATGTATTCATAACCTTGAGGATTGTTCCTCGAGATACAGGAGCAATTATGTGACTTTTATTACTGAAACACCAACCAAACGGGCCCCTACTATCATGCCCCTTTCACTGGCAGTAACATTTTTTCCAAGCGCTATATTTTAATTTATTTTAAAAGGACATGAAAAACCAATATGAATATATTAAAATAGAAGATGTTCTCAATATTATATGCAGTTACATATTAATTTAATAAAGTACATAACGCCATTAATGATATCAGAAAATACAGCACCGAAAATGCGAGTGTTTCCATTATTCTGTCCAACCCCTATGTATATATATATATATATATATATATATATATATATATATATATATATATAATATATATATATATATATATATATATAATATATATATATATATATTAATATAACGACGAGAGTATTGTATGATAATTAGTTTGTGGGAGTGATGCAACTAAGACCTTAAGATCGATCCGGACCGAGGTCCGGATCGGTGCAATTGCATCATTAGTATGTGTGTATTGGTATTTTGTGTGAATATATATTTAAATGGAAAGGTAAAAAATATTCCTGCAGTTATTGTGAGGATCCTTTTATTATTATTATTATTATTATTATTATTATTATTATTATTATTATTATTATTTAGTTCTAGAGTTACGATGGGTTGTTGTCAATGCTTGTATTGAAAAGTTCGTTGGTAGGAGGAGGAGGTACTGTATATTTATAGTAATTGCAGTATATGATCGAATGCGGGTATTAAATATTTTTGGGACCAGTGAAGCCAGAAAGCTCAAGGGCCAAATTGTTGTAAAAATAATTATTAGTACTCGTAATCCCCCCCCCCCCCCTCCCCGTGTTAAAATTATTGTAATATTTTATCAGTAATCTCATTTCCTCCACTTCCTCCGTAAATGATTTTCACCCTTATGAGGTTATTGTAAAGGTTCAGTTTGCATTTAACTGGTATTTCATCAAGAATATTGCGCAAAGCTTTATTTATTTATTGTTTTACGGCGCGTTCTTTTCCGTGCCGCGTATACGTTAACGGATAACGTCTCGTTATATTCGCGAGTGCTTGGATCTTGTATAGTGACGTTAGGTCTCGTTATCGAACGGAAATAAGTAAGCGGAAAAACGTTGTTTTCCGTTTCCGTTTTCGGGGAGATAGCTCGCCTTTACTTCCGTCATGGACCGCTCTATAAATGAAGACGTCATCACGTCATCCCTGGATCGACGGCTCAGAGACTGCTTTTGGCCTATTTATTTCTTCGAGTTGTGCCACGTTCGAGACGTAGAGCGCAACGTCAGTCCGACAACTGCTTACGACTGTGAGCTTTTGAGCCATGTATTAACACTTTTTCGTACGGGGAGAGAATTATTTTTATTGGAGGAGTACAGGGTGTGGGTACATACATACATAAGGTATTCGTTAAACGTGTTATACATTCGGTTTGGCACCATATGTGGGGACATGGCATGTGGCACTTGAATACCTCATATATATATATATACACAGTATATATATTCGAAGCAAACTCCAGATAAGTAAGTGTAAAACTGAATGAAAACGTATTAACTAATGGAACCCCCTATATATATATATATATATATATATATATATATATATATATATATATATATATATATATATATATATATATATATATATATATATATAAGTGAAATAATGAAACAAAGGAATAAGGGTGAAAATGGATCTTTCTCCTTGTATTTCGACGTAAACAGTAAATGCATATTAAATGGAATTGATACAAATTGTATTTTTACGTGTTCTTTTTCTTCTTGAAACGATTTTATCGTCGGAGAGGCAACAATGGCGGATAAATAATGGATGTAAAAAAAATAAAAATGGGCAATTGTTTTCAACGAGTTATTATCCAATTACGCCATTTTTGTTTTTAATTTTTGTATCGGCTGAAACTTCACTCATTATACTGCGTACACACACACACAACACACACTATATATATATATATATATATATATATATATATATATATATTGACGCTGAAAGTATTATTGGTAGAATAAAACGCAGTAGCGTTCATAATGCAACTAAATAATAAATAGTAAAAACATAAGTCGGAGTAAAGGAGAAATAAAAATAATACACTTCATGAAACATTTAATAATAAAATTAAAAATAGAAAGAGGTAAAAGTAATGATAATATTAATAACGGTGTTAAGTGCAGTTTTAATGAAACATTTTCATACGTACTTAAATGTATTCCTCAAATGAAGCAGATGCAACACAGGGATGCAACACAAATCGACCCTGAACAGTTGATCGAACCTAACCGAAGTAATATATATATATATATATACCCTTTGACGACTAGTATACATTTCTTTGAACTTAAAAGTTTAAGTTTTATTGTTATTTACAATTAGATATTAGTAACTATAGTCACTTAAATGACCCATTTTTGGGTTAATTTTCCGCCAACTAAACGATACCTGTATAAACATGTAGATGTATTTGTAGAAACGTTGCATCATTGTACAATTTATATTATTATTTCCGTTGGGACAAATATGTCCCGTGGTCCTCAAAGGGTTAAACCTTTAGGATCGGATGTACTATAATTTCCTTATTAAAGTCTTTTCTTTTTAATTTTTTTTTATTTCATTATTAATTTTTGATCGTCGTGATAATCATTATAATGGTCATTAATGACGAAAGGATGAAGGCATCCGTGATCATCCAATTGAGTCTCATTTGTTTCATTTAAAATTCTCCTTATTGTGATTGATTACAGACTTACCGTTTACAGCCGGTCAGGGACATTTCAGTATATATATATATATATATATATATATATATATATATATATATATATATATAGGGTGGCGCAAAAGTCGCGCATCATAAGAATTTTCGGTGTTGACTATATTATTCTTTTTCTTTTAGGTAGGGAATGGCTGCGAAATTTAATAGACGAGAGGGTGAGCTTGGTTTTAATGTATGGAATACCAGGTACAACAAATCGATGAATCGGTACAGAATTTAATGCAGGGTTGTGGAGTCGGTCCAAAATTTTCCGACTCCGACTCCACACATTGTAAAAATTCGACTCCGACTCCGACTCCACACATTGTAAAAAATCTAAAAATCCGACTCCGACTCCTCTAGTGTTTCACTCTATAATTATCATAATAATAAGACATTTCATCACCACCACACTAAGTGTGAAATTTTATATTTTATTTTTATATTTAAATAAATATTAATTGTATATTCTGAAAATGTAAAAAAAAAATATTAATAAAACTTAATCTAGGGGCTATCAATGAATAAGGTTTATTGACCAAAAAAACTAAATAACCTAAATGTTAGTATTTAGGATTTAGAAATTAAGGGTGACACAGGACACAGAAATTGGAGTCGGAGTCGGAAGTTTTTTACCGACTCCGACTCCGCCCTGAAACGTGCGACTCCACGACTCCGACTCCACAACCCTGATTTAATGTATGGTATTCCATACATTAAAACCAAGCTCACCCTCTCGTCTATTGTTAATTTCGCAGCCATCCCCTACCTAAAAAAAAAAAAAAAATAATCAACACTGAAAATTCCTATGATGGGTGACTTTTGCGCCACCATATATATATAAATAAATAAATAAATAAATAAATAAATAATAATCCTTGTTTGAGAGTGATCTCTGTGAATTTTGTCTTTCATTCGACGTTTTAGTATAATTTTTCCCTCTCTTTTACCCCTCTCTTCTCCCCCGTATCCTATTTCCCCTCATTCCCCCTTCCCCAACGGATCGTAGGTTTAGGTTGTCATTGTGATCGCGGCAAAACCCGATTAGATAACGAGAGGCAAACAGTGCCTCCGAGGATAACGCAATTACGGGTGCCATATCAATGCCGAATGACGACTGGCACTGTTGAGAGAGAGGTTTATTTAAACCC